>VYZM01017084.1:50249-84317 GCA_013398915.1 Dromas ardeola | reverse complement strand
GGAGAGAAGATGCTGGGGGGACAGGGGACAGCGCATGAGGGGGAGGGTGCTGTAAGGGGTACGGAGGTCAGGGACAGTGCAGGAGGGGTGAGGGTGCTGTGCTGGAGGGTGGGGTTACGGGGATGGGGTACTGGGGGGTGAGGACAATGTATAGGGAAAAGGGGGCTGTGCAAAGTGGGGCACAGAGTCGGTGCATGGGGAACAGGGTGCTGTGCAAAGTGGTGTGGGGGACAGGGCGCCTGGAAGAGTGTTGTGCAAAGGAGGGACAGGAATGGTGTGTGTGGGAGCTGGTGCTGCACAAAGTGCAAATGGGAGACAGTGGATGGGGAGGGAGGGTAGCGTGCTGTGGAAGGTGAGACAGAATTGGGGTGGGGGAGAAGCTGGGGTGAATGGGGAAAAAGAGCTGTGCAAGGTGGGAGAAATGCTCTGCGTGGGACAGGAGTAAATGCATGAGGGACTGAGCTATGTGTGGTGTGGGTGCATGAGAGGAGGTTTGGGGCTCTGTGTGGAAGGACTGGGGGCACAGGGAATGGGGAAGTATATGGTATTATTTGGGGTAGAGGACAGGAAAGCTGGGTGCTTGATGGGTAGAGGGAGTATGTGGAGGCATAGAGGCAGCATGATGGAGGAGAAAAAGGCTGGAAGTGAAGGGTCAGGAGTCTGCTGTAAGTAGATGGGTTGGGGTGTTTGTCTGAATGGCCTGGAGGATAAGCCCTGCGTGCCTGGAAAAGGGCCACATGAAGAGGACATGGTGTTTGGAGGGGGAGAGAAGGAAAATGAGTGTGGGGAATGTGTATAAGGAGAAAGAAACACAAGCAAGAATCATGGGAAGGAGCTTAGCAATGAAACAAGGGGGACTGATGGATTGTATGGCTGTGGGGAAGAATGAGGAGTTGTGGTGGAGAGGGCAGTACTGCGTATTGGAGTTCGGGAGTTTACTGTAGACTAGGATTTGTCTGATGCCGTTCCTGTCTTCCAACTCAGAGTGCTAGCATTACTCTTTTTTTTTTTTTTTTTAAAATAGCTTATGAACAGCTCTTATATCGTTCATTTTTTCCTCTAGTGATGTGGAGACTACATTTTTTAAGGGCTGGTACTGTTTTTTCCCTCCCACCCAAAATTATGCAGGACAGATGGCGTGCAAGCTAGAGCTCATTTTGGGATGCCTTTATCCTATGAAAAAAAAATACCTAAAGGAAAAGAGAGAACTGTACCATACTGAGGCTTTTTCTTCTTCTGGATGTGTTGCACAGTACTTTTCCTAAGTTCCTTTAAGAGACCCTTTCCCTTTTGTGCAAGTCCCGAGATGCTGCTATTGGCCGGTCTTTAGTTAGTGCATTGGATAGTTCATTAACTCTTTGACCTTGTATAGCTAGTTAGTTATTTGTCGTATGTTCCTCTGAAAAAATAATTCTAGCACCCATGAAGACAGATAAGCACTGTGAAGATAGGCGGGTGTGTAAAAGTGGGAATGCAATTGGAGCATATTCTGGCATGCTTGTGGTGGCTTTATCGGGCTGGCGCAAGGTGTGGCTGCAGGGGCTTTGCTGTGTGTTCACACTGTGATCTCCTAGTGAGTCCCCATGTGTGTTAATGTATGTATTTTGGTGAAATGTTTTTTGTGGAAATAGTAGAACAGCAAAACAATGCTGTTTGTAGATTTGCTGAGTTACTGCAAGGATGACTGGGGGCTCTGTTTCACACAGTAAATATTTTGAGGAAATTTGGTTATGGGTGATTTATGCTGGTGTAATTCTTTATGTTCCAAAACAGTTGTGTCTGCTGTGAATATTTTTTTTGCTTGACTTAAACTGAGTGATACAAACTAATCTGAAAATATGTATTTGAGCTGTAATAACCATATCTTCATGATGTATACTTGTCTATTATGCTTGTATGGCAATGATTAAAGCCCTTGGGAAGGGGGAGAAAGGTCCTTCCCTGTGTAAGCAAGACAGCATTTATATCTTTTGAATGTTGTGCTGGCTGGAGAATTTCCAATGGAATATATATTTCTTTTAAGTCAGAAAACATGTACTTGCTGAAAGCAACATTTTCTGGTAAGCTATAGCTTTCAGTGATTCTTCTGATAAAGTAAGCAGGTTTCCATCAAAATGACCTGTTTTTAACATTTTTTTCTGTCGGCTTTGTCGGCTTGTTAGGCTTGTGGCTCTGAGGGATCCACTGTGTATGAAATGCCTTGGGCTGAGGCTGCTCAGACGGCAGTCTGGTGTTCGTGGGCAGCTTTAATGTGTGGAGCATTTGTAGTGTCAGAGGTGCCTAGGCTACTGTTTTTGAGATCTTGGCTCTTGGTCAGTGGGGGTGGGTGACTTGGACACTGTTGTCTGGGTTTTACAAGGTGTGAGGGCTGTCAGGTTCTCTGTTGCAGAGCTGGGAGTTGAATGGGGTTCTTGGTGTCTGCAGAGTTCAGAGCTCCTGACTGTGCAACAAGATTCCCCAGACCTTTCTAGGATCCACGAGGGCTTCTATTTGTGTGCTAATATATGTCGAATAGTAATAGATGCCTTTGTTCATATTTTATTTTCATCTTCATCATAAAGAAGCAAAGTGGAATAGAAAGCACTGAGATACTGTTACTGACTTCTCTTTGGTACATCTAGCAAAACTTCTTATTTTACCAAGCTGCCTGTTAAGGGTTCAGAATCTTGAATTTGTCTGCTGAAGGAGGAAGAGAGTCCTGCACTTCTCTATATTAATACAAAGTGGTCTGTCTAGTTCTTGCCAAGTCCTTGCTAATAAGCCCAGCAGCCTCACTATAAAACATGGGAAATCCCTTCTTTTGTTCTCTCAGGGTTGGAAGAAGGTGTGAGATCACAGTATAGCTGGTGTTTTCCAATGCAGGTGTGTGAGTCTGTTTCCTTCCATTGTTTTGACAGTTTTAACAACTGAGCATTGGTGTGCTGAGAAAGGCTTGTGCTTGGGTACAAATGAGAGATTTTGCTTTGCTACTGCACGAAGGTTTGGGGAAATGCAGGCAAAAGGGTAGAAGCAGTGAAGGACAGGTAAATAGGGGGGAAGAATGTTTTTTGGCAAAGTGGCATGCCTTGCAGATCTTTTGGAGCTTTCTAGAGAAGTCAGTAAGTGGACAAAGCAGATGGTTGGATTTGCAAAGGGAGGTCAGCGAGATCCTTCAGCAGAAGGTTTTAAAGAATCTGAGCTGTCACGGATAAGGGAAAGCCCTCGCAGAGCGGAGTAACTACTCAAATGATAAGAAATGTAGACTAGAAATAAATAGCAAGTCTCCTGAAATAGGTGCCTGTGAAGTTTCGTAGATTCTGGGCTGATGATCTGAAAAACAGGTGAATGGTGAGTTAACGGGATTTGCTGGCAACACTAAATTATTTGGCATTGCAAAGACTGTAGAAGGACCTGTTGCTCTTAGTAGCTGGATAGTAAGATAGCAGATGGGATCGAGAGTTGCAGTGAGAGTTAGGATTGTTCCTTTCTTCCACGTGTGGGATGGTAGCATCTGGACTGGCTAGTATAACTTGGGAAGGAAATCCCTAGGTCAATGGATATCTCTGTCAAGACATTTAGCTCAATGTTCATTTGCAGTACAAAAAAAACCAGAGTGGCGAGGGGAACGTTAGAAGTTAGCAGGAAAAGAATATGACAGCATATACATACGCAGTTACATATCCGCAGCACTATCTGCAACTTAAATACTGTGTGCAGTTCTGGTGTGTTTCTTTATTTTCTTCACTCTCCTCAAGAAAACCTCTAATAGAACTAGAAAAGATACAGAGAGGAAGATGGAGTGATCAAGAGGAGGGCTTCTTGAAAAGCTTCTCAGTTAGAATGACTGAATAGACTCAGCCTCTTCAGACTGGAAAAGAGATGATTGAATGGGGACATAATAGAGGTCTGTAAATACAGCAGAATAACATGGTGAGGATGAGCCATTGTTCAGTATCACATAATGCAAAAACTAGGGAGAGCTAAGAAATCTAGCAGCTATCTTAAAGGTAACAAGTAGGAGGTTCAGAAACATTAGGAGTGTTTTTTGTGGTTTTGTTTCTTTTTTTTTCAGAAAAAAACATGTAATTGTGAATCTTAAGTTGTGGATGTTAAAAATTTACACAAGTTAAAAAAATGATTGGGCAAACAGAATAAAAATGTGTCATGGCTATTAAAGCAAAGATGCTATTTCTGGCTTAGGAAATCCTTAAGCCACAGATCTCTAGACTCTGTGAGATTATATGAGAGAAGTATTGTGGCAAGCTTTCCCCTATGTTTTGTGTTCACTTGTAGACATGTATATTAATGGACTTTATCGTTCAGAGGTAGGATACTGGACTAGATAGTCCTATGATCTGACTTGGCATAGCTCTTTTGAGTCTTCAGAGGGGGATCATGTTCTTTGAGCTCTACAAAGATGCTTTTGAGGGTTTTGACCATTCTTTTAAAACTGGTCCAAGAATTGGCGGGGGGGGGGAGGCTATCGTTTTGCAGCATAAAGTGTAGGTGTCCCTAAGTATTAATACTGTTGTTTTTTTTCAGCCTGTGTTTTGGAAAGTGGTGAGCACAAAACTCCTCTGACTTTGACAGTTATGTAGATATGTTCTCTCTTGAAAATGTTTAGCTAATAGCTAATTTTTCTGATCTCTTTGTGAGAAGTAGGTAGTAGAGATATTTACAGTTTTAAGAGTTTGTGATTAGTGGCCAGCCCAAACCACAACAGGTGTCGAGAAATCTAGACTGCAAGGCAAAGATTTATTTAGAGTAAGGTTTATGAAGCTGCATATGCAGTACTTTGTAATAAGGACCATGAAATCTTCGCTGATGGTATATATATACACACATATGTATGGTACATATACATATGTACATGGTGCATATAAAAGGGGATAATAGCATGCTTGTATAAATACACAAAGAGAGAACTAGGCCATGCTAGTCCTGATGAGATGCCCTTTGGAGATGGGCATGACATGTTTGTCTCAGCATAACGCCACCAATGCTCTTCATTGCCATGGTCTTGATGGAAATGGAGGATTTGATTGCAAGTTAGCCAGATCCCACAATTGTTTTTAATGCTGTCTGTCTCAGGGAGTGGCAAGTCATCTCTTCCTGTGAGGTACCTGTCACTTGCTGGGTTATGAGCTGGTAGTTTCTTTCACTAGCAAGGGAATACCCTCTTCATGCTCTAGAAGGGGGATACTGTGTATCTTTCTATTGATCTTCTGAGAGGAAGTCCTCACAAGGCACAAGCTAGTGAAAGCTTTGATAGGCCCCCTACTGATCCAGTTAGTTATCATTCTTAATTCTGTTGCAAGTAGTCACAGTCAGGTAAGAGTCCAGCCTTAGCACTTAACCCTGGCCAGGTTATTCTCTTGAGGCTTGTGAAGGCCATGCATTGAAATTGAGTTTCTGAACTTGACTGATTTGGCCCTGGATAAATCAGATACTAGTGGAAAAGGGTTGACGTGCACATTTGATCTCCAAGGAACTCTGTTAATTGCACAAAAGATGTTTGAGGCATGTGCTTTTCCTACCTGAGCCTAGTTTTGTAGAATAGCTGTCCACCTTATAATTGATAGCCAGTTCAGACTGTCTCAAACTAGCCAAAAGAGGTTGTTCTCTGTGGCTTCTTGTCAAATTTGGCGAGGATGTGAATTAAAATTCTTCATTCTGCTAATTGAAATGAATGCCTCTTGCTTTTTTTTTTTTCTCCATACCTAAGTTCTTAGCAGACTCCTACCAGTCGTAACATTTGAACGCATCCTAGCATGAAGTACAGCAATACAGGGTGCAAGAGTGAGCTACGTTTCTCCCTCTTCATTATACTGTAATTGCATCCTGGAAAACAGAGCTCCACCAAACCCTTCACCAGTCTGCATTGGGTTTATGGCAGCTGCTTTTGCAGAAAGGCAAGTTACAAGTTGTGCGCTGCGATTGAAGATGGCGAATTCTCTGATCACTCTTTCACTGTGTCTGGGTGGGAGTCCTCTGTCTTGTTGTTGGGAGCGACTGGTTTTACAAGTATTCTCCCTGAGGCTGACAGGAGAAAGACCAAGTATGAAGCTGAAGAGAGTGAGGGGAGGAAAGCTGAACATGGAGGAAACACTGATAGTTCAGATCTCTCTTCAGGTTTTTGTTTAAAGAAGCTGAGAAAGTGGAAGACTAGAGCTTCTGACGCTAATCAAAGAAGAAGAAAAGTCCCACCTGAGAAAGCTGATGTGCAGGCCGTGCAGCAGCAAGCTGGAAGACGTAACTGAGAAAATACAGCAAAAGAAAAGGGCACTGCAAGGCGTACAGAGCTTGTGATCCTGGAAAACATTGTGTCTGGGGAAGGTCAGCTGCTTTTGTTCCAGAAATCACCTTTAAATGCTTGTTAGTAAATTGAGAAAAATAGCATCTGACAAGCTTCTTGGGTGCAAACCATAAGGCAGTCTGGAAACCTGCCCTTTAGAAGTGTTGGAGATCTCTGTGTGTGCGGTGGCGGGAGAGCTGCCTGCTTTGCTAGGCACTGCTGGCCTTTGCTGTCCCTGACCAGCTTCTCCCCAGGGCTCCCCTCACCCTGCCCAGGACCCCATGTCAGACCCCTGGGGATGTCAGCCCCTGTCCCAGCGACGCTGCAGCAGGGCCGGTCTCCAGCTCCCCACAGCCCTGCCGAGCCATGGACCCTGCCAAGCATCCTGCTTGTCCTCAGCCTGTCCCTATGGACCTGCCCAGCCATCCCTGGCTGTGTCTGACCCTGGTTCCCTTTGCTGGGCCTGATGCTGACCCCCATGTGCAGGCTGACATCTCGCCTGGCCTCAGCCCATCCCTGGATCCGCAGAGGAGCCTGAAGCTCCAGGCTGGGGCTGCCCTTGGCCTGCTACAGAGTTTAGGGTCACATCTCTAGTTAAAATTTAAATCAGAATTATTTTTCAGAAGCTTTTTGCTAGCTGTTACTTAGCATGGCTCTTCCCCAACCAGCTACCTGTTTTTACAAAACTGATAGAAACTTTGTTGTTTTGAGGCCTCTGTCTTCCTCTCAGGTTTGTCTGAAAGTGGGCAGAGGGAGGAGAATGGCGGCGTTTTCCCTGGGGAAAACAGGGTAGAAAAATGAAGGTTAGCGTAATGAAATGCAGCCTCCGTAGTCTGAGGCGACAGAACTGTGGGACGGAGAACACAAGTTGGTGGAGCTAGGGGTACTTATCAACTCCAGATAAGACTTACAGGATATCACTTCATAGGAGGGTTATGGAGTGATAACCACCAGAGCTGGCCACCGAAGTGGGATTGTTGCCCCACGGGACTTACCCTGCCTTTGGGACCTGAGGTGAATGGACATCACCAGTGTGTCTGTGTGAGACTGAACAGTGTGACCGTCTTGAAACAGGTTTACTGTTTTATCTTTGATTACTTGGAATTTCTATTTGTTTTGGGGACTTTTGATTGAAAATTCTTTAAATGCAAGGTTGGCATTTGTTATTTGAGATTTAAAATAATGATTGTGAATTAAAGTCTTTTAAGTTACTCTTGCTTAGTGACTAAGCTGGGGGTTTTAGGATGGTGACAACTATACAGATATAGTCATAGAAATGGGAGGCTGCAAGGGGCATTAGTCCAACTTCAGCATTGAGTCAGGATCTCGTAGAGCTCCTGGCTTTTGTACAGCTACATAGATAAGACTCTCCATCTATAAATATACATGAGTTTGCAAGATTGAGGCTGATGGGAAGAATGTTACTTGTGGAAAGTTACCTGCTTGGTTTTGCTCATACGGAGAAGTGAAAGTTGTGAACTAATAGCCCTGAACGCACCACCGAGTGTTTGTGAAAAGTTTTAGTGTAGGAGGCTCCACAACACTTAAAAGTAGACTGTTTCAAATGTTAGAATATCAAGGAAAAGTTTCTTCCTCCTAATACAAATTTTTTGTTGCAAGCAAATTGTAAGCAACTTACTACAGTTGCACTGCCGTAAAAGCTGAACACGTACTCTTACTGTGCAGTGTCCCTCGATAAATTTAATGTAGCTTACCCTTTAGTAAAGCTGTGGTATGCTCAATTGTTCAGATGTGCCTATGGAAGCTTACTGAAAGGTTTTGTGTATGCTGTTCTATCGTTAAAAACTTCATGATGGCTTTCCATCTAGGAGTGCGAGCTACACTGACCTCAAGTGCAGAACTTGTCTGGGGTTTGTCTTGATCAAAGTATGTCAGTCTTATGGGGTTTGTGGAAATGGAAAGTTATGGTCAGCAAACTGGAAAGAAGAGAGGGACTAGATACAGGGAAGAAAAAGCTTTCATAAAATTTCAGCTAAGGTTATAGCCATTCTTCTTCTATGTCTTTTTTTTCTTCTATAAGTTTTTAAGATTGACAATTTCTGTCACAGTAAGTGCTAGTGAGACCGTTGATAAAGAGGATGAACTCTGTATTTGTATCAGATTCTGTGGCTTTCTCTAGTCAGTTATTAGTATAATAAAAGATTCGTCTGTATTTTTCAATATTACAAAAGTATAAGGAGTGTGGGGGGATTGTTTTTAATTGGTAGCTGTTAATTTGTTTCCATGTAGGATATGTTGATAGACCAAATCCTGACATAAAATATTTCTTATAGTGCAGCCTCAAACAGGCCTGAATTGGCTTCTGTCAGTAATGCACGTGCCAAACTTGAAATGAAAACGCTGGGTACTGAGAAGTGAAAATAATGTTAATATTATCAAAATTCATCTTACTTATGGTCCAGGTTTCTAGAGATAACACTAATTCATAGTTAACTTTAAATTATGTAGAGTGGTCATTATGTAATTTGCAACACAGAAGAAAGTATAGATATGCTGGATTTACAGACCTTTTGGGGAAATCCTGAACGGTATTTACCTGTTTCACCTTGTATTTGGTTTTCTCGTTACAAGACTAATTCATATTCATGTTGTGTTGTGAAGGAAGAAGGGAAACTTGCATCTACTTCATGCAAAAAATAATTACCCGCTATACATTTTAGTGAGATGACTGAATCAATTTTTGCTTCTCTTCTGAAATCCTCCAGGTGGCAACCTTGCATCAGAGTTAAGTGTATCGTGGTTTTTTTCTGGCATTGAGTCTTTTATACGCTGTTCTTGCGATGGCAAGAAATGCTTGCTTGAAGTGCTGCAGAGCATACTGCTGTCAGTTGTGAAAATGCCGAATTGTGCACGTAACTTGGATGCAGGCTAGTTCCATGGACTTGTGCAGCCCTAAACTTGGGTGTGGCGGACCCAACACTATATTTATCTCTTCAGTTGGTAGTTACGAAAATAAGTCCATAGGTAGCTAGTTATGATGCAGTAGATTTAAAGTTTGTCTATGTTAGTTTATTCAGCAGTAGCATTTCATCAGGCTGTGGTGTGTGCAGATCTGTTAACTTGCCTGTAAAAATGACTTGGAAAAGAATTATTTCAGCTACAGACTTCAGTAGTTTTGTGCGTTTAGAACACTTTAATCACATCACTTTGCTTTTGTAGACGTGAATTGTAATGGAACACTGACTTACTCTCCTCTTGACTTTTACGGTCTAACTCAAGTAGGAAGCTTATTAATTTTTTTTTTTATATTAGATTATCCGGTCTACCCTGATTATGAAACAGTTGGTGTGATGCTGTCTGTGCGCTTTACCAGACCCAGATTTTATGCTGGGTCTGTAAATACGTGTGTTTTAAACGGAAGGTTTTTCTCCTACCTTGTGCTGGAGAAAGGGCTTGTGGTTTTTTCAGTTTTAATTTTACAGGGAAGGATTTTGGTAGGACTGGTCCTATCGGATAGTTCAGTTCAAGTTGCAAGCAGCTTCATTCCCTGTCTTCACTTGCTCGTTTATGTGGAGGAAACACAATGCATAACACTAGGATTGAAGCTGTTTCTTCTCTGGGTGTTGAATCTGAAACTCAGCATGTTGCCAGCTCTCAGAAAAATGCCCTTTAAGTTGCAGATGTCCAAGTGGCTGCTCTTTGCCTCCTCTCTATGAAGGGATTTGATTAAGTGCTGTTCCTGCTGTCTGTCGTCTTTTTGGTGCTCTTCAAGGTTACGACAGACTTCAAGCTTTGCTTGCTCCTTTTACTGCTGGAGGAACATTTTTGAGGAGAAGCCGAGTGATGTGACTTCCTTCGTTAGTGGGTCGGTGGAGCAAAACAGAAATGGCTGAGGTGCCTGGGTCTGACCCTGCATACAGCAGCTGTGCCCGAGACTGTGCTGCACGGAGCAGGCACGGGGACGGCTGCTTGAGGGACAGTCACTGTAGTTCAGTGCTCGAGTAATGCGGGGTTATGGGCTGGGTCTGGACCTGCGTAAGCTTTGACCAAATATGAGGTTTCCAGGTATATGATCTCCTGCGTCTTCAGTTCTCTTCTTTCGATGTCTTGTGGCACTGTAGTCCACTAAGAGGACCACAAAAAAACTGAGTAGCTGTGCTTTTGAGCTGCTTAACAAATCTCTCCACACCTTCTGTTGTCCAAAATGTGGTGGCTTTGGCAGTCTTAGGTTGATGGTTGGACTCCATGATCTCAAATGTCCCTTCCAACCTAGACGATTCTATGAAAAACTTCACGTAAGTGTCCAAAGCTAACTTGGAGAGGAGGCTTCAGTTAAGCAAAGCTGAGAATCTGAGTTAGTTTCTAAAAAGGATCAGTAGATGACAACGTACCTCTGGAGGCGCCACCTCACGAAGGAGGGTGTTTGAGTTGGCTTGGGGAAATGTTAGTGTTAATGTTGAATGTTTGGCAGGCAGTACTTGCAGACACCAAATACTTCTCAGATATATTTTTGTATGTCTTGAAAGCTGAATATGGAAATGCAAAAGCCTGTTTAATTCACTTTTGAAGCTGTAGAGGGAAAAATGGAAAAGGTCAAGAAATGTAAAAAATTTCAGTTAAGCTGGGATGTTAATTTGGTTGTGCCTAGCAATTGCTATTCCTCTCCTTTGTACTTTTTTAATGACTAGCTTTGTAGGGATTTTTGTCTTTAAATGAATTTGATTTCACTGTTCTATTTTTTTAAGTTTATCGTTTTATTACCCAGCTGAACAGTTGCATTAATGAGTTTGGTTTGCATTCTGCTTGTAAAGATTAAAGCTGATGGTGAGACTTCACAGTCAATGGCAACATTAGTTTGCGGTTCTGAGAGTGTAAGTGCTCAGCACACTAGTTTCCTGTCAGTTTTCAAAGCCAAATACCAATTAGAGATGTACAGTCTTTCCAGTTAACTCCCTGAGAAATGGGCACATCAATTCTGATAGCAGAATTTGTCTTCCAGATAGCTCTGCTAGTATCTGCTGCAGACTCTATAGCTTGGAAAGAAATGACTTTGATGTACAATGTTAATCTTGACGTCTAATGAAAAAGAATCTTAAAGAGCAAAACCGCTGAAGTCTCAGCTTACTTTTTTCATTTGTATTCCTTCCGGATTTTAGCTTCTGAGTAAGTTAAATTATTTTGTTAATAGTGTTGTTTATCACCACTCTGAGATTGTTTTTGCGTAAGCTTTTGCGTAGCAACAGGGAAACCTGTGAAAGAATAATGTAGCTGTTTTGAAAATGATAGTCCAATAGAGTTCTGTGGTTTTGTGTATTCTAAGACAGCGAGGACTGAAAAGTGTTCTGGAGTCTCTGTGCACAGGAGGAGGCAATCGCTTGATGGTGCCACTGACGCAAGTGTGGGATGATCCTGCTACCTCCGGCCTGCCCTGCTGTTTGTTCCTGCTCTTGCCCTGCAGTCTGTGGCCTCCTCCGCTGTACTGATGCTTGAGTCTGTGCTCTCCTGCTGCAAATGAGAGAAGTGAGGTAGCCTGTGGGAAAGCAAACCTTAAAACAACAACAAAAAAATGAGGGTAGGAGGCAGAATTTCTGAAGTTAGATTTGCTACTGAAGAAAAGGAACATAAAACTATTGTAACTGCTGATTTTTATATATATTTTTTTTTTTTTGGCCAGGTAAACCATTCTTATTAAATGTACACTAAAAATGTTATGTATGCTAGGGTAGTTTGGTAACCTCTCTCTCTTTTGCCTCATCGGTTTGTTTTGGAGCATTTATGGAAATATGAGACTGTACCTATAAGAATGGCAAGGAGACATTGCTGTCTATAATAGTCTGAAGCAAATACAGAGTTGGGAGGGTTACCTCTATGTCCAGTGAGAAGGTCACTATTGAATATTTTTCATTTCTAATTAGGATGTTGAACTGAAGTACTTCAGCTGTGGGGCATTTACATGAGAGCTTCTGATTATTGTTTGTTGAAAGGATCTGTTAATGAAGTGAAGGTGAAGTTGGTTTCTGTTGTGGATAGCACTGGAAACCTAATTCAAAGGTTTTATGGAAAATTAAGCTTTGAAGGCTTATAGGCAATAATTCTACAGCAATATTAGCGTTTTTTTTTTCCCCAACACAGATGTATGTTAAATGCAGCTGAGAGGAGACTAGCTAAGAAAGTCTAGTAAGAGTGAACAATTTAGGTCACAGTTTCTCTTCACTTCTACCTGCTACAAAAGTATCTTATTCAGGTGTGTTGGAGAAACATCATGAACTTCTTTCAGCTTCACTCCCCTGTATGTGTCTATCCCAAAGCCATTCTAGTTTGTTCTAGAGAACTGGTGTAAGATGGGAAAACATAACTACAAGAACTTGAGGAAAAACTGTAGGCATCATAGGGAACAAGAAGACTTTTTTTCCCTATTCTGAAGAGCAGACTACTTGAATTAAGTAGAAGTCCAATTACTAACAAATTACTTGTTTTCAGTCCTGTACAATTTAGCTTTTTGGTCTCACTTGCTGTTAAGCTGATAGCTTCAGATATCCTGCTTTAGGATATCTGCTTTTTATCCTGGTTGTTTTAAAAAAAAAAAACTTCCTGCTTTAGTGGGAGACTATTTCTGTCCTTCGTAGCTTAATTCCCTGTTCTGCAAGATTGGTTTGCATGAGTAGTTCCATTGACTTCCAGCAGACTCTGCATTCAGGCTCCTCAGCGTTGGCACGGAGGCATAAACCAGCCTCTAGATTATGCTAATTTACAACTCAGACTTATTGTAGTTTCCAACTTTTCAGGGTGTAAACATAGCAGTTACAGACTTGCAGTTTTTGTAGCCTAAGTGTCACTGTGTGTGCCTAATGTTAAACTGAAGTTATTTTAAAGTAAGTGTTATGTCTGTAGTAGCCAACACAGCATTGAATACTAAACATATTTTATGTTCCCTAGTGCCAGTAATTAGCTATTAAAATTCTGTATTGAATATTCTCCAGACAAAAAATATTAACTAAGTAATAGTTTCATCTTTTACTTTGAGAAATATTTTACAATATTGATTTTCATGTTCTGCGTAAGACGGGGTTGAGACATTTTTGTACTTTCTTTGGAGCTGAGATTGGGAGGGTTTATGGAGCCATGCAATTCTTATGGTATCCCAGGGAAGAAATAAATTGCATAGGATTTGCACTTAATGTCTTAAGCCCTTCAAGCACTTCTGTTGCCCTTAATGTAATTTGGCATGTTGTAAGTTATACTGAATATAGTGGCACAAGAGGTTTTCTTTTAATATTTTAATTCAGTTATTGCATTTGACATGTCTGTCTGTTTTGGGTTTTTTTTCCCTAATAGGTGCAGGCAAAACACCGACTTTAGGAGGAGGATTCCATGCCAATCTGGGAAAGGAGTCACGAGCACAAACTCTACAGAATGGTACTTGCGAGCTTTATTCTTGTTGATATGACTTCTTTTTTTTAATTAATATGGTTGATTACGATTAATTTTTAGTCTTGAATGTGACTTCAAAACCTTGGCAGGCCACTCGTTAGTCAGTAGACAAGTCTGCCTAGTGCTGGTTTTACACTGTGCTCTCATTTGATTGTTATACCTGATTTATGAGGTCAGGTAGCTGGCTGACAAAGGATAATGGCACCTGACAATACTATTGTAGTTTAAGAGGGCTTTTTCAAGGTTGACATGCCCATTCCACCTTTTTATTATCTGTTAATCTATTGTGGCTTTTTATTTTATCAGTTTTCAGGGCTCTTGAAATGCTTTGTGCATGTTTGGTTTTAAGTGTAATTGTTCAAATGCTTTTGGTTTTGTGCAGTATGAGTGTGAGATAATGCAAATATTTATGCACACTTCATTGTAATCATGTGCTTAGTATGTGACTATTGAACAGAGGGGAAAAATGGAAAAATTATTTTATTGTCCAGAGAATATTTAAATAAATATTCATATTACATGCTATACATTTTAATTGAAATCTATGTAATCTACACTCTTTAAGGAGAATGAATAAAACCAGCATTTATGTCAGAAACAGAATGGTCTTCCAATTTCAATTGCTGTTACTCATAACAATGGACAGGAGTTGTAATTTTTTGGCTAATTAATACTCTTGTCTCGACTCTTGGAGATGACAGCTGATGGGCTGTCATATCAAAGACTGAGAAGCTGGTATGTAATTAACAAAGGGATGTAGATGGGTTTTATTCATATGGTGCTCACTTTGGGGAGTTATTTTAGATAAAGATATTTTCCTAAATTAAAGTCTTGTACTTGCAACTCAAACACAGAAAATCTTGGCTGATACTATGCCTGCATAGGTATACAAAGGGTAAGATTGATCTGATATTATATCTGCATAGGTATAGAAAGGTTACGATTGATCTGTTCTATTGAAATATAGCCAGATTACTCAGCATTATTCAGCTGATTTATATACAGAATGTTTTATTCAGCTGTTTGTACCGAACAGTATCGAGCCCTGCTTGTTTGGCAGAGTAAAGCTCGTACTGTATGTGAGCTTGTTTCAGTGTCAAGTCCAAAGTTACTATCTTACGAGTTTTCAAAATGCCTGTATAAAGTGTAGCCTGTATAAGCAGTGGAATAAAACCACTAGAATACCTTTTACAGTTAGGGAAGTTTGTCTTTGGATGAAGGTGCTTTAATCAAAACTGTAATTTTGCACTGGCTTTTTAAAAATAAATTGGCTTGTTGTGCATAAGAACTGCCCACTTCCTTGTCTTTAATTGTAGAAAAGTAAAATACTGAGGGGAGAAAATGCTGTCCTGTTGCGTCTTGGAGCGTTTGAATCCTTCAAAAGCCCTTTTAGTTATGCTGAAAGGTGATCACAATTAGAGACAGTGTAGGCATTTTGGTTTTGGTTTTTTTTTTTTTGTGATCTAAACATGGCTTCTTTCTTAGATGAGTGTTTGCTGGGGAATATGTCTGAGTATCTTCCTTCCCCACAGGGCTCGTGTAATCATACCCAATGATTCTGACTTGGCTAAAGTCTATCAGCATCGTATAAAATAAATTATAGTTGCTTGAAATTAAATTATCTCAGAAACAGTTTTGAAACACGAAAATAATCTGTCTCTTTACCTATACCTGTCTGAGGCTCTTTACAGGTTTTCTTCTCCTTTTTGTGGCTGTTCTTTATATAGGAAAAAAGTGTTTGGTCTTTGATTTCTGTAGCCAACCTTCATTTGTCATGCTGCCAATCTGTCTCTGGGAAAGTTCTTTTCAGTGAGCTAAGTGATGTTCTTGCTCAGTCCCAGGCATGACAACAGCAGCTGATATTTCAGGTAGAGCAATTGGTGTTTGAAAGGCTTTTCTTTCTGCTGCTGTATAATGAGCTAGTTGTCTGCTGCATTTAATCACACTTCTAGCTTTACATAGTTTTTAATTGCAAATTGAGCTATGGCAGTGAATTTACAAAATCTCACCCTGTCACTGTGTGCCCGTGATCATGGCTGGGTTTTTGGTGAAATTATGTTAATATCCATTGTGTTTAGACTTGAAAGTGTAGCAAGGTAAATGAATTTACTGTATGTATCTTAAAGAAAAAGTATGGGGTTTTTCACTGGGTGAAACTGAAGCACACTGATAGCTGACTGTATTAAAAATGAACAGTTATCCTGGGAGTGCTATGCTGTCTGATGAGAAAAAATGCTGAGCTACTTATTTATTTGCTAGTGCTACTCCATTTTCATTTCCATAGTTAACTGAGTTGCAAATGAACTGCTGAAATTAGCTCCCGTCAGGATGCTGGTGCAGCACAGCTTGTGAGTGTGCTTCAGGAGGCCTATTTCTGCAACTCACTGATGGCTCTTACGTCAAGGCTGTGTGCTCCCTTCAGTAGCGTAAGCACATGATTTTCTCCTATATGATGCTCTATATAGGCTATTGCCGAAGGGAAGAACCAGACTCTGTAAAGCAGAGATGGACGGTGGCGTCCAGATTGCTCTGGAGGTCGTCCCCAGTGTATTTGAGAGCAGCTGAGAACGTGTGTGTGTGGTCTGAGAGCGCTGGCACGTCTCACTCTGTGCCTGGTCTGCTTGCCAGCAACCTGCAGGCCTGACATGATGCGGGGAAAAGTCCAGCAACAGAGCAAGGACTTGCTGTTTTTTAAAAAGCAGCAACCTCCCCCTGCTTTCCCGTCCCTCCCCCATGTAGTTTGGGCCAATTTCTTCCTTGCTGTGATGCCTGTCTGTTCAGGGGAGGTAAAAGGGAGATGATCTGGGCTCAGTGACTCTTATTTAATCACTAGCAAAGCAGCTGGGCCTGGCTGAACATAAGATGTTGCTAGTTTTTGAGGCTTGTAACTAAAGGATGTTTAGAATTAGATGAAAAACAGTTTTTTATTAGAATACCTGAGGTAATAATTTTACAATATTTCTTCCCCCTTCCATTCCAAAGTGAAGAAATGAAGAAGTAAAATCTCCCAGCAACAACTGCTCAACAGTTCTGGACTCTTCTACAAAATCATTATTTTGTGCATTGGTATTTTTTATATTTTTTTATATATATGCTCTAAACAAAGCCATGGGCAAACCCTGAAGGTTTCTAGGTTTGTGTAAGAATGTGTAATACATAGAACTAGCTTCCCTTCTCACACATGCCTTTGCTGTATGTTTCCTCACTATTCATAATGTGGTGGTGTGTGGCAGTTCATAGCCTTTGCCTTTCTTTGTTGAACCAGCTGATGTTTGTGGGTATTCATTTGGGAATTGGTTGCTTATAAAAACTGGAGTCTTGTTTACACTTGTTAAAGTATTTATGCAGGAAAGACCTAACAGTGTTTGATTTGTTCATAATCAGTTTGATTTTCAGTGTGCAGTACTGTGCTAATTGAGTGTCCAAGCTCCACGAGTTCAACAAGCTCTGGTCCACAAAATGCTTTTTACCTATTCATATAGAGCTCACTTTTGTAGTAAAAACGTACACATCTATGAGATGATGTGAAGAGGTGTTTCAACTTTGCCTTAAAGGATTTGACAAAATAGCCAAACAGTACTGTTTTAGTGAGAAAGAAGAGTCACGAATAAAATACTAGCTCAGAGAGGGGACCCTTTGACGAGACTACTTCCTCTGTTGACTGAGCCTCTTCAAATTGCTACAGTATTGTCCACCTTTAATGGTTACTTACAGGGCTGAAATGCAGAGTTCTGTCTCTTTAAATCTCATTTTACAGCTCTGTGCTGCATTACATAATCTCTCTAAATAGCCGGTTTATTCTTGTTTCTTCGCAGGCAATCTGCTCTCACTATATCTGTGTCAGAGTCGTAGTTACAAGGGAGTTGTTCTTGACTTGGAGCTCTGATACTTTCAATAGTCTTCAGTGGCCAGAAAGAAAAGGGAGAGGGGAAGGAAGGTCAATGGCATGATTATAACTTGAAAGCTTCGGTTGCAGATATTCAAATTTGGCTTAAACTAAATTTGAAGATTGCAGCTGCATCTAGCTTAATCCAATTCCTGAACTGTTGTGCTGTGTTTTTAATCATTTCTTTAAATGAATGTGTGTTTTTTCCCTCAGTCCTCTTAAATACCAAAGCATAGCTAACAGTATTTTAATTCTAAATGGGAAGGCATTTCTGAAGATGTTCTCTAATGCATTTTTGACTGTTTGCATTTAAACTATTTGCTTAATTCGTTAACCTTCGTTGTCATCACTAATTTCATAGCTGGTTTATTACAAGTGATTATGGAGGGCTCTACTTCCTGCCAGAACTATACAGTGTGAATTAGACCAGGACAATACATTATACGTGTGAAGAACAGAAGTATCCAAAGAAGAGGAACAGAGAACACATCTTTAACAAAACTAAAATGACAGGGAAGGAGAGGATAGTAGAATCCTAGGATTCTAATTAAATTCTAATTATAATTTAGATTGGAGTGGACCTCCAAAGATCCACAGTCAAAGTGGTAGCTTTGAAGTTGCATTTAAGCTGCTCAGGGCCCAGTGCAGCTGAGCTTTGGGTATTGCCAAGGAAGGGTATGATACAGTCTCCCTGGACAACCTGTTCTCTAATGCTTGACCATCCTCACAGTGAAGAATTTTTTCCTTGTACCTAGTCAGAACTTATTTTGGTGAAATACGACTCCTGCCTCTTGTCCTTTTGCTTTGCATCTCTGACAACTCTGGCTCCATCATCTTTATAACCTCCCACTGAGTAGCTGAAGACACCAATGAGACCTTCTCTTTAGCTTTCTCTTCTTAAGACTGAGAAAATTCAGCTCTCAGCCTCACGCCATGTGCTCCAGTCTCTTAATCATCTTAGAGGCTCTCTGCTGGACTTCCTTCAATATGTCAGTGCCTTTTCTTTTGCAGAGGAGTTCTGAACTGGACAAAGTACTCTAAATATAGTCTCGCAAGTGCTGAACAGGGGATAATAATCGCTTCCCTTGATTTGCAGGCTACAGTCTTAATAATGCAGCTCCAGGGTGCAGTTAGCCTTCATTACTGCAACTGGGTGCTGCTGAGTCATGTTCATGTTTTTGTCCATGAGGAATCTAGATCCTTTTCTGCAAAGCTACTCCCTAGCCAAACAGTCCCCAGCCTGTATTGTTGCTCTGCAGTTCTTCTGTCCCAGGTGTAAAAAAAATTGCATTTGCCTTGTTGAACTTTGAGGTTTCTGTCAGCTCATTTCTGCAGCATCTTAAGATTCCTCTGAATAGCAGCTCTGCCCATCAGTGTGTTGGCCAGTGTCCCAATGTGATGTTTTCTGTAGGCTGGCAAAGGGAGCCTCCTGTCCCATTGTCCATGTTGTTAATGAAGGCATTAAATAATATCGACCTCAGTATCAATCCCACTTCTAAGTCTGATAGTTAAAGTGCTGACCACTACCCTTTGAACCTGGCCAGTTTTTCACCCAACTTGCAGTTCACCTATCTTGTCTGTATCTAGTCTGTATCTCCTCAATTTGGCTGCCAAGGTACCAAGGGAGAATGATGAAATGGGATGAAGGAAGAGCAGTGGTTACTGATTACCTTGACTGCAGTGTGGCTTTTATTGCAGCCAGGTATGATTTGCCCTCATTAAATCTGTGCTGGCAGTTCCTGGTAACCTTCTTACCTTTTGTGTGTCTGGAAATGGTTTCCAGGTAAATTTGTTCCATAGCCTTCCAACAGGCTGAAGGGAGGCTGATTCACCTCTAGTGTCCTACTTCCCCTTCTGGAAGAAAAGCCTGGCGCTTGCTGTCTTCTAGTCATAAAGAACCTCCCCTGATTCCTACAACTTTTTAAAGATGGTAAAGATGTCTCTCTTTCCCAGCTCCCTTAGCATCCTCAGATGCATCCCATCCAGTTCACTTGCCTTATGTATGTAGATTTTGCTTAACTGAGCCCTTGTTCAGTCTTTCTCCATGCGTAATGCTTCCTTTCCTCCAAACTCACAGATATGAGTTTGTGAGACCTGAAAACAGAAATTGCAACAGAGACCAAGGAGACTCGTGAGCTGCTATAAAGCCAAGCTGTGAAATGCCCTGCCTGCTCAACTTCCTGCACATCAATATGCAGTGTCCTTGTGCTTTGGGGAGATTGTATTTGAAGACTGACTAATCCTCCTGGCCCTTTTGGCCTTCATGGCAGTACCTCAAGGGGTCCTGCTTACCACTTCTCTGAACAAACTAAAGCCCACCCTCTGAAATCCAGGATTGTCGTAATGCTATCCATCTTCCTCGCACCCCTCAGGATCTTAAAGTTCATCATTTTAGGGTTGCTGTAACCAAGCCTGCCAGCAAACTTTACATTCTCCATCACTTCTTCCTTTCTAGAGAATGGTAGGTGTATCGTGGTACTTCTACTTGACCTGTTTCTGACATGCTCTAGAAGTCCACTGTATTGCTTGTGCCACGCTCTGATTCCCTTCCAGCACCCCATACTGGGGTTGTTACAGTTCACCATGAGAATGAGGACATCTTCCTGTTGTCTAAAGAAGGCTTCATCTTCAAGATCAGGTGGTCTATAAGCAGGTGCTCATGACAGTGTTTCCTTTGGCCTCACCTCTCATCCAGACCCCTTAACTCTTTAGTGGTCTGCCACTTGTTTTTCAGCAGAGCTTCACAGATTCAAGCTGCTCCTTTGTGTAAAATGAGTCCCCTGTCACCTTCCCTATCTGTCCTTCTTGTGACATCCATCTCATGACTCCAGTTATGTGAGCTGTTCCACCATGTATCTGTCACTCCCCAGTGAATTTGTAGTTTTTCATCTGTGCATACCCTTTGAATTCTTCCGGATGGTTTCCTTTACTGGATGCAGTCTTTTCTTTGACTCTTCCTCCTGTATCAAGTGTCTCTGGCTTTAAATTCAATAACGAAACTTCTGGTCTAGTCTCTCTGCTGCTTTCTTGTCCTCCTTCCTTTCATTTCTGTTGGGATAGAAGCTAATTCTAATCCTTCCATCTGCACCTTCAGTTAGTGTCCCATCAGGTTTTCTCTTGTCTTTTAAACTAACTGTTGCTTAAAGTTCTCATTTTCTGGGTTTGTCTTGTTTGTCTCCAAAATTTCTTTAGTCACTAAGGCTTTGAAAGACTTCCTCTTCTAGCCAGACCATTACTTCAGTTTCACCCTCTTTGATCTGTCTGCTGCCTTGTCCCTTATGAGTCCTTTGTTATCATTAACAACTTCTGTCTCATTCATTTCCTTCATCTTTCCATTTGCTGTATTAACTTTCTCCATCTTGCCTTGACAGAGGATAAGGGGCATCTGCCCCTTTTCATTTGGGATGATTTTTGTGTGTGTGGGTGTTCATGTGTTTTTCGTTGTTGTTTCAAGTGCAACCTTCTGCTTTGGTAAACTTCTTTATTCTCAATATACCTCTTCCAACTAGTCCCATGTCATGGCTTTAGCTAGGGTGGGATTCAGCTGGCAAAGTTTAGATGTCTGTGTGAGCTCGTCATGCTGAACTCCTTTCAGGGTCTCTGTATAGAGGCAGACAGATTTAGGGTTTGATTAATTTAATCCGAAAGGAAGTCAAATGACGCATTCTCTTGAGTGTCTGTTTCTCTTCACTCACTGAAAGGAAGTCTAGACTGACTAAACTCAGATGCTCATCTCTGAAGATAAGGGTGATGAATCCTACGCTTTTGTGTCTGTGTTTGTGCCTCCTTGTTGACACAGATTTAACATAGCCATAACTGAACTACTGAATTGCATCATACTGCTTTGCCCTTCTGCATGTTAACAACTTCAAGCTTCCTTCCTTTGAGGCTACTCACAACTTTCCCTCCTTCTGTCTCATAGATCCATCCTATCCAGTGTCTGATAAAACATGGATGTGTCCTAGCCATAACACTCACATATTTCTTGCACAAGTGTCTCTTGACTTTCATTGCTCTTCTTCCTCTCTGATCAGAACGTGCTCCAGAGACAGGAAAGCAGAAAAGTTGTGATCTGGGATGTTAAATCTTTGGTACCTTAACATCTTCATCAAAGGATTTTAAAAGGAATGTTATTTCCCCAACCTGTTTGCCCTTTCACGTTTGTGATCACTGTTACTTACTGCTTAACAGCTCAACAGGGAACTTTCCTGGTGTTACTAGGCTGCTGTGTTTGTGTTCCAGCTTGCTGAACCTCTGTGCTTCTGAGGCTTGCTTGAGCGTCAGTAGATATGGGCTTTCCTGGTCCTCTGCTTTGATGCAGGCTCTGCTAAGTCACGGAAACATAAGCCACAGCTCAGATGCTGGAGTCCCTGATGGCTGACCTTTAAGGTATCTCAATAGCTTATGCACCTTTCTCAGAACTTCAGCTTTCAGGGTTTGCAGGCAACTTCAATAATCAGCAAAGATTTGAAGAGACAGACAAACCACTTATTGAAGAAAAACAAAAAAACCTCAGAGGCAGAAAACCCACTCTTTAGCCAGCATAAGTTATTCCAAGAATTTGGATAAAGGCCGCAGAAGGATGTATTTCCCTGCCTGTTTCCCTGTTGCTCTTGGGTACCCATGGAGTCTAATTCAGAGGCATCTGAGGAAGCTGAGATCCTTTCGGTACTGCAGCTTCTCCTCCAGCACACGGAGAATCTCTTTTTTCGCAGGTGGCTGATGAGACCCTGTACTTCATGATCTCCAGTTATCTTTGTGAAAAGACCAGTCAAGTTCACCAGCTGATCTGGGACAACCTTTTGGTTATACATTGATTAATTAGTTTCTACTTGAGTTTGGATTTGAAAAATTTTATTGTCTTAAGCCTTGGCCATCTTTGTGTTCTGATAGGGGAATGACGAATGAAGTACCTGGCTCAGAGATGCTTTCGATGTGCTGCTTGTCCCTACAGTGACAGTATCAGGGGAGAAGAATCCATATTTCCTTTAATGAGATCTGTTATGTTTCTAATGAAGAGGGTCTGGGATCCTTTAAGTAAAGAGCAGAGGATCTGCTAGAGCTAATGTAATGGTGGGATTTTGCCAAGAGGCTGGTGGGGAAACTTAAAACTTTGAGCACAGCATCCCACCTTGTTTAAATGTGTGAATCAAGCTTTGGTGGTCTTCCTTATTTTGTTCCTGTGTTTACTTAGCCAGAAAAGGGAAAAATTAGAAAGGGACTTCTAAAATTCCTTGGAAGTATTGGTTCAGTCTGTAGGGGGACTTAGGATGATTTCTGCTGTTACTTTTTCTTTTAATTTTGAAGATCATCTTTGAAGTTGAAAAAAACAGAAGTCTTAAATGAATTAACAGATGACTTCTGTTGTCTTAACTAATAACAAAAAATATTTACGTGTTCAGCTGCTTTGAACTGGCCTGTTTGTGACTCTGGAGTTAAAGGAGTCTTTCATGATTCCTTTGCTCTGTCTCCTCTCCTGTCTCTGTCTCTTAGTTTATTAGTTGGCTGTGGGCAAGAAAACTGTTGTGCCAGGGAAGCACAAATCTCTGCTTCATTTTGACAAACAACAGAAGTGCCTTCTAAAGTTCTACATGCTTGTGAAATTTCTTACTTGGATATTAAAGTTTTGGCCTCTTGTATCTTAAAATCTCTCCCTGATAACTTTGACAATTTCTGTGTGACATAGAGTAGGAGAATACATATCACGTTTGTTGAATTCATTGATGGAGATCTATCTCCCTACAGCCTTGTGTAGGTAATTGGAACCTGTCATTTCTCTTGAGAGCAATCCTTTACTTAAAGACAGTTTACCTAGCAGACTAATGTTTTTTAAAACATTTGCTTTTTATAGTATCATTCACAAGGAGATGAACTTGGATATTAATAGGTATATATTCCTTCTGGTACAGTGTGGCAGAGAATAGGCAACTGGCTTTCTCCTCCTTCTTCCACCTCTAGTAACAGCTATAAAATTCTGTGCTAGTGATCTGCCTCTTCTAACAAGCTTCTGAATGAAACCGTTTTAGCTTTGGAAAGTTGTTAGGCAAGCTTAAAATATACTTCAGGTACCATAGCTTTGGTTTTAAGTTCCATGTAGCTGCTGCTCTCTTTTCTGATAATGGAAAATATGTGCGCCACTTATATGATATAGGACTGTCTTCTAAACGTTCAAATGTGAGTTTTGAAGTGTTAGTCATTTTACAGGCAGTATAGTTCAGAACCCCAGGGGGAGAATTGTTGTTGGTTTTTAATGCTGTGTTCTCTGATAGCGCCTAGTTCCTTTTTCATGTGTTGAAAGTGCCTTGTTTTGCTGTATGAAATAAATTGGAGAGCTGGTGATGTGACAGTGCAGGGAAGCGCTCTCTAAGCCTGAGGGTCTGCAAGTGTGATTTGCTGGTGGAGCTATTGCAGTTTTCTTGGAAGATGGCTTTTCTTAAATAATGGCCACAGTGTTAAACTTCTGGAACCTCTATAGGATTAGCAAATAACAGAAAAAATTCAATGCCTGTATACACTGTTTTTATAAGGAAGACTATGATATATTTGCTTGAGTTCTTGTAGACACCTGCACTTTGCAGCTGGACACGAGTTAGCTGTGATTCTAAGCTGCTTTCATCTTGTCATGGCTGATGGCCGTGTAGGAACCAGCATGTGTCTGTTGATGTGGGATACAGGTGGCATTAGCTCAAGCATGTCTGCAAAAGGATGTGTAGGCATGTTGTGTTCCTGTTGTGGGGCTGTAACAACCCTTGCCCAGGCATATCTGGCACGGTATCTCACAGACATCCAACGGTGGTCAAGAAGCAGTATGAGAGCAGTGCACGTGGTGATGCTTCCCCACAACATTATGACCTCATTCCTTTTGCGGGAGCGCACATGTAGCTTTGATCATCCTCGTTGCCTTCCCAGTTGTGTGATGTGTCCTCCCAGATGGACGAGCACTGCCATTGCATACAGTATTCAAAAGCGCCTCAGGCAAAGACTTTGGCTCATGCCCAATGCCAGTGCTATATCAGCCTTTCTCAGGCAAATACAGTAGACTGGTGTGGAAGACCCAAACATAAATGTAGGTGCTAGATACAAATGAATAGAAACTGCAGGGTTTTGTACCAGCTATGAAATGTGTGTTCAGTGGGAAGGTCCTATGTCCAATACAGCCACGCTGGCACATGCATCAGCAGAATGACCTATGTCAAGCTCCTGCTAAAAAAAAGAAACCAACAAAAAAAGTCAGAAAAACAAACCCCAGTCCCAGCCTGAACCAGAACAACTCTGTGCACACGTGCAAGTTATTTTTATCCTGAATGATTGCTGTGCTGGGATGATTTGCTGTGCTCCCAGTAGGTAGTTGTGTCAGCCCAGAGAGCTGACATGCTGTGGGGTGTGTGTGGGAACGAGGTGTTGTATAAGGGGTCGGGAACTCCTTCGAGTGGGTTTGCTGTCAGAGACCTTCATCTCATAGAGCTGCAGCTTTGGAGTCCAGTTGCATGATAAGCGTCTCTAACAGCAAAGCCAGTTTGATCCCTGTCTTTCCCATCCCTCAGCTACCCTTTCCCACTCCCTCCTGCCAAATGTGCTGGGCCTTAGCTTGGGCAATGCATCTGTTTACCGGGGCAGTGGAAAGATCTGGGTTTCACAAGCAAAATAAAAAAAAAAAAGAACCAACCCTGTTTTTTATCTTCGTATTTCCCTTTGATCATTTCACTCCTCCACATGCCACCACAGAGGGAATGGATGACGTAGAGATGAGCAGGAGCCTCTTAAAACAGTTTTGCAGCAGGAGAGGCTCAATGCAGGACCACGTTGTGAGCTTCTTTCTTGAGTTTTATTTTTTTAAGTATATATTTATAACCCACTGTCCTGTTACGTTCGGTCCTGCACAGTCAGAGTGAGGGAAGGTGTTTTCTGTTCTTTTGGCTTGACTTAATATGAGTGGGAAGCTTTTTAGAAATGTTCTGTTCATTGACTGCTGCTAGCAGATGGATGCTCTCTGCTTGAAGTGCCTCAGGCCTTTATATCTTCCGTTTTCTCCCCCTCCCTCCTCCCAGCACACACCCTGGAGTGCGCAGGCTGTGCTAATTTAGTCGCAACTTAAAAAGGAGTGATGAAGAAGAAATGCTCAACTCTAATAGAATTCATGTCGCTGGCGACGTCTGTAGGGAGTACTTTTTCATTTCAGGATCCCTAAGGATTTTTCCAGCAACGTGTGTTAGATGTTCTGCAATACTTCACTGGAACGGCAGTAAAATTCTTAATTCATTAGGACCAAAATGCTAATTCTGTTTATATATTAATCAATTCAGAATATACAGCATCCATGACATCCTGTTTGATTTTTCAAGTGACTTTAATAACCTAGGCTTGACTGTTGCTAATTCTGAGGTGGCCTTTCATCTGTATGAGCTATAAACCAAACCTTTAAACAAATAGTTCATTAAACTAATATGTTAAAACATTTGAACCAGTTCCTGAGTTTTCCTAAACTGGCTGTTACTATGTTAAGAGCTTTCCCCGCTTACGGTAGAAATTGGCTGATGCCAGCTCTGAGGAGTTTGATTTGGTTTTTAACAGAATCACAAAATGTTACTATTTACTGTTACGAATTGCATGTATTTTTAACTGAAAAAATTCCAAACTAGACACAACCAGGATTAAAATCTGTTCTTCTATGCTGATTACTATGCCTTAATTTAGTGGATGTCTTAAAAATATTGTACAGCTAAGATCACCAGGTGGTGCTGTTACACACTGCTTAAAATACTTTTTGAAAATAAGTTTAAATTCTGCCAGTGTCATAGTTATTCAACTATAATTTAATGGGAGGAGGGGTGAGAAAGAGAATTTCTTTCTTTAATCATGTCTTTAAAGTAGAGCTTTCCTGAAAACTTTGGGTTTGCTCTTCTGCTGGCTGCTTGGAGTGGAGTTTCCCACACGTAGTTTATGACCATCTCTAATGTAAAAATGGTATATAGGATAATTTAGGATGTTAAAAGCTGGGTGTGTGGGACCATACCTGGGCTGTAGCCTGTGTGATTCCTTCTTGGGTGATGAGTTTGTGAAGGCCCTCATGAAGTCATGAGGGAGGATAACATGCAGGTACTGCATGTTTTATCACAGATGGAAGAATGAAGAGTTCTAAGCTGAACATAACCTGTTTCCTGAATGATATTTAATTTAACCTTGTGAATTTTGAAGGGCAAGAACTCCAGCCTTCTCTAGAAGGAGGCTCCTTACCAAAAAAAATAATCCAGGCTCCTAATACACAGCTTCTTTTTAATGTCTTCATTAAATGTAATGCTCTTCCTCTTATTTAGAAAAAAACTTTGTATCATACATATCATACATATAAAATAAAATCACTTTTTATTTTTACAGTTGTACAGTAATTACAGTTGTGAAGAAAGTTGCTTTTTTCCTAAGGCTTTGCAGAACTGGCTATTTATGGATAAATTGTGGAATGGGAATCATGAGTTTGAAGTTGCAAACTCTTCCTTTAGATGAAGACTTTTTTTTAATTATTTTCGACCCTCATTGTACTCAAGTAATTGAATTTTGGACAGTAAAGACAGCTAAGTACTAGTCTGCATAGGCTAAACCAAAGTACCGTCAACCATGTAGGTATAAATGAAGGAAGTTTAAGTAATTGTGGGAGGTAGGGAGAGTTGTCAAATGCATACCTCTCTTGAAGGCATTTTTATTGCTATCATTTTATATATAACTTCTTACATTGAGAATGTAACACTTCAGAAATGAATTATATTGTTTCCTACATAATTAATTTTTTTAAAACTTTGTTTTCTCATAGAAATTATAAGCAAATGGCACTTATAAACTAGAGACAGAAGTACAGCATGGTCTGCTCGAACCCAGGCTCCTGTGTGGGTAAGGACTGCCAGCGCTGTGGCAAAGAGCTGGGTTCAGCGTGCTTAAAACTTTTTTTAAGCTATGCTGTTTAGACCTACTCTGGATGTCAGTGGGAGCTGTGTTTGCTTGGCATTATTGTTTGGGCTCCCAAATATGTACCTAGAAGTCTGGCTTTAATCACCTAGATTTAAAGCCTTCATGCTGTTATAACAAAGCTGTCCCAAACAAACAAAGCATAAATTAAGTGAAAAGGTAATTGATTGCTTAACTGTTTAAAGTCAGTTCAGAGGATTCCTGCATTTTCAACCCGAAGAGGCTTCTCTTAAGTTTGAACGATAGAAAAATCAAACATGGATCTATCTTCAAAGAAAGGTCATTAGCACTGAATGCAACAAAACAAGTGGCTAATTATATTTAAATGTGTGATTCCCTAAGAAATTGTATTATGCTAATGAGCCTATAAATGATTTTTTTTTAATAAAATCAATCAGGAATGGGATTTTTAGAAGAAAGCTATTCTTCCTTTATGTGCTTTAAAACCACACAATTGATTAGTAGTATATTTTTGTGTACTTTGGGGTAGTGTATTATGAAATGCATAATATTAAAAAAGCAGTTTAGGATCACAGTTCCAGTTTCTGGGGATTATACACAGTTGGGTTGGTGAACAGGAATTAGATGCGCGTGTATGACTGTCATTCATTTTAGAGAATGTATGTGAATAGTATTTACATTGTACCTTAGATGTGCTATTTGATTGCCTTTATAAATCAATATTCAGGGAAAGCATTCCATGCGTTTTTACAGTAGGGATCATGAACTTAGTATTGCTACAAAGGGAGCTGTATAAGGTTCAGTAGTTTGCACTTTGCTTTGTAGTCTATTTAGGAAGAATTTCTGCGAATGGGTTGCTCTCCAAACGCTGGTCATTAGGTCTGGTCTGAGGTTTTTTTTTGACAGCAGTATAGAACATACTGAACCTGAAGGTCACTTGTTTCCTGTCCTTGCAAAATTGATGTATAAGACACAGCCATCTTTGATGTTCTTCCTTTTTAGAAAGCATCACATTGTCTTGCCTGAGAGAGAAGTATAAACACTGCAGAGTCTCCAGCCACACTCTCATGGGGTAGCATGGGTGCGAAAGCATGGGTGCTCATCCTTACTGGTTGTCCTGGTACTTATTTTCAGGGTTTTGCAGAGCCAGTTGACGCAGAAGGGCATTTCTCGTTCCTTTGGGCATGTGTGAATATACGTGCAAGCTTATACAGATGCATAGAAATCCTTTTACATGGGAAAAGATGCTTTTTAAATCAGGTTAGGAGATTGATGTCTCTGCTCATGGCATATATCTACTGCATGTTTTGAGGGAGTACATGGACAGCTGTAACAACTGCTTCCAAACTCTTTGTAGCATCTTAGACAAATCAGAGGAGTTACACGTTTCTGAGGAACTGCTCTCAAGGCCTGCTGCTGCTGTACTTCTTGCCAGTGCTTGTCTCACTTCTCTTCCTTGCTCTGACTGGTGCCTGTAGGAAACTGTCTACTTCTTCTTTTTCCCTTGGTTTGTGGCTTAGCACAAAATCTGAAGAGCGCTGGGAGCTGATGAAAGCGGTGGTGGTGGGATGGGTGGGGGATGTCAGGTTTCCTTTTTCAACTGTCTCCGGTAACTTCAACCTCTGATATTTCACCTGATTTATTATAAAAGAAGAAGGTAGATTTCTTTTAATCACTAAAAGATTAGGAAAATTCTTTTGCAAAATAGAAATGATGAAAAGTACATCCCCAGCTGCTCCAGTTATACCTAGTCTTCAAGCTGAGGTTTTTGTGTTTTCTTGCCTGTTTCTTACCCTAGGTTTGCTGTGGAGTGAAGAGAGGAAAGCACGCTTTATATGAAAAAGCAGTAAATCAGTAATAGCTCTTAGTTTATCATTCATTCCTCTCTGACTGCCAGCCTCCATTTTAAATGTGGGAAGAATCCTCAGTATTTGCTAATCCAAATTCATCCTCGTTTCCGAAGGTGAGCACAGCTATCTCCCTATCATCAGCAAATCAGCATCTGTAAACGAGGGAGATTTTAGAGGGGTTGCTTTATTATTCTGAGCCCCATGCAGCTTGCCAAATCCAAGCAGGTGTTATGTTTGCTTACATCCCTGTCCGTGAAAGCTCTGTGAGCTCAGGGAAATAGCTAGAAATAAAATTATTGAATGTCAGCTGAAATCTTCTAAGTGATTTCATAGCAGTACTAATGTCGGTGAATAGCTTTGCGAATACCGTCCCTTTCCACCCTATATAAATACATTTATATATCAAAAGGCTTCTTTCTTTTGGGGGGTGGGAGGTGGGGAAATAGTCTGGTGTTTTTAGCTGCATGAAATCTTTGTTTTTAAGCTTAAATACAAGGAAAATAATTTACTAGATTACTTAGTGATACTGTGGGAAAACTTGTTTCTTGAGACTATTCAAAATCATCTCAAAGTAGATTTAGAAACTATGGCTCCTAACATGCACTAGAAAAAAAAAAAAAAATACTGCTTCTGCTGCAAGCTGAATCAGTCCTTGAGTGTGTCAAGAAAGAATACCACTTTTCAAGTGATTTTTGGAACAAATCCAGGGTGCTTGTGAGGTGACGTTTGTTGTCTGAGTGGTCTGTGTTATTCCAGCTGGCCCTATACTAAAAGTTAACTCTTGCTTGCTGCCAGCTTCTTTCTTGAGAGCAAATGGGTATCTGTAGCTTTGGTCAAAATGAAGTTGTTAAGACATCCTGTGGATCATAAACATACTTCTGTCTCTTTCCATTCTTGGTCCTTGGTGAGTCTACCATGCGTTCATGGCAGAGGGTCTCCTCAAGGGTAGTTTGCACCCTATTTCAGATCCTGGAGAACAGGGAATAGAATTAATATTCTTTCTGAAGGATTACAGTGGTGTTCACATGCTCTTTTTGCCATTGAGTAGACAGTTTTCCTATGGTATGTGTGGGTAGTTTTGTTTCCCCCCCAGCTCTGCTCTTTATGCTCTTTACTTTTAGATCCGACATAGACAACAAGTTTCATTCCATGATTGCTGCAGTCTTTGATACCAGTTTTAAGAAGAAAAGGAAACTTGACGTTGATCAAGGTCTTTGACACAGAGAAGTAAAGCTTTGAGGTTGTTTTGAGTTTCTGAGAAACATTGATGTGTTGTGCCAGGAAAGTCAAGTTGTGGGATTACAGTGACACTGAATATTAAATACCAAATGTAATCCTAAGAAAACTTCAGTAGAAGATAAAGATGAACATAAGAGAGCGCAAGTGGTGACATGAAAACAAAAATCAAGTTCTTCAAAGAGTACATTTGGAGTGGTTTGTCTCCTCTGCGTCTCGCAGCAGAAGTGATGAACTGCCACCTGCCTCTGTGGTTCAAGGTGCGGAATCCTGTATGGTTTTTTGTCTCCTCCAGATGCACTCGCTCACTGTTAAGCTAAGAAGAAGGATCCTTATGTCGAAGATCCATTCCTGATTTAGCCCGTGGAAAGTATAAGAGGGACACAACATAATAACAGCCACTTGGAACAAAATGTTGTTGAAATTCAAGTTTTGTGATTTCAAAATAAGAGGCGCAGTTACCAGAGGCTAAAACCACAATTGATCTGGGGCCCACAGAAATGTTTTTGTGCCAAGTTCAGCTTCACATCTATAGGAGCATGACTTTCAATAGGAGTTGAATACTTATGATAACTAACGCTGGATTAAACAAAGCAGCACCCATACTTCTTGTTATGTGATAAGGTGGTAGGATGGCATTTGACCATACAGAAACGTTAACTTCAGTGTGTCCTGTCATTATTATAGCTGCTAGAGCCATGGATATGTGGACGTAAGGTCATCTTGCACAAGGCTGGGCAGAATTTCATCTGCCTGTCTGCTTTTTCTGACACTCTAGAGAAGGTAGGAAGGAGGAAGGGCCAGACTGTAACTGTTTTGCAGAGGAAAAGCGTGGTCCTTGAGGATGATTAATGTAGCAGTAGAACTTCTAAGGCCTTCAGTGAGGAGCTGCTTGTAGCATAAACAGGTTTGAGGCAGGCAGTTGATTGAAGTTGTTGTTTATTCTTGTGGATCTTAAAAGAGGTCAGTGAACAGAATTTACTCTATGTACTCTACCAAAGCAATCTGCTAGGTAAGTTCAAGATGATGCTGATATTAAGCGATTCCTTAGGGCACCTTCCTTGATTGCAGACCCACAAAGTCAAAGAGGACAACAGTAAAAACTCATTTTGGTGTTTACAGCACTTGCCTAATTGAAACTCTGAGCCAGGTAGTGTTTTATAGCCAACTTATTTTAAAAAAGAGATTTTTCCAAACACTGTCACTAATCAGAAAAATGGTATAAAGTTGATATCTGTCTGTAGTTTGACTCAGGCAATATTAAATTCAGATAGATCATTCTCACAACTGGTGTAAGAACTATTTCTGGGGTAGGTTGCAATCAGTATTGTTCCTTGTGTTGAACATCGTCTACTCTGTAGGAGCAATGACAGTATCAGGGGAGAAGAATCCATGTCTCCTTTAATGAGATCCATTAGGTTGCTGCATAGCAATCATCACATAAATCCACTGATTTCTGTTTAAGTCTTTAGTCAGTATGTTCTCTGGTAGCTATTTTTCACCATGCCATATTACCTAGGGGAAAATGAATTAATAATGAATCTAGTCTTGGATACATATGTTTAATGGATGATCTCACATCCTATCGTGGAGTCATAATGCACAGAAAAAACCCTGTTGTAATTGATCTTTGAGGTTTAGCACATAAAGAACAGAAAAATGTAATTGTGCTTACCCAAAACTTTCTTTAACTACTAAGGACTGGCACACTGGAGACAAGGGGATCATATAGAAGAGCAAAGGAAGTTGGTATCTAAAGATTTGGTCATGGACAAAATTTCTGACTGTGTTACATGAACAAGTGTTGAGGGTTTTTTTGTGGGGTGTGTTGTTAATGCAGTATTTTATTTAGAAAAACTGGAATGGAGTGGTGACTAGGGGAAAAAAAACTTAAGAGATGGCAACTTGAGTGGGTGGATGGGTGGATTTTTGCTGTATAGGTCAGGTTGGTCTGTCTGAGTGACATTGGGCCTGTGTTGTTCTGCTGCCAAACTGAGCAGGCTGGAAGGCTGTTGTACCGAGCCAGCTATTGGGTGGCTATTTGGGAAGGAAAGGGTGGGGGGATTTTATTTATTTCTGTATTTTATACGGAATTATTCTGTCATGCAAAGCAGCCTCTCTTAAGCTTTTCAGTTTTGCAAAAGCGTAACAACTTACTTTAACTTAGTAAACTATCATCTTAGCCCACTTTCCTTATATGGGATCACTCCATATCATGCTTTTTCTTGTGTTTTGCCTGAATTCTTGGCTTCGTGTGTTCCAAGCACTGGGGGTTTCCACTGGTTCCCTTAGGAAACTATTATGAGGTCCAATAAGTTTTGTTGTAAGTTCCCGTTAACATGGTACTTACGTTTTCCTTTAATTTCATGTTATTAGTCCTTAGGCATGAACTCACGCTTATATCTATTTATGGCTTAAACTTCCATTGTCTTCCAGAAATCTAGTGATCATCTTCTCTCAACAAATCGTGCTTGGTAATTTGGTGAAGGCTATAAATTCAATCTATGGGTCCCCAGAGTCCTCCACCCCCTATCCCCCCGCCGTGCTCTTCATCTTTAATTCTAGGGCGATTAAGCTTCACATGGAGGAGAACAAAGTCTAGTGAGAATTCCCTCCTCTGAGAAAAGTTGTTGATGACATCCTGCATGTAGAGAGTAGCTTCATCTAAACGGAAGGATCACATGCATACTGATAGACATTATTCAAATACGCCAAATATTTTCCAAGAGGGCCACGTTGGCTCTGTAGAAATACATAGATGGCACTGTAATTTTAATTCTTTTCTGGAACAGTCTATACATCTGACTTGTATAAATGTTATTGTTTAAAGAAATATAAAGCTGTTCCTGAAAAATGTGCATTCTTTCTTTAAACATAAATCTCCTTTCAACTCCAAGCCGAAGGAGATAGCACAAGAGACTGGCTTGATAAATAGCATCACAGATTCAGTACATTGTTTAGCTGAGATTTGTGGCAACCTTCACTTATTTTTAGTTTAAAAAGGAAGGAAATACAAAGTTGAGGCTGGAGCGCTGTCCGTAACTTCTTCCTTCATCTATGGGCAGTACTCAGATAAAATTATCAGGGGCAGTTGTGTCTCTGGTCTAAATAGGCCTTTTGTAGTGGTAAAGGGGAACAGCGCCTTCAGATTCATACTCCTTGCTTGTTATCTGTAGCTGATGGACTCAGCTGCCAGGGACAAACTAAGGGCAGAATTTCATTCTTTAGCTGCAGCCTGGGTAAAGATTGATGCTTTCTTACCTAACTGCCAGTTTTCTTACCCCTTTTGTATAAAGGAAGAAGTATTTGACCGGTCTTGGCAGCTTCATATAAAAATACTTTAAATAAGTATTAACCTAATAAAATCTTTCTTGCTTTTGTAATGGCTCTGTGCCTTTCCCAGCTTGATTTTGCTGCTTCTCTCTTTTTGCTTCCATTTTTAGATCATGTTTTATCTCTTATCCCTTTGATATCTTTAATAACTGCCTCTTTTTCTTCACACACACACCCCC
>VYZM01017084.1:3244-45022 GCA_013398915.1 Dromas ardeola | reverse complement strand
TTTTTTTTTTTAGTAGGCTTGGAACTAAAAACTGAAAAGGGCCTTTTGTTTTTAGATGCAGATTCAGGAGCGTGATAAACTTTACTACTTGGTAGCCTGGGAACTTGATTTTGTGTGTTGCTTACAGGAGTGCAAGCTTTTCTCTCTCTCTCTTCTCCCCCTGCCTCCCCTTCTACTCCGATGGTATGATGAGCCTTTGAGAAATAATTGGGAACTGCCTGGTATGTGCCCTATATGTTGCAAAATTTCTTTTAGTTTCTAGACTTTTGTTCTTTTGCTCTTTAAAGGAGAATAACTTTTACTGTTTTATGGGTGAGGGAAGCGGGAGGATTTTTGTAACCTTGCTGATGAGCTTGTCCTGCCTTTTTAAACAGACACTGTTCCTTGTCCCTTTCCCAAAGATACTTAGACACCACTTTAATGCCATCACTAAATTGCAAGGGCAGCATGCAGCGTAAGCTTTTGACCTTAAAGACTCTATTTCTTTCGGCTTAAAAAAAGAATCCTGGAATCTGTCCAAAAAACTGTAGGGCCCAAAAGAGGCAACTGTTACTGCAATTACTAATAAAAGATGCACCTAACTAAGGGACTTGTTTTACCCCTGTATATTTTGTCTTACATGTCATACTCTTGCCTAACAATTTAGAAAAAATGCAATATTTATTTCTGACTGTTCCACGTGATGATATTTCTTTATAGTACTGAGATAATAGTAGTTGCTAGTCTTTAGAGTAGTGTCCCACTCAAACTTTTTAAAATACTGTTCTACTGGATAAAACGGGTAAGAAGAACAGGAAGCTGTTGTCTGGAGTTTTGTTTTACAGTGCAGAGCACAGCAGGGTTTAAAGGTGTGGCAGTTCTTTTCTTTTCCATCCAGTAGAGCAGTTCAATTAATTTGAGTTTGTAACACTGCGACCTGATCTGGTGAATACTGAGTTGAGCAGATTGCTAATAAATTGCATTGTAATGTTGGATATTCCCACTGTTTCGTCTGAGATCATAAGGCTTGTTGCATTCTTGCAGATAGCTGGACCAGCTCACTGCACACTGGGACCATATGGTCAGACTGGTGGAAAGGACATTAGCCAGCCGTTACAGCTATTGAAGCCACGCTGGTAGTCTAGAGCAAACGACAGAGACAGTCAGGAGATAAACAACGAATGGAAGGTTATAAACTTCCACCCAGCCAGCGAGGAGCAGTGGGAGTGGGAGTATGTTCAAGGACCGATAGACACAATGCAGTATTGTAAGTTTGCTGGAGGGAATTGCTCATCTTCCCAGCACTGTAGCATCCAGCTGCTCTGCAGCTCCTCCCTGCGCTGACCACATTGCTGAGGGAGCAGTCACTCATGTAGGAAGGTATCTGAATGCTTAGCAAGGTTTGTGGCTACCATTGCACAGTTATGAGGACCTTTTGTGTTGAGGACTGGCAGCATGAATGGGTATTTGGTCTCTGTCAATAGTAACTGGAGCATTGGATAGAGAATTTATTTTGATCAGTTATTTTCTAGTGCCCAGTTTCTCTAAGTATGAACATCTGCTCTTCAGATACCAACAGATTAAATTGCTGTATTTATAGTTAAATAAAATATTATGGAGACGCATTTTTCAGCTCTGGAAATGTCAGATTGGTGAGACTGGCAGAAAAGGTTGGAAAACACAAAATTACATACTTCTGGTTGTTATCTGACTGGGATGAGGACACTGTACAAGAGTTTGGTACCGTACTGCAGTACTGAGGCGATAGCCATTTAGCTGATATCTGCCTTTTCTTGGAGTTACATATTGAATGAAGATGCTTCTTGGATCTGTGAAGGAACCATGAGGAGTACAAGGTATCTTGTGTTCCCTGTGGAGAAATCTAGAAGCACGATTGCTAGTGCTAACTTTTCCAGCTATATTTTTTTTTTGTTAGTGTTACATAAGATACCAGAAAAATAGAGTTTTCTTGTCATGTTAAATTCAAGGGCTGGGGGTGGTGGGGAAACAACAAAGCTTTTGATCTTTCTTTAGTAAATAGGAGACTGGTTACAGAATGTAAATATTTATCTTAGATGATGCTATAAGCAGTACATTTCTTTCTCTCTCAAAACAGATAAGGACAAAACCAAGTTAGTCATGAAGATGCACATAATTTCTAAGGTGCGTCTTGTCCTGTGTTAAGTTGTTCATTTTGGGGATCAATGGCAGTGTAACAGTTGTCTTATTTTTTTCATAAACTATATGACTGACATAATACTACAAAACAGCTTGAGGGAGTACTAGCACACAGAATTAAAGCCTTCACTGGTCTGCTGAAGGTTGAGTGAAACATTCAATGAAATAGCATTTCCTAAGTGGATGAGTACCTTTCTGTGCTCTTAGATCTCTTTTGTATTTGTCAGTAGACAATGACTGGTTACCCCTAAAGTAATTGCATTTTAAAATATTGATGCTGGTTGAAGAGCTTGGCTAAAAAAAGCATATATTACTCAAACAAGCATACTGTTTACCCAGGATAGATTATGATGAATTATATTTCAACATTTGAAATTAAGAAAAGGTTAAATACTAAGAGAATATTAATGGTGGCTTGGGGTGGGACCAGCTCAGTGGAAAAATAGCTTATGAAAGAAATGAATTTCAATATCTTCCTCAATGTTATTTTTTTTTTTCTCTTCTGGTATATTCTTTGTTTCTGAAGTGCCCTCTGAGGTGTGGAGCCCTGGAGTGCTGTTCCTGGGAGAAGGATTACTGCGTAATGGGGATGGGCCAGGGGAGTGCTAGGGGAGAAGTCTCATTGTTGCTTGTCTTGTTCTTACTCTGCATCTCCAGCTCATTTGGGCTGTTCTCTGGTGCGTGCCCAGGACCACATCAGCTGCTGCCATCATGGTGGCATGGGAAGCTTCCTCATCACCTCTTCTTGCTTGGTGACCTGCACCATCCTGGTCCTTGTGGAGACAGGTGGTCCCTGTGTACTGGTTCCACCATTAGCCCATAGAAGCATTCAGGAGTGCACGTGGCTCCTCCTTGGCATAGGAGCCACTCTTCTCTTTATGTTTTTACAAAAACTTTACTTAAAAGCAAAATTCAGACAACACTTAAAACTGCTGAATTTGTTTCTTGTTATCAGCTGCCTTTGTGACTTTGCAGACACTGAATTGGACCATCTTACTTAAAGGGAATGCCGTGCACTTGCTGCTGCAGTGATTCCAGTGTGGATCTCCCTGCAGCCGAAGGAGGGGTACATGGGCATAGTCATGTCTGGTTTTAATGTTTTTTTTTTAATGGTTTTACATTTGCATGTAGTGCCTAAAATATCTACAGATGACAGTTCTTTGTGTCTTCATCTTGGCAGCCATGCATGGCAAAAACCAACCAGATAAAATAGAAAGCTTTGGTGATAGGTTGAGGTGGCTTTCTGTAGCCTCGCAGATCCACGCTGGCCTTTGGGGTGGGCTTGCTCCAGGAGGGGTTGATTGGGGAAGCTGCTTTGCTACCACTGCAAAAATGAGTTTTAGTTGTTGAGGCTAACCACACTTTTTTTGCCCACAGATGAGTACAAACTGACTCTTTCTTAGGGATATAAAAGTCTTAACCCCACTTCAGCATACAGGTTGTATAGTGTGAAATAAAATTCAGGGGAGGGTAAGTGCTAGTTGGTATCTTAGTTTTGGGAAAGATGTACTGTTTGTATTTGAGGCTGGTGAGCACCAGTCCCAGGGCCTGCTGATGGCAGTGGAAAAAACTATTCACTTAATGGGCTTTGGATTACTCCTGAGTAGCTTATTGTACACACAACTCTTGCGGAAGGTGACGTATCCTTCCTCTGTTGTTACTTCTTCATCCAAATGTGTTACACCTGGTTGGCCAACGTGCTTTAAAGGAGATCTTGTTGGTGAGCGCGCTGATTGTCACTTCTGCGGGAAGGAGAAGCTGTCGCTTTGTGGCAGCTCATGTTTGACCAGAGTCTTGCTGACCCTGGCAGCGTGTCTGGAGTCACTTTTTATTAAAGCTGAATTGAAGCAGAGTCTTTGGCAGAAGGTTGTTTGGAGGTTAAGCATTTTTACAATGTTATTAGGGAAGATGGTATAGGGATTTACATAAAATTAAGATGTGCTGCCTGTGCAGGTGCTGGTGGTGTTCTGCTAAGCATCGCGTGGTCTCAATCGCTTTCTGTGAGCAATGGTGGCTGAGGTGCATGGAGCACCATACACCCTTCAGCAAACCTACTCCTGACATCTCTGAAGGGAGAAGACGAGCATTTCCTGTAAATACACGTACTGGAAACATCTGCCCGGCACATTGAATTAAAGGCTTTTTCTTGATGTGCCATATGACCCTGTATGCTGAGGAACTTCAATGCTCTGTTTTCCTCACGACTTCCCCCATCTTTTTCTTAAGCTATCTTTTCGGCACACTCTTCCAAAGCTGGAGCTGTGAGGACGGACCAGGCCTCGCTTCCCGCATCTGTCCCAGCAGCTGTACTGCTTCCTGCCATGAATCATCCGAAACACTACTTTTTTTTTTTTTAATTGTTTTATTTTAAGGGTGAAGGCACATTTGTTTTTCTGAAGCCACAACCTAATCTTGGCAGTCTGGCAGCCAAGCCGTAAATGAAGGCTTGGGTGCGAAAGTGTTGAGAGGAAGGAAGTGCCTCCCCATCAGTGGTGATCATGGGCAAGCCTGGAGCAGAGCTCCTTTCCTTGTGGGCTTCGGTTGTGGCCAGAGGAACTGCAGACTTCATCACTTCTGGGAGAGCTGCAGGAGAATGTCTCCTCTCTTTGTAGGTCAATGTCAAACACACCGTGACCTCCAGTTTTCAGAAGTTCGTCGCTACTGCTAACCAAGCGCCAATTGTCAAATGATCTTTGGAGTGGGGGGTATAATCTTTTGCCTGAGAAGTCTTAGCTATGTTTTGGATCCTCTCTGGCGCTGATGTTTGTGGCTTCTTTTTCCAGGGCTCATTGATTGCATGTATTTCAATTCTAGCAGTCCAAAATGAGGCATTTTTTTGTCCTGAGGAGCTGAGTTATATATAGTTCCTGAAACTTGAGAGGTTATTGTATTTCACGCAGAGATGAAATCCAAAATCTACCCCATCAGTTTTGTCTTGAAAAAAAACCCCAAAAACAACCCAAAAAAAACCCCAAAAAACAACCCCCAAAAAAACCCAGCCCAAAAGCACATTAACTACAAAGTTGTTAAGGTTTGTTTTTTTTTTTTTTTTTTCCCCTGTCTTTGTCAATTTTTCTAGGGAAACGTCAGATTCACCACTTGGGAAACCAGCTCCAACTCAATCAACATTGTCTGGATACTGCCTTTAATTTTTTCAAGATGGCTGTGAGCAAACACCTAACCCGAGGAAGAAAGATGACCCACGTAATTGCTGCATGTCTCTACCTGGTGTGTAGGACAGAAGGAACTCCTCGTATCCTTTCACACTTAAAAAATAAAAATAAATAAAGGGCATACTTTTAGCAAGTCAACTATCTCAGTTAGACCTTGTTTCAAAATTTCCAAAGGTAAGTGTTTAGGAGCTAACTTTGTCACTGTTGGTTTTATATAATGAAGTGAATGGGAGCTTTTACTGTGGTTCAAGTAAAATTTTCCCCTTTTTAAATGTACAGTACCCAATATTTACAAGGAAGTATAAATGTCACTCTGCCTCCCATCAATAACTCTACATTTCTTCTTTCTCAACATTTTCTTCTAGTATAAGATTGCACTTTTCCTGTGTTTTGATAGGGATTACTTGTTTATAGTGTGTGGGGATTTTTGTTGTTGTTTTGGTTTTTTTTTATTAAAACAAATGAAAATTAACTCCAAGCCACCCGTATCATCAGCATTAAAGAACAGATTAGAGTCCTAGGGGATTTTCCAGTGGGAAGGACAGTATCACTCCTGGTTTTAGTTTTGGAGAAAAGGCATTTGATAAATTCTGAAAGTTGCTCAAAAATCATACAGGAAACCAGTGGCTGGAGGTGGGACTGCACACAGGCCAGAGTTGCAAGTGAGTACTCCTTGCTTCTAGACCATCCCTATTTTTGTCTTGTAGTATTTCATTAAAATTCATGTAAGCTTTAAATACTGCTGGCCATCCAAATTTATTTATCTATTTTTACTTATTTTATGTTGTGTTTCAGTTGCTGGAATTTGGAGTTTGCTATCAAACAATTTCTTCTGTGTTATCTTAGTGCTTTTCTGCTGTAAAGCAGTATGCGCATATCATCAGTATTCTATTTGACTTGATGCTTTTTCTAGATTGCTGTTTTCATTCTATATTTTGGCAGTTGAACAGCTTAGCTTTCTTTTTAAGATTGAGATAAATTTTTTTTAGTTTCAGAAACTACGTTCGGTATTCTAAATTTAGTGCTTTCTAATAGTATTGCGGTCATTGCATTTGCATGTTTAAAAAAAAATGTGGTGTTGCAGGAATAATGGAATTAAAAGGAAGGCTTGCCTATTACACTAGTGTCTTTTAGTGTAAAATCTCTGTGTGAACTTTGAACAGTGTAAGTCTATCATTACCATAAAGACAGCATTGATTTAAAAGCATTGCCAATATTATTTTTTTTATGCTCATATCACACTTTTAAAGTAATTTATTTACAATCATTATTTGATACTACTGAATGATAGCCTAGCCATAATATACAAGTCAATTTTTCCCTGCTGGTAGTGATAAAAAAGCATTTGAAGCAGTATGAGCTGTAATAGGCAAGTAGGTACATTGTAATGGAACAGCCATCTGTGCAGCAATTGTGGCTAACTTTTCTAGCAAACAAACAAAAAAATCCTTTGCTTGTTCGACATATCCTTCTTTAAAATATTTCAGCGTGTGCAAGATGTACTGGTCTGGCTGACACTTCATAAATACCTAAATTAATTTTCCCTTTTTTCATTAAATTGAAATAATTACGTGATATTTCATGTAAAATACTAGGGCCAGGGTATGAATAAAACTGCCGGGCTCTTTCTTTCTATATCAATATCACAAAGTACTCCATCTTCATTTTCATGGTTACTGTGCCACCTGGGAATCAAGAAGTGGTAGTGCATGATAGTATGGCTCAATTTTGTTAGTGTTGATTTTTTTAAAAAAATCCATTAGACAAACTTATTTTTGTAGTTGATATTAAGAATTTAACTGTGTTACTTGGGGAGAGCGAGTTCAGCTTCTGCCTGTGTTCTGCTGTCTGGGCCTTTGTTGGTTTTTTTTAGCATTTAAAATCCAGTGTAGTTTGAAAAACAAACCCCAAATAAATTATGGATTCTGAACATTAAAATGCAACGTCCTTTTCTGGTATCTTATCCTTTCATTAGAAAGTTGAAAACCTGAGAGCCACAGGTGCATATTTCTGACCTCTGAAATGAAAATACATTCAAGCCTCCACGGTTTGATTATGATGATCATTATCAGCTTGTTATATTTGTTTCCAGCCTAGATCTGGCAATATAGAAACGTGCTACAAGAGGCAGGCGTGTGTCCAGGGCCTTTGGTCCAGAGAGACAGAGCAGATGTAGAGGATGGCCATGTAACAAGATGCTTTAGCAGGAATGAAGATGGGCGTTCAGGGTAATAAGCTTTCAGTTGGTTTTGGTCTTCTGGAGAAGCCAGCGGAGAATGGCATGCAAAGAGGAGAAATATAGTGTACAGAGGACCTACGTTATTTGTAACACTTCATGATTTATAAAACCCTGCTAAGTAGATTTACTGAGTTTAAAGTCTTCATTATCATTGTGTTAGTTATAGAAGTCTTATGAAGAAATTTGTGAGAAATTTAGAAAAAGAAGTTAAAGACTGAAGATTGGTGAGGAAATATTACGGTAGAGGGAACGAAGTATGTATGTGGCCTGGGGAGGTAGAGTGGGATGTAGTCAGGGGCTGAAGAGGCAGAAACAAAGGAGTGGGAAGCGTTTGGAGAGGGAAAACAGGATTTAATTGTGTCTGCATTGAGTTCAGTTTGAGGGAATGGAATGTATTTATCTGACATGGGTATCTGCTTATTCTTCTTTTTTCATAATGTACGTGTCGCCAGCCAGCCCCTGTGAAAATGTGAGGAAAATTGTAGCCAAGTCTTACTGGTGCAGTCTGAATTATGCCTGAATAAACCTCAGCCTGAAATAGGAAGACATTATGTTCTCCTTGGTTCTTATGCATTGTTTAATTAATGCAAAAATGTGAAATATTCCAGTAATACAAATTATTTTAATCTGAAAAAGAAGTTCTAGAACTTAAAGAGAACATAAAAGTTTACTTATCTGAAGTGCAGCTTTTATTTATAGTTCTTTAGAAAGTTTAATATATTATTTGAGATCTGAATTGATTTTACATCAGTTTATGGTTTTTATTAGCTTATTTGACACAAAACCCCACAGTGCAGCAACTTTGTCATAGCTTTTCATTTGCCTTGCTTATATTACTTGTCAGCGTTAATGGTTTAAAGGGAAGATGGCTTACTAGCTATTTGCTGAGTTTGGGAGGTCTTTTATTCTTTTGATGAGCTACCTATAAAAACTTTAATTTATTATTCCCTTTATAAAATGTGTCTATATTATCGGTGTCAGAAGTAAAGGTATAATGCGAAAAATACAGCTGAAGGAGATAGTGGTTTTTAAATCCTCAGGTTGAATGGAACCAGTTGACCCCTCCCAGGGGCTGAGCGAGGCTGAGCGTTTCCAGTGACATCTGACTTCAGCTGGCTCTACCAGTGCTCCGGGCATTTCGGGCTCTGGCTCTTAATTTGTTTCTTGGAATAGTAACAGTCCTCAGTTGTTTCTCTTTAATGTTTTGAACAGCTTTCCCACCCCCCACCCCCGCTACATATGTCTGAATGGAAACAAAGGGCTCTTCAGCTGGTCCTGAGACCAAGCTCTCTCCTGAGAGAGAGAACTTGGTAAGAGCTGGGCAGGGTGTTTGAGTGACTTATGGGCTCGGGTGTAACCCATGGCTGCCCTGGGGTCACTCGGGAACAATGAGAGCCTGACCAGGATTTTCCAGGTGGGATATCAGTTTATTTTAATCAAGGAACATTTAATTCTGTTTGTAATCCTTTTTACTGTACGCAACTGTTAGAAAAAACGATACAAATGTCCGCTATTTTGTTTGTAATATTTTCCAACGCTACCACCTGGGTTTTTTTAAAGCAACATTTTACATGGTAAATGTCTTTTATCCCCCACACACGCACCTTTTTTATTTTATTTATTTATTCTTTTCCTTTGAAGTTCTCTGGAAAATGCAACCTTAGTTGTAAACCAAATCCTGTCTTGTTAGAGCACGGTAAATAAAACCTTTTCCACATGAGAAGAGTGGTTTCTCTCACAAACTTACGAAGTTTCCTCACCAGCTATCTTGTGTAAATATCCGTCTGTCTGCCTCTGGAGGTAAATTCGGGGCAGGTTTTTTCCCCCCCTCCAGTAAAGCTGATCAGTCTTGATGCCAGGGGGCTCGCCGAGCCCTTCTCACCACCTGGGGCTGGGGCAGCCTCCTGCGATTGAGGTTGCCCAAGTTATTTTGGTGGTCTTCAGCAGCTTTGTGAGGAAAACAATGGGCTCCTGCTGGGGTCAGTCCAAGGCAGCCAAGTGAGGAATCACTTCTGAGTTGTTTGCAGAAGAACCTTTCCGCTGAATGTCCAAGAAAAATAATCTTTTACATTTGAGCATTGGGAGCAGAAGGCTGACAGGAGAAAGTTTGGTGCCTTAGTGTCTTTTACGTGTAAACTTGCACTGGGTGGGAAAGCGTAAGGCGGTTTTCCTCTGCTGCTTCCTTTGCCCTGTGAACCTCCCTTTTGTTTGAGGGAAGATCACAAAGGCATTGCAGGATCCCAGCAGGCAAGAAGGATTTGGGAAAAAAAATGGGCATCTGCTCGCTGAATGGGGCAGTAGTTTGTTATTTCCTATTTTTCTGCAGTACTTGTACTTTATTGCCAAGCTATTTGAATGGCTCCTGGTTTAATGTGTTTATTTTCATGTCACAGTAAGGGAAGTTGAGAGTATTTATCTTCATTTCCAGGTGCAGAACTGAGGTTAAGTAAGTGACACATTCGAAGTTACCCAGAAAATCTGTGATGGAGTAAGGAATTGGTCTCTTTAATCCTAGATTAGGCATCAGCTACTGAGCCTTTCTGCCTTGTTGCTCTTTGCAAGAGAAGTTCAGCTAATTTCCTTTCGAGCATTAGCAGGCTTTGTTGGCTTCCATACTGTCCTGGGCAGCTTTGTATAACCTCGCCATGAGAACCTTTGATGGATACATTCTTTGTTTCCCTACTAACACTTCAAGGTCTATCTTTGCAAGGAAAAGGGCAAGACTTCCTTTTTTCTTAGAAATGAAAAATTAGATCTCCAGCAATCTTTTGACCTCTACTAAAACTTCCTGGAGCCAGCAGGCCCTAGTGTTCTCAATTAAAAAGTTAACTTTTGAAATTAGGCTTTAATCAACAAAATGTTAGAGCTGTAGTTAGGGAGGTTAATAAAACCAGTTTCTATTTCTCTTTGGTTAAGGACATTCGTTTTAGTAACTGACCTTTTACTTTTGATTAAATACAGTTGCATTCATAATGTGTTTTGCTCAAGTGTTGAGTGTGACAAGGACATAAGAGCTTAAAAATGGATTTTAAATTGCACAGTTAAAAATACATATATTTAGAAAAGCAAATTACTTTTTTTCATTTCACTAGATTTGTGTGTGTGTGGTAAAGGACATCAAGATTTTACTTCATAGAAAGTTGAATAGAATATTTTCAATTGGAAGAGACCTACAACAATGACCTCGTCCAACTATCTGGCCACTTCAGGGCTGACCAAAAGTTAATGCATGTTAGTAAGGGCATTGTCCAAATGCCTCTTAAACACTGACAGGCTTGGGGGCATCGACCACCTCTCTAGGAAGCCTCTTACAGTGTTAGACCACGCTCTTGGTAAAGAAATGCTTCCTAATGAAGCATGAGTTTGGACTTCAAGTCCTGGAAAAGCCTCATCCACTGCATTTCAAAATTAAGTTTTAAAATTGGTATGCTTTTGAGTTGATGGATTTTAGCTGGGAGAGTTTCAATCTATTAATGACAAATTGCTGCCTTAAATAGGGTGCGGCTAATGTTGTCCCATGTTATTTGCATCTATTTCCAAATAGTTCATGTGTTTGGTAACACTTGGCTTGCGTGATCCCTCCTATTTGGTACCACAGGAGAAAATGCTGGAGATATAGGGAAGAGGGCAGCCAGGGGCATCAATAGAAACTTAATTTCTGCACCTTAATTTCTCCCTGTCACCCCCTCCTCCAGCCAGGGTTGGGACTGCTGAATTTCAACAGCAGTGCTCATGACCTGAAGCCAGCATATCCAGTCTCCTTTTCCACGGAGTGAAGGAGAATCATATGACTTTTGACTCGCAGTACTGCCTTATGCTTTTTTGCCGTATAAAGAGATATGTATAAAGCAAGTATGTTGCTGAGAGGATGAGGCGTTTCATGTTTCCTGTTGGTGGGAAAGTAAAATTTCCCTCTGCATCTGCCCGTTGCCGTTGTATGCTCTGTTGTGTGGCTCCGTTCTCTTCCCTGCTGCATCCCCTTACTGCAAGGGCTGCTCCTGGCTGCTGCCCTGTGCTTGGGGATGGTGTCAGTGGGGCAGCGAGGCAGGAGGAGTCTGGGCTGTGTCACTCTCAGGTATCTCACCTGGTCTCCAGCTGTATTGCAGAAGATCCTGTGCTTCCCTGGGTCCTGTGTCATGTCTGTCAGTCCCCTGTGGATGTCTTTGTAGTATCTGAAGAGATGCTGGGTACTTGAATTGTTCCACTTGTATCTGGTGATTTGCAGTGTCTTTTAAAGGGAATTCCTTTTGCGAAGAAAATAACCTGAAGCCTTTCAAACTGGTTGTATGGCCCTGCACCTGGGGGACAGGGCTGGGGAGATGGTTAGTGGCCCTCAGGTTCTCATCTTGTCCCCCACCTTGAGGGGGTAAAGCCATAGATCTTATTTGTGCATGACTCAGATGTGGCAGGAAAATAGTGAGTGTGATTGCTGACTAACATTATCCTGCAGGGTGCCCTGCTGCTGAAAGTCATTGAAGCTTTTTGCAGGGAGACTGCAATTTTAACGTGGAGATTCTGTACGTGGGTTATTTTCTTTGTTCCTTTAAGATTTTGAAAATAGAAAAGGGGAAGGGAACTTTACATTATGGTGTGTGTCAACTCAATATCTTACTGTTTAAATCCTTGTGCTAAATGCCCATTATGGATGCTGCAGGGAGGGAGGGGAAAAGCTGCTGTAAGTGCAGTAGTGATAATTGACCCACTTAAGAGAGCTGCTCTAATTTTGCATGTTACAGCATCCTGGAAATTCAGATAAGAATGTTGATCTCTCCAGCTAATAGGATTTCTAAATATATCATCCAAAAGAAGCAGGAGGACTGTAATTTTGTGCGCGTCTGTGTGTGTTCAGGCTAATGTTTTGTTTGAATATTGCACGCTCTCTGAAAATCTGCTTTTCTGTCAACTTGTTACTAACTCAGGATGAAATAGTATTTGACCTCTGGTGCTGGCAAGGGGAGGCCTGATCCTGACACATTGAGTTCGCTGACAAAATTCTCACCATCTTTTGTGCAAAGCAGTGACAAACTTTTTTCCCCTCAGGATGTTGGTACCCAGCAGGTGGCTCAAATTGTCAACTTTTCCATAATGCAGCATTAAACAAAGTATTTGCAGAGATAGAGAGGGGGACAGAGTCACAAGATGGCCTATCAAGATTACAGATTTTGGCTGGTTTGATAGCTTTGTTTGTTTTCCTCATTTAAGGGAAATTTTGAACAGTAAAGGTCAAAATAATCCTCTTCTGAAATTTGACTGCAGAAATAGTTTTTGCTTTACAGAGCAGAGTGTTTCAAGTCTCTCTCTAGGCAGTTCTTTATCAAAGCATGTTGATGGATACGACTGCTGAAAACCATGGGGTCTGCACTCAGTAGAGCTCTTGCACCTAGATTGATTTAGTTTTGGAGATCCTTTGCCCTTGCCCATCATACCTTTCTGTGCTGGGACAAAATCAGTCATCACGGTATCTCTTTGAAAGGAAAGGACAGGCTTTACTCTGTAGGGTGCTGGATTAGGTCTGCTGAAGCCTTTGTCGCTGTGGGCTTGAATTCCATTACAGGCAGGTAGAAGTAGTGTTTATTGTTTAGCAGTCCTGTGCTCTGTCACCGTGTTGGGTCTTGTGTAACACAGAAATACTAAAAGCAGAAGCATCTGAGCCAGATTTTTAATGCATGTAATAGTGGTCTGTTACTGCGTGCGTAAAAATAATAATTAATACAATTCATTGCATGGTCCGTCCGCTTAGTAATTAATTTCCAGTTTGGGGTTCCTGAAGTGATGAGGCATTCTTGTGGTAAAGGTGAAACAAGGAAAGAAACAGAGGGAACAGGTGAGCTACGAAGGCATCAGGAATACTGGGGTAAAAATACGAGAGGCAGGTCTCGCTTACCAGCAGCACTGAGAGGGGGTGATGCTTTGAAACATGGTGGCAGAGACATGGGAACTGAGGGGAACGCAGGCAGGACGAGTTCTGGTTGATCGATGAGGGGAGGGAAATGTTGTGGCAGAGAGGCCTCCTTCCAGTGAAATAAATACAAAGGAGGGACGACAAGGAAGGGGATCACACCTCTGATGTCTTTGACCTTCAGTGATCTTTGCATGCTTGTGAAAATAAATATTTAACAATCTTCTTATAGCTTCTTTAAAAGAGGAAATTATTATGTTGGCTCTCTGCTTAATTCAGAAGTTTATCTCTGCATCTGAATTTTGGTGCTTATGTCAGCAAAAACAGCACTGTAACTGGGTGGTGGTGTGAGCTGATGGGAGCTAGTATGTTGCAAACAACAGCTGAATAAAAAACAGTGTGGTACAGCTGGTCATTGTGTAGCACATTCGTGCTTTTGTCAGAGGATATGCTGGATGTGGTGTGGGATGTGGAGGAGACGCTTCCCCTTCCTTCCCTGCTCGCCCACTCTCCCTTAAGAATAGAAAAAAAGTAGAAAGAAGAAAAAAGTGTTACCTGATGCTTTGTTTAATTAAATCCTGGTAGCAAATATAATCAATTATGGTTGATGTTTTTGATCCGGTCACTGAAAAATATTCCTGATTGTAGCCACCACTAATGTTTTTTGCATTTTAAGTCAATTAGAAAATTAAATGCTCTCCTTCATTAAAATAATTTTGAAGATTGTGTATTTGCATTTTCATGCAGTAAGAATTATGCCTTAGAAGACAAATTCGTATTGTTAAATAGTTTAATTAAGATCAGTAATGCAAAATAGGATGAATAAAAGCCAGTGCGTTGAGATCTAGAAGCACTTCTGGCTTACTATCTGCAAGTATTATTTTAGCTTGAGGTCTTCTAAAACTGCATACACTTTCATCATATTCTTAAGTCTTAGGCAGCTTTTTTTTATCTTGCACTTTTTGATGTTACAAGAACAAAGTGAAGGTATATCAGAGAAACAGTATTACCTTTCAAATTTGTTTTGGAAAAACAGGATTCATTCTCATACCTGTCCTGTCCTCATATCTTGAAAGTGGTCTTAATAATGATTTCTTACATCCTAATAAAGTATAAGCCTTTTAAAAATTGGTAAAAGTACTACTTCTCAAGAGCTGTCTTATTTCTTCAGATGTTTGTCAGTAAGATTTTGTTTGCATGACATAGTCTTCATACGCAAACTTCATACTGGAAATGCTTCTCAATGAAAGATTTTTAGCATTTTGTAATCTCATGCCAAGTAAAATTGTGAGCGGAGCCTTTTCTAACCTTTTCACTGCTAGCCTGCCTTTATGGCAAGTCCATGTCCTTCCTCGAAGCAAAAGAAAATGTCTTTTAAGTTTAACTGCCAGACGGGCTCAGTATTGTTGTAAATACGGATGATGTAATACTCAATCACATGGTGGTATGTCTGCTATTTTCCCTCCTTTGAGAGAGAGAATAATCTTTCCATCTTATCCAGTTTCAGCAGTTTGGGAAAATAGCAGCTTTAAATGAGACCCAAAACAACTAAAATCTTGATTTCTTCCAGAGCTCTGCTTTTGAAGCCAAATGTTCTCCATGCCTTCTTTATTTTGACTTGCTAATTGGAAATAAGATGTTGAAGATAACGTGTGCTTTGAAGCTTGTATATTTTGTATTTTATTTAGATTTAATCCTTTAAACATTTGACAATAAAACATAAATTGCGGAGCTCTCATCTTTAGATCAGCTGTAAATGAATCATTTAAATTTTCAACATCCTTACAGTTTGGGAGAAATACAGTAGTTTCAGTGATGTTTTGACTGCATGTGCTGGTAAAGTGCTATGAGATTTGCTAATCAGTATTTTTAAATGGAGATGTATAACTCCTCCTTCAATGAAGGAGCAGCTTGTCTGCCAAAAATAAAGTCTTAGCTTATGCCTCAACGGGGAGTAGAAATCCGAGTGCTCTTCAGATTCCTTTTGTATTGGTAAGCAGAGAGGAATGGTGAACAACATATATTTTATGCTATCACGTATGAACTAATTATGATGGAAAGCAAATTTTGAAAGAGGGGAAATGTATAAACTGACAAAAAAACCCTTTTAGTGTGGACAAAAAGTTGTGTCTAAGTTATAATGTTACACTCTTTTTAATAACAAGAGAAAATTGTGCAGTAAAAATGCATGTTTAGCAACATGACATGTACTAACTGAAATGTGAAAGTCTTTATTACATAAAAACTAGAAGTCCAAACATTGCCCCTGTCTTATTGTCAGGAGAATTTCTTACCTTATCTGTTTTACAGTATTTTTCCTTCTATAATTGGTCCATTTAACTTTTTATTGTGCTTGCAGAGAGCCCTTTGGCCTTGCAGCTTCCAAGGGGAAACAAAGTTGTTATTGTCATTTCAGGTACTGTAATGCGTGGCACAATTCTAGGACAAACAAAGAGCTGGTGTTTCAGGTTAGACTGCAGAAAATTTGAGAGGTTACCTGAACTTGCTGTTTTCTGAGAAAGCAGCACTGTGTCCTTGCTTTGCAAGGATTTTGTCCCCTTCTAGCTAACTTGCATCAAAAATAAACTTCNCCCCCCCCAAAAGCCATGGCTTCAGAATGATGAAGCTCTGCCTATTCAGCTTCAAAGGTTGTGAGATTATAGATGCTTTTCTGTGACTTTTCCTGTTGGGAAAAATTGCTGGGCTGTCTGAATTAAGAATATTTCTTTTGAAATTTGCCATTGAAATCACCAGTGGTTTATCCTTGATCTCCAGTGAAATGAGGAAAGAAATGTGAAATAATTTTAAGTCATTACCGAAGAAGTCTTCTTTTAAAGAAGCATCTGGAGGTTTCAGCTGCTGCATCTCAGTTGGTACCTGAAATCAGAGAATGCTCTATTCTGTGCTTATCTGGAGTTGAAAGTTTGGTTTTCCCACATGAGTGCTGTTAACTTCTGCAGAATCTAAGTTGAATTTTCTTTTCCACATGAAAATTTCTGGTCCTTAAAGGATCAGTCTTCTAGAGAATGCAACAGATGGACTGCATCTGTGCTGCTGTCTCTGAGGGAATCCCAAATCACTGCATTTTTGTCACATCTGGAGCACCCAGTTCATTGCCAATAATTATTTCCAGCACATATTCAGATTATAGTTTTTTCAGTTGAAAAATATTTTTGTCAACATTCAGTTTAATATTTATTATCTTCCACCTGGACTCTAAGCTCTTACTGTGGCAGAGGAAAGCAACTCAAGTATTGGTTGCTACTGTACTCATTCCTCAGTCTTTGACCTCGTGGCTTCAGTGTCTCAGCTGTTTTCTCATAGTCATTCAGTGATGAAACAAGAGAATGCTCCAGTCCTTGGTTTTTGCTGATAATGTTGGCAGCACTCCCAGCAGAGTTCTGAACTGGTCACTTTCCTCCTGTTGCAACGGGAGAAGTTGGGAGCACAATCAGGAGACAGGAATGTTGGCTGAGAGGTAGTCTCCAGAACAGGAGGACAGCATCAAAAAAAAAAAGCTGCAAAAAAAAAAGGTAGCTTGACTGAAGTGTTTCATCACAACAGTCCTTCCTACTGACAGGTTCTAGGAAGGGAGGAAAGAGAATACAGAGCATTTTCCACCAGGCAGAGAAGGTGTGGTACATACAGGGAAATGTTTATATAGGCAATATATCTGAAGATGATGAAATACAGAGGAGACAATCCAGAAAGCCTGTGTCCTATGTAGGAGTGTAGAATCATTTAGATTGGAAGTGGCCTCTGGAGGTCATCTCTCCGGTTCCCTACTCACATCCTCAGTAGGTTGCTGAAGCCCTACTCTGGTTGAGTGTTGGTTATCTCTAGCAGTCAACATGTCATATTCTCTCTGGGCAGCCTGTTGCAGTGTTCTCCATGGCAAAGATTCTTTTTCCTAATATCTAATCGGATTTCCTCTTGCTGCAACTTGCATCTGTTGTCTTTCACTTTCTGTGTGTGTGTCGCAGAAGAATTTGGCTCCATATTCTCTATACCCCCCTCACTAGGTAGCTAAGACAGCATTAGATCTCCCCTAAAGCCTTCTCTTCTCAGGGCTGAACAAGTCCAGCTCTCTCAGCTTTTCCTCACGTGCTCCATCCCCTTAACCATCTCAATGGCCCTCCAATGTAGTCATTCTAGAGTACTGAAGTTGTACTTAAGGACCTAGAGTTGAACACACCTCATAGGCACTGAATAGAGGGGAATAACCACTTCCCTCGACAGGCTGACTGGACTTTTGTGAATACAACTCGGTATGTGTTTGGCCTTTTTTGATGCAAGAGCATGCTGCTGACCATCAGCTCCTTCTGTGCAAGCCGTTCCTTAGCTGGTCAGTCCCAGCCTGTGCTGTAGCAAGGGGTTATTCTGTCTTGGGTGTGAGACTTTTCAAGAAGTTCAAAGACAGATGCAGCTCCTGTCAGCCCGGTTCTCCAACTTGCTAAGATCCCTCTGAATGGCAGCTCCACTTTCTGATGGATTGACTGCTCCCTCAGCCTTGGTGTCATCTGCATACTTGCCTAGGGTGCTTTCTGCCTTGCCGTCTCATTGCTAATTGAGACAGCGTTTCCACCGAGGGATCCCTGTAGTACCTGTCTGCTAGTTGGACTTTGTACTATTAATCACAGCCCTTCAAACTTGGCAATCCAGCCAATTTTGTGTTTACCTTCTAGGCCAGCTAGCAAACCGTGATGTCTCAACAATTTGGCTTTAAGAACACCATTGCAGACCACGTCTTCAGCTTTGCTGAAGTCAAAGTGAGCAGCATCCACCACAGTGCCAGTTTCCCCTGAGCCTGTGTTGGTTAGGGTGCCATGTAAAACTGATGGGTAGGTGACACTTTGCTGAGCGGTGCACCTGAACTGTCTTTCCACTCAGCAGTTTAAGTGTTTGGCGAGTGCTTTGTATGGAGAATTTCTCACAGAATCACAGAATCGTAGGGTTGGAAGGGACCTCTGGGGATCATCTATTCCAACCCCCCTGCCAGAGCAGGGTCACCTAGAGCAGGTTGCACAGGAACGCGTCCAGGCGGGTTTTGAATGTCTCTAGAGACGGAGCCTCCACCACCTCTCTGGGCAGCCTGTTCCAGTGCTCTGCCACCCTCAAAGTAAAGAAGTTCCTCCTCATGTTTAGGTGGAACTTCCTATGCTCAAGTTTGTGCCCATTACCTCTTGTCCTGTCTCTTTGCTCAGAGTCCAGAGCCGTATGTCTTCTGATGGGTGACACAAGAACAGGTGCTCTTTGATTCTTTTTCATTTATTTATTTCTTTAGAGCTGGTGACTAAATCCCCTTCCTGACTCACATAAAACCCGGATTTGCTTCCTTAAGGGGAGTTAAAAGCCAAGAGGGTAGACAGGGCCAAGCCCTGCCTGTTTTCCTTTTGAAGCTGTTGTTGCTGTGCAATCTGAAACGCAAGAATTGTGGGGCCAGGAGAGGAGCAAACAAGCAGGAGCTTTGCTAGGTGAAAGACCAGGCTTTGGAGGGTGTATACCTGGTTCAGTTTCTTTCTCTCAGGTTATTTTTGTGTGTTTCTTTGTGTTTTGTTTTGTTTTTTTTTTTTACGAATGTATTTATTATATATTATTATAATGACCTAATATGTAAACAGTTCTGGCAGCAGGACTGTAACTCCAGTTTGCTCCCTCCTAGCTGAGGGTCCTGGTGATGGAGGTGTGGAATTATAACGCTTTATGGTAAAGGTCAATCTTACAACCCCCATCTTCTGCTTGGAAAAACTGAGGCACAGATGGAAAGCAATATGACTTGCTTATCATGGCAGTGATATGATGTAGATACGTTTATGTCCCGTGTGCATCTGTACCTCATACAGTAGTACGCTACCTCTTAGAATCTAGGAGTTCTGTTCTGCATATTACTCTCCCATTTGATTTTGCTAAGACCCTGGAATATACTTTTCCAAGTATATTGGCTAAAACACTTGGAATTTTTAGCTAAAATTATGAAGAGGAGCAAGTTCTGCAGGCTCACTGGCTCTGGTGTTGTACTAAGCTTGTTACCAAAATCCTAGGTTGAATTTGTAAGTATCAGCAGGGGGGGGAAAAAAGTTATCATTTTTCTTGAAAGCTTTGCAAATATGACACAATCAGTGAGCAGCTGTAAACACGAGACCCACAATAGCATTCTTGGTTGTTGTTTGGAGCAGAGCTGTATTTTAGGAGCTTGCCGTCAGCATGCTGTAGAATGTTATTTGAAATTACACTGCTTGGTTACAATAAAACTGCTGCAAGACTCTGAAAGGAGTCTAAAGAGATCTTTCCCAGCATATCACTGGCAGTTTTTATTTTCCCAGAGGCAGATGATATGTACATCATTACTGATTATTTTTTTTTCCCCTTCTTGTGAAGGATTCCAGCAGCTGAGATAAGTTTACAACTTCTTAAAAACTGATAATGAAAGAGCAGTCTCTGTGCTTTGAGAGACACGAGATAAGTGCTTGCCATTGCTACAGCATTCAAAAGAAGATAATGCAGGGATAGAAGTTTAAAATGTCACTTCAGGAAAATATTCCTCATTTTCCATCTTGATTAAAACCATTTATTGAAGGTTGTTAACTTTTTAAGAGCGTGAGAAATGCCATTTGCAAGTAAATTAACTTCAGTGTGTTCACTAATTGATGCTGTGCAACATTGTCTTCTGATGCTTTGGGAGTTCCTACTGAAGTGAAGTAAATACCACAATTCTGTTGGCATTACTGTCAGTATCCACAACAAGTGCAGAATTGCAGCAGATTGCTTCCTGAAGACCTCTGAGTTTTCAGTAGGATATTGGTATGTGTGTTCCGACCTCTTCCTACCCTCCTCTCCCCCCCCACGCCTCACCCTAATAAAGGGTTTTCCTTTTGCTCCTTAAGGATCCCCTCATAAAGATAAGTAACCAGTAAACATGGAGTTGACACTTGCTTTATCTTTTTTGACACTGAGAATTGATATGTGTATTACAAAGTGATTTTAGAGCAAAGTGTTGCAAAATTGAATTAAATATTAAACTGAAAAAAGTATTTTAAAGTTATTGTAGGAGCTTCTTAGCGATGTGTTTTGGATAAGAGGCATGAAAATTAGGACTGGTGTACTTGAAAGGAGGGACTGAATCTGTGATATGCATTGCATCTCTTTTTATTATGAGTAGCTCAGGATATTGATGGAGCCAGGCTCTTTTCAGTGGTTCCCAGTAACAGGACGAGGGGTAATGGGCACAAGCTGGAACATAGGAAGTTCCGCTCAAATATGAGGAAAAACTTCTTTACGGAGCACTGGAACAGGCTGCCCAGGGAGGTTTTGGAGTCCCCTTCTCTGGAGACTTTCAAGACCCGTCTGGATGCAGTCCTGAGTGATGTGCTCTAGGCAATCCTGCCTTAGCAGGGGAGTTGGACTAGATGATCTCTAGAGGTCCCTTCCAACTCTGAAATTCCGTGATTCCGTGATGTCACTTAACTTTTAAGCCCTTTTTGCATGTTTTGGACGGGGGACAAATTTCTGTGTTGGTTTGTATATCATAAACCCACTAGTTAAATCAGGATGTTGAATTAAGACAGGATGTAGCTTGGGCCTTTCAAAGGCAGGGAGATGGTCCGAAAAATAATTGTGGGGCAGTGGCAAAAATGGAAACAGAAACCCAGTGTCCTGAGGCACAGTTTGGTGTCCCTCTGGGCTATGCCTTTCAATTTCTTGGGAAAAATTGATTCCAAAAGGGAAGCTTTTATTTCCCACCCTTTTGTGTAGATAAAATACCAAGTGTATCAAATGCCTGCAACTGTATTTTCCCTGCTCAATAGATCATCTCAAAGATTTATTCTCATTATTGAACTCTCTGAAAAGTTAGCTACCTTTAAAATCTCAGATATGTTGTCTTTCTTCTATGCTATGTAAACTCCTCCCTCCACCTGCTGTATTATACTTGTTCAAGGCCCAAATTTAATCTCTATCTAGGGACAATTTTTCAAGACATAAATTTGTTTTAAATTTAAAATCCAGTATATTATGTCCTTGAAAGGCAACGTGTCATGTTGGGAATTGTATCCATTTCAAAGTATGATGCATCACTTGTCTCTAGCCCTGAAAGGTATTTAAAATTGTTTTTTAATGTTTCTAACGTTAGAAAAGCTATTACAGTTTTTTGTGTGTGTTTTTTTTTTTTTAAGCTCTTCTTAAACCCTGTTCAATTGGGTCCTCAGGAAGTGATGGTATCTTTTTACCCTGACGGTGACAGCTTAAGGTAATCTCTCCTTTGTGAATTGCTGTGAAAGACATGCTTGCATATTGCACCTCGTCCACAGGTTGGTAAATTCAAGCACGCTAACTCAGTTGCTTCTGTATGTTACCATATCCCAAGATACCTGGATAACTGTCCAAGGAGGTAATGTACATTTTCTACTCCTATACTGCTAAATAAACCACCCTTGAACACTCTTGCGGTGGTACTCTAAAGGATAGCCTGTGCAAGATGCATTATCTTATGTTTGGTAAAATGCGTTATTAGTAACTCATTTGGGATAAGCTGCTACTTATGAACCATAATGCAAGCCCAGTTTCGAAAATGTATCTCTGTAATAAAAATCAAATTCTGTATACCTCTGTGGTGTTATGACTTATGTAGGTTTCTGCTACAGTGAACATGTAGAAATCCTTTTTTATATTTAGCGTAGGCATTTCTTAAAGTGAAAGCATGGTTTGAGGTTTTTTCATCCCACCAATATGGCGCATCAGCTTAGCTCCATGTTTTCCTATTTATTTTATTGAAAACTACTAAACCAGACTGCTTTGAGGAGTTCAGTCAGTGTGTAAGTGGTGTGTTGTCCTGACTTGCAAGCACTGCTGATAAACTAGTCTTAAGTGCCCAGTTTTCAGTTCCATTCTGCGTTTAAGTTCTGTAACAAAGACAGGTGATTGGGGAAGTTATTGTGAGTTACTGTAATGCCTTTAATCAAACTTGCTTTGATTACTACAAGACTAGTAATTAACAGTTCGGTAGCATTTGTGAAAGTGTTGCTCAGTCCGTGCCCCAGAAGAGAGCTGGCCACATCCATGAAGCCATTATGCCTGGTATTTTCCAATGGAGTGCTGTAGGTGTGAGGGAGGGTGGGAATGCAGGGAGCTCTTCCTTCTGCCGAGGTGAGGTTTTCTGATCAACAGGAATAACCATTAGGGGAAAAAGTGTGCCTGTACTGCCTGCTTTATGAACACAAGGGCTCCGTTTGGTGCACGGCAGCAAGTATCCATTTCAAATAACGAGAGACGTTTCTACAGGTATATGCCTGCAGGAATCTGATACAGAAGGGTTTATTCTGTCATTGTCTTACATGACATATGCTGATATGATTCTCTTAAAGGCCTTTGAGAATGGGAAACTTAACACATCCGATTGTTGGACTTCCCACCAAAGGCCATTAAGGAGTCAGCGGCCTCAGAATGACAGGGATGCAATTAATTTATTTTTGAAGCCGTACTGTTTTTTAAAAACAAAGGCTTATGTGTCAGAAACTTGCTGCTAAATGAGTGGCACTGTTTTACATGTGAAATACTAGATAATGCCTATGTATGGATAAATCAAGTTCACTGATACTGGCAGGAAAGCAGTGTCTGAGTTTCTGCCATGTCCCAGTGCTGGCTACAGCAGCTGCTGTGCTCCCATCCCAGCAAAGGTCTGTTGAGATAATTCTCCAAGGAGCACTTAATACCAGCACATTAGACTCAGCATGGGCATGAAAGCAAAGATGTAACGCTTGGCTTCTAGCATGGAAAATGTAAAACATTCTGTATCTACAGAATTTGGTTTTGTTCTGGTCTAATTGAGCACTGTAATGCTACTTTTTGAAAAGTACAGCTGGGTGTTTACTGTGGGTAAACTGGAGCAGTACTATGATGAACTTTCACGCAGGAACTGTGTGTGTACTTAAAACAAGGAACGTGTTATCAGTTTTATAAGATTTTGGTTTACTATAAAGCAGTTAGTCTTCAGGCTTTTGCTCCTTATTTGTTTTAAGGTTTCTCTTTCAGATAAGGTAGGTCTTTGTTTTGGAGCAAGCCGGGGAGAGCTCTGCAAACAGTGTTACTTTAAAGGGAAATTTGAGAAGGTGGGATGGGTGACTGAGAGATTGTCTCAGGCTCTAATTTTTATGAATGCTTTAAGCCAGTGTGAGCTGGTAATGGCTTCTGAAAGAAGTCAGTCATTTTGCTTTGCCCTTGCCTGCTCAGTCCTCCCCCAGTCCGTCCCCTGCCTTCTATCAGCCCAGGTGTTTGTGTAGTTACATGTGAACTGGGGAGTTAATCCAGCTGAAAACAGGCCAAAATAAAAGAAAAAATATTTATTTCAGACAGTTCCCTAGGCTGGTTTGCCACGTTGCAGCACAAATAGCAGCCCAGGGAAGGGGGTGGTAATGGGTCAGAATCAAGCCAGTTTGGGGCAGGCTGGCTGACACTATTCTGGTTTGGGTTTGATGTTTGTGTTTGTGTTTTTTTTCTTTCTTCTTTTTTTTTTTTTGCATTTTTCCAAACTCTTCCATTTAGAGTTTTCTGAAAAGCAGAGTGTCTGGCTGATGACGGTGCTCGTTTTCCTTAGCCATCTCTGAGCAGGCAGTGATTTTTCTCTCCTTCAAGTTTCTGCCGCTTCTCTGTCTCAGCCAGCTGCTTTCTGTTTCCAAATGTGTGTGTTGCTGCTGTGCTGAATACTCGATTGTCATCTCAGAATAGTTCTTCCAAATCTGCACCTCTGAGTTTTTTGTGAAACTTTTCTTTCACTGTTGGTACAAGAGTCATAACCTTTACAGACTTTGTACATGGGGAAAAGAGAGAGAACTGAACTCCTTTGCGTTTACTTAAATCTTTACTATTGGTGTCCTCCTTCCCAGCTGCCTTCTTTTATGCCCACTTTATTATCAAATGGTCATTCTTTGCAGACTTTTGGCCTGTGCAGTTTCATACCTGTGTATGTGTTTGAACTCTTTTCAGACACAGGATGTTTTCTGCAGTGATTTTACTGTTTACTCTTGTTTCTTTTCCCCTTGGAGCCTGAGCTGTGCTCCTTTCCCGGTGCCTCCCTCCCATTCTTGTCTGCCAGCCCTGCTCTTCTTTTAAGTTCTTCCTTAAACCTCCCTTCTCCTAGCAACCTCTCTTGTTTTCCCTCACCACCGCTTGTTCAATTTGCTGTTCAGGGGACGGGGTCTCTCTTTCTTGTTTGGAGACTTCTTGTTGTTTGAATATAGCCAACTGTTATTTATACATGGTCACATCCAGGTTGAAGATTAACCTCATGTCTCTCAAAACTTTTAAATTAATATTTACATTTTGATTCTGTGCCTACATTTTCTTTTAAATTAATATTTACATTTTGATTCTGTGCCTAAATTTTCTTTTCTGCAAGCTAATATACTAACTAGATTATCTTTCAGTAGCTTAGTACAGATATTCTTTGCATATTTTATCCATCTGGTATCCTGAATAATTGAGAGTTGACTGAACAAGCATTTTGGGACAAGAAATATATTTTTTTACTTTTTTGGATTGTGTTGCACTGCATTATAAATTTACATGCGACTATGTAAATACTTTGCAATATTCCACAAAGCAGGTTATTTACTTGAAGTCAGTAACACTAGGAATACAGCCTAACCCTAATCCTTTGAAGACCGTATTCTCCAAGGGCAGCGTTTTCAAAAGTGCTGAACGCTTGGTGCATATTCAGCTGGCCTGACGTGCTTTTGAAAATGTTCCTCTAAATGGGAATGACTCTGAAGACAATTATTAAGAAAAGCTACACCATTAATTTAGTAAAGACTGAACTGAACGTGCACTGGGGAGTCGGATCCATCCAGTCTAACTGGCTGTGGTGCCAGTCAGCAGCCCAGTTGCCCTAGATTTTGTCTACAGACGCTGAAGATAGAGGAGGGGAGAACTCATGTCAGGCTAATTTGGAACTTGGGTGAAAGCTACACTCCTGACCCTTTCAGTTAACGCCATGAAATCAGGCAGGCTGGAGGCAGCCAAAGATACCTGTCACCTTTTTTAATAATCTGCCTAGGTGGTTGTACGATGCTGAATTAGTGCTATTAACTTTGTCTTATCTATGAAGGTAGAGGCCTTGCATGTGCTGAAAGGGAACAGTTAGAGAAACAGCCCGATTTAGCTGGGGGAGGAGTGCGGCACTGCTTTTTGTCCTTAAGTTGGGGATTTTAGAATACAGAATATAGGAGAAAAAAAAAACAACAAACCATTTTTATGAAATACAGACATGCAGCTGTGTGCAAAGAAGGAAAAAACCCCACAGACCAAAATGCTCATGTATTTTTGCTCATGTATTAACCTACACATAAATAAAGTTAGCGTTTTATGAAAATGGCGTTTGTACTACCAGTTTGATTTGTTAAATGCTGTTTTTATTTGTATACTCTAGTGCAGTGTGTGCTCTGTGGACTTCTTTGCACAGACAAAATTGCAAACTCAAGAAACTTTGGAAACTGGTTCTGTAGGATTTCAGCCTCGAGGCAAAGCTTTTATTAGAGTTATCAGAAATTAGTTTTCTACAAAAGAATTGTTTTTGGTTATTACTTCCTAATCGCTTCAGTGTCGGTGGGAAGAGAGATGTTTACCTTAAACAATTAGTGCTGTCAGTCAGTTTTAATTAATTGCTAATTAAATGGTGAAAGTTTGTAAAGCGGCAGAGATATGATTGTGATAGGTCGTAATCAGAAATCAGTTAGTGTATGAAAATCTGGAAAGGGAAGTTTGTGAATTGGGTGTTGAACTGAAAGGTGGGAAACTGGGTTCAGGGCCAGCCAAATGCTGTCACTAGCCAGTTCTACCAGGGAGACCTTATAGCGGCCTTCCAGTACCTAAAGGGGGCCAACAGAAAAGATGGGGAGGGACTCTTTATCAGGGAGTGTCGCAATAGGATGAGGGGTAGTGGTTTTAAACTGAAAGAGGGTAGATGTAGATTAGATATTAGGAAGAAATTCCTTACTGTGAGGGTGGTGAGACAATGGAACAGGTTGCCCAGAGAAGTTGTGGATGCCCCATCCCTGGAAGTGTTCAAGGCCAGGTTGGATGGGGCTTTGAGCAGCCTGGTCTGGTGGGTGGTGTCCTGCCCACGGCAGGGGGGTTGGAACTAGGTGAACTTTAAGGTCCCTTCCAACCCAAACCATTCTATGATATGTCCACCCTCCCTTTTGTCTTACCTCCCTGTGTTTGTTACTATAAGTGCTTCTGGGAAGCTTCCATCTCTTATGTAGCTTATACAGAATTGTAACATTGAAAATGCAAATATTTCATTTCATTTAGAACTTGAGAAAAAATTGTTTTAATATTCAGAAATTATTTTTTTCTTTTCAGTCAGCTTTCCTATTAAGCTTTACTTTTTTGTTTGTAGCCAGCTCAGTTGCTCTTGAGTACAGAGAGGGACTTTATATTTAAATATTTTATATATTTAATGTATCTGGCTTTAGTGTTTGTTAGAAACAGAAAGTGTTGTGGCTTCAACTGGAAAAAGGTAACTCTTCATTAGTGGACAGCACGGCTCTTATGGATGTCAAATTTCTGCTGAGTGGCTTGCAGTCACCGTTCCTTGGCATTAGTCCTCTTTCTGTGGTATGGCTGATTTTGTAGTAAGCTTTTGAAAATAAGGTGGTTTTTTTTTAAAAAAAAAGAAGTTCTGAGGGTAACTTACAAAAACTAGAGTAACTAAAATAGATACTAGACTCTCTGTCTTCTCTGCGCTCTTCATATGTGCCTGTATCTGCAAGATAGGACATGCTATGTAGTGGAAGAATTTTGACACAGTAGCATGAAATAATCTGTTTGAAGGTTTCCTGATTATTGTAGATTGTCAGACACTAAATTAAATATTTAATTTAAAAATTTACTAATTTTTTTAGGAGGGGGAACTACTCTGTTGTAAATGGTAGTTGTTATTATAAAAGTATCTTCCACAATTTATTCCTGCATCTCTGTATATAACTTTGGCAAATGGCAGTTTTGCCTCCTGGGAAGTGTTAATATTGAAAACCAAGGGGATTTCGCTGCATATAAGTACTTTAGGATTGCTGGAATCTGTAAAATGTAGGTCTATCTGAAGGACAAATGTATGCTTGTTTTGGTATTTTGGGTTTTAGGTTTCCGGTACTATTCATTTCATCATGAACTTTTGTTTCCTCTGGTGCTAAGAATGAGATCATTATTGCTGTGATTCATGGTACTCTCACATTATCCACCGATTACTAGATTATAAAGGCAGAAAAGGAGTGTTCTGGTCACTCAATCTGACCTCTTGCATCATGTTGGTCAAAGGATTCCCTTGAATTAAATCTTTTGAAATAAAGCCTTTAGGCTCATCTCATTTTGATTTAAAAGTTTCTAGTGATGGACAGTCAATTGCATACCTTGGTGAAAATTAGCTTAAAGAATGACCAGCAAAGGAAAAGCAGTTGAAACTGTTAACGCTTTTTTCTTTTCACTTTTTTTAAATTGTGTGCATTTATAACCTAAGGCCACTTGTGTTTATGTTCTGTTATGTTTGTATGTGTATATCTACAATATCATTAGCTTTCTATCCCTTTGAGAACTTTTCCATGTGCTGGCAGTCTCTATATGTAAAATTATCATTGTTTTCTTTTGGCTTCAAAGAAAACATTTATCTTATGATTGTATAATTTTTGAATACATAGTAAGTATTATCTGCTGTTTTCAGCTGTTGTTGTATGTTCTCCTGAACTGTTCCAACTCTGAAAAGGAGTTTGAAAACAACTGCCTGTTTTTACAACTACTTCCTGCTGATAATCGTGCTCACAATATTCACAGTAAAGGCCAATCCATTGCTACTGCATGACTCAAATTTCCCCTTTGCTTTGGCTTCACTGTAGCAGATACACGTCTAAGCAGGCAGAGAGACTGCTGGAGGCTACCTTAAATGAAATCCAGAAATGCCACATTTTTAGTGTGACCTTTGCTTACAATTTCAGTGGACACTTGAACTAACTTCTCTAAGGAGCAAAGCAACTGTATGTTAAAGCATCTATAGAGTAGCTCGAAATTGCTTCAGAATTGCCCGAACCCTGCAAGTAAATTTTCCAGCTTCTTAGTTCTAATCTTGTGTCGTTATAAACGCATGCAATGGTCTCTGTTTCTTCTTGGACAAAAAAGTGTGGTTGTGTTTTGTTTTTTGTGTTTGTTTTCTTACAGTAATAAAGCCTGAGCACTTGTGTTATTAACTTTAGGTCTTCCACCAAAGTGTTTTTAACAGTTGGAGGAGGATGAAGAATACAGATTTCATGACTGACTGAGATGCCTGGGTTAGAAAAGTAGCGCTCTGGCTCACCTAAGATCTGAATTAGCGTCTGGCACTGATGCTCTTTGACTCCTCCTGTGTCTCCAGGAACAGTACACAGACCCTAGGACCGCTCAGTTGCTCACTCAATAACCTGCTGCTTTTCTTGTGGTGCCTTTTTTTTTTTTGTTCATTTGCTTGTGGGTTTTTTGTTTCGGGTTTTTTCTGAAATTATGATGAAATCTGTCAGGTATGAGTGACAAGTGATGTCACTGGTGAAGGTATCTCAGGGTGGGCGTAGAGTAACCAGACACTTCAAGTCAGTAACTAGCTAGGAACACTTTCAGACCTAGAATATTTTTCAAGCATAAAAATGGTGTAGTGATTTCTTTGTAGATCTGTGTGAGCTGATGATTATTATGGTTCCTTGGCAACTGCATTGTTAAAGTCTTTCCACTTTCTCCTTTCCCACTACTTTCGCCAAAGAGTTGCATTGAATTCAGCATTGCTCTGTGTAGATTTCGAAGTTCTATATTTTACAGATTGTTTTTGTTAGCAATATCCTTACTGTGTTTAAATTTAAGATTACTTTAATGTCTTGCATAATATCTATAATGGATTTTGGATTTTTTCAGAGACATACTAAGTTTTCAGCTAATTAAATATCCAGCTGTGCTGTAGTTTTTTTAATGCTAAAATTAACTTTCACCAAATAATATTAACATAATTTATTGAATTTTGTAACAAATTTGGAGTACTAAATTCATACAGGTTCAAATGCAAACTAAGGATACAAATGCTCAAGGATAAAAATGTTTATGTATGAACTGATTACGTTATCTGAATTACTCTCCTTCCATGGCTGATAATACTTAGGAGAAATGTGTACTATATTAGTCTGGCATACTTTAAGAAGTACATACGCTAATACTTGTGTTACCACAATGTACCAAACTATGCTGACGTCCCTGTATTTTTTTAATACTGGATTTCTTAACACATTGCTACATACACAAATGCACATACACCCCCGCGTACGTGTCATCTTTGCCTGCCTCTCTCCCTTCCCCCCCGCCGCCTTCTCTCACACTTTACTTTGACACTCCTTTTAATGGTAAAACCAAACCCTTTTACAACATATGAGCCACACCTGAGTAGCTGATAGGAGATCCAGTGTGTGTGTGTTAGTTTGATAGCAATGAGAAGGCTACCTTTGCACCTTAAGCTTAATGGGGCTTGGTTTTCTTCTTTTTAGATACTGTTAGGACAATGTATTTATAAGTATGCTTACTTTCAGTAAAATGCAATGGAAACTTGCAGTGGTTTTGGCTTGCTCTTAGCTATTATGAGTTCCAAGTGTGCCCATAATGAGTAGTAGACAGTGACCTAATATTTTTGCAGCAGCACAGGATATGATGGAGGGAGTGAAAACTCAAAGGTGACAGCTGATTTGCTTGGTCAGAGAAGAGAGTTGCCAAAGTGGCTTTCTCTTCCTGCTTCTTTGACAGGTCCTCATAGAAGAGGACAAAAGAAGCTTACTGCAGTTTTCGCAGCGTGCTCTTTCATCTGTTTTTCTGGGATCCTGGGCTCTTAAACTGGCATAGGAGATTGATGATGCTTTAGGTTCTTAAATGAAATGTAATAGGAGTATTCTGTCTTGCTGCTATTGTTGTTTTTTGTTATCATTGGGGCTTTCGTAGGCTGCAGCATGTGGTGAGTATTTGAAGTCACACAAGGTGTTCTTTGAGACCATCACTCCACACAGACAACTTGTACAGTAAACGCAGCGGGTGCTGGCAGGATTTTTTGGAGAGCTGAACCATTAGCTGGATGCTGCCTGTTAGCAGAAGTAGTGCATCCAAGTAATTAGTCTGTATTTGGTTTCTTTGACAGTTAAACTTGGGTTTATTTCTTCCTTTTTTGGGGTTGCTAATGAAATTAAGAAACACCGCCACATTCAACAAGTATGTATATTCCTTGACATCTTCACAGACATGTTACTTGACCTCAGTGACCTTCTTCAGGTATTGTATCTTTTTTTATTTGAAACTTTTGTTGAATTGTTAAAGTTTAATTGCAAGTAAAGAGCTGTTAGCACGGGCTGTTTGGGATGTTTTAATTTCTCTCTAAAAATTCTGAATTGGAAAATCACTGGGTTTGTAAATCTGAGTAATTGTTCAGTACAATTAAATGTCAAACAAACATTTTTGCTTTTAATGCTGCAAATAACATATCAAGAGTTAGTATGATCCTTTCATCAGGATTCAAAGTCACTGCAGTGGCACAGGGTCAGATGTTACACATTTTTAAAACAACAGTTGTTGAAGACAGAAATAACTTTTTTGGTAGGTAATAGTGTGTAAATGGGTTAGTGCACTAGAGAGACCTGTTTTATAAAATGTATTTTGAGAGAAATATGTACCTGCTCTGTATGGGGAAATAGAAAGCTCTACTGACATATGCTGTCTGACCCTCATTCTCTGTTACAACTGTTTTACATACAATGTGAGTAGGTTAGTTGCGTCTATTTTTGTCCTCCCAGCTGTCTTGGTAAATGGCATCCCTCTGAAGACTATTTATTGCTTGAAGCAATCTGCTGGAATTGCACTCATCAAATGAATCTTTAATTCTTAAAATTAGTAACTTTTTTTCTCTTTTTTAAACTCTCATTGAATTGTTTTGATTACTTGTAACCAAATACTGCATGTGTAGAGCGGAAGGTTTAGTTCCTTTTAAACACAGGTGATTTTTCATGGTGATTGTTATGAAATAGAATGATCACAGTAATATGAAGAATAGTCACGCAATGTGAAGAAGAACAAGAAGAGGTATCGTACCTGTAAAAGAAGAGATGTATTGTCAGTGGGAACAGACAGAAAGATTGAATGATTTGTCTTTTCCCCTCTGTACATTTCAGCCAGGAAAGGTGTCGAGATGGGGCAGGAGAGGACCAAAAGGTTAAAGAGGGGTAACCGAAGAGATGGGAAGAGCCAGAAATAGATTAGAAGCAGAAAAATAATCAACCCCGGAAAGAGGAAAAATGCATTCAGTGTCATGATCTGTATTAACGTACTTAACTGTGTGAAGACTTCTGATGTGCTTTACTTTATAGCTTCTTTAAGGTGAATCTGAGCAAACAGGAATCTTAAATGTTGTTGTTAACTGTAGCTAGCCAGAAAGTCCTGCTTAAGAATGTATAAAAGAGTTTTTTCAAGATGGTGGCAAAACATTTATGGCCACCACAGGCAGAAAGCTTCAATAACATTCTGCTTTAGATTGGCCTTTGCTCACAGGTCATGTGCCTAAACAAAGAAAAGCAATTAGTTTGAAAGAAAAGGAAAGCAGTCTAATAGACTGTACTATTACTTTGAAATGCCTTTTTCTTTCAAGGACGGCTCTCCCATCCTGAAGCTGGGATGTGAATATTGCTAAAGGAGAAGAAAGGTTGGTGGCAGTAGTAGTAGCAGTGGTATTATCTTTCCAAAATACTTACCTTGTTCAGACGCATCCATACAAAATGCGTAATGCTGGTCCAGGTGGTTGTTTTTCTTGGCGAAATGAAAGATGTCCATTTTATATCAGAAAAAAAATCACATTTGAAATGAGTTACTGCTGACTTTCACCAATTCTTGCTTTGACATGAATAGCAACTGCTTGATGCAGCTCAGTTGCTGCAGGAGGTGAAGTGACCTGCAGGGCTGCTAATCATCTGACTGCAGGAATTTTTTGAAGAAAGTTATAAGATGAAACATCCTTATGAAGTGTCTTCATAGAGGCTACTGAGTGAATTACAAAGCACCTTGAAATAGATTTTAGTGTATTGGGGGGGGGGGGGAGGTATACTAACCTTTTGTTTATTGCTTCGTCTAAAAGCAAAACAAAAAATGAGCCTTGTAACTCCAGCTGCCAGGAAAAAGGGTAAATGAAAGCCTGTGAAAAAGGTCATCCACTGCTTCCTTTTACCATCTTGCAGCTGGAGACAATATTTGCTGTGCCATTTTCCATCCCTTATGGCACCCTCCATGTCAGTGACCTTCAACCGGTGTCTTGCAAGCGCTGGGAGAGCCAACACCCTTTGTAGCTCACAACATAAGGAAGGTGGTAGCAAAAAGTAAGAGTAATATGAAGAAGATTTGTTTAATGACCTATCGTATTTGTGTTCTTTCTCTCTTGTTGTTCTGTTCTGTTAGCTTTTCTTTAAAAAAAAAAAAAAGGGGTGTGTTTGTGTGTTGAAATCATAAGTGTGGCCTCTTAGGCTTTGGTCTGTACCTCTTGTACAACCTCTCTTCCTGTCTTTATTGAGTAGCTTTGGGATTTGGTCTCCCATTCTCCATTAAAAATCCTGTCCCCTATAGTGTAATATGCTTTTAGTATGCTGCTAAAACTTAGCAATAGAGGAGACTAATTTTTGCTGTTAATGGCAGTCTGTTTAAGAAGTCATATCAGTTTTCGTCTTATGCTGATGACTGAGATGTGGGAGTTTGTCTTGTTCCACTGGAGAACTGCTACATTTCATAATAATTTTTGGAGCTTCAAAATTGCTGTCATCTTGGAAAAAGCCAAAATGTCTTTTTTTTTTTTTTCTTTCACTTGGAAGGCAATTTTTTTGGTATTTTTTTCTCCCGTTTCATCCTCAGGTGAAATGTGTCCTATGTCTTGGAAACCTCCTGTTGAAAGTGTTGTCTGATGCAGTATGCCTCTGGTACATTTAGACTTTAAAGGATTATCTGAAATGAACTGAAAATGTCCAGACCACTGCTACAAATCAGGCTCCTTCCTTGTGTAGAGCGGAACCATGCTGCATGTTGATTGAGTTGGAAGGACGATCAGTCATCAGTCTCTGACAGGGAAAGTACTTGCTTATATTTTCAGATACTGCATTTTACTTGCAAATATAGTCTTTAGAGAGGTCTCTAATCAGGCCTTTTGTTTGCTTTTTTTGTCAGTCCAATCTAAGTGACAGGCCTTGCTTGTTTAGGGGAGCTGTGAAGCTTGTCTTGCCTCGGCCCAACTTTGGAACAGTTTAGGTTTGCTCATCTGTTTCAGGGCACTTAATTCCTTGCACCTGAAGAACTGTTTGGCTAAAGTTTTGATCTCAATGTGGTGAAATGCTGCCTTCTCATCCTTGGAAATGGCAGTTTCTTTTTTTAGCCTTTTGTACTCTCCAGTGTCATGGTCTTTGCAGTGTGGTCATAAAAGACTTTGTGAATAAGTGTTGGCAGTGCTTTGATCTCCAATTTCAGTCTAGTAGAATGTAATTTTTAGTGTGCCTTCTGGTGTGTCCTGCTGTTAAATAAGGCTGATGCTTACTGAAAAGATGTTAGAGCCAGGCTCTCTTTAGCAGTACACAGCAGGAGGATTAACAGCAATGGACGTAATTAGTTAAAATGAGATGTTTTGACTTGATATCAAGTAAAGGTTTTTCACCATGAGGACAGCCGAGCGTTGGAACAAGTTGCTCAGAGCAGTTTTGATGTCTCTGTCCATCAAAGTTTTCGAGATCCTGAGCAACATAGTCTGTTCTCGTAGCTGATCCTGCTTTAGGCAGGAGATTGGGCTGGAGACCTGCTGAGAACCATTCCAACCTGAACTATACTATGCTTCTAGATAAGGGAAGAAGGTGCATAAGAAGTGAAAAATCAGTAACTAATACTTGCTTGCTCTAGTCCTCCTTCAGTCTCTCTTCCATTTCAAAACGCAACTCTCACTCCCAATTTCTTTATCTTCAATTTGTCTAGTCAAGTAACAGTACTTTCTTGTCCAGAAGGATTTTTATTGCGGGTTATTTTTGGACACTTATTTTTTTTTATTTCTTCTAAAGGCAGCATTGGCCTCCCTGATTCCTCTATGCCTGTCGCAAATTACTCTTTGACTTTCTTGCATAGATGGTATGATAATGGCTTATTGTACTGCTGTGCTGTTGGAGGAAGAATGCTAGGGCTACCACATATGTAATTAGCAAAAGTAGACTCTCCCTTTGGAGTCCCCAGACTGAAGGCAACACTTTAAAGCATAGCGTGAGAGGAAGCTGCTTAATTTTGATTTGTGTCTCTCTTTGAACGGCAGCCTGACAAGCTGGGTTTGGTACATGTTTGTACTTTTGTGTATTGTCTTTTGAGTTTAAATGTAATGTTCTGGTTGCAATATGGATCCAAAAAATAAGTTGTTTCAGTTTATTGTGTAGAGACAGGTAAAACAGAGTTATTTTCTAAAGACTATACTCATTTGCTGCAGTTTTTAATACCCTTTGTTCATTTAAAGTTATTAACATGTTGACTGCATTTGCCTTTATTGCCCCTATGCAAATTGCTATGTTGATTGAGTTAATTTAAACAACCTGGTTGGGACCTTCAGGCATTACTATACTAGAAATGTTAATAATGAATCAAATAACCACAGGTGCCTCTTTCCCCAGCAACAGACACTCTCCTTAAAAACTCATTTGCTTTTCATGCTTGCTTAATTATTTAGGCAAGCAGCCATGGATGTTTCACAGTGTGAATTCTCATCGCGTTCCAACTGCCCAGTCTTTGTCTTTCTAAAAGACAGAATACCTTAACCACTGTCACCGTTTGTAATAATTTTCGAGGATGCCACACCATGGTCTTGAAAAGCCTTTTTGGAAATTGCTCATAGTGAAATCGTAATGATTTATAAATTTATGGAATTTAGGGTGAAGCAAAAACTTTCATTGGATGATTGCAGCTTGATTTTTTTTTTTTTTTTTTTTTTTTTCTTTTGGACCTGGTAACTGTATGAATGGGAGATTCCCTGCTTCCCAAAGAGAATTTAAAATTCTGGAAGGTGTTAGACTGATGAACAGCTGAATTCCTGTGTTACTGGAAACGAGGTATTTGTTGTTATTTCTAAAAGTGGAAGTATATTGGTATTTGTGAACACATCAGGCATGATGTGAAAGCAAGAGGAAATTATGAAAGGGTAAGAGTCCCTATGGAAGTGTCCCTTTGAAATCAGCATCTGATGACTGATAGATGTGAAATGAAAAGACTGTCTCCAAAAAATACCACGAAGGGCAAAGAGTATAACGAGTAGAAAGATCTTCCTGTAAAAATGTAACTGAGTAATTGGAAGCCATTCCTTCCCCAGATGCCCCTTTTAACTAATATAAAGTTTTCTATAACAAGAGCAGAAATAAACTATTAGTAAAGGACAACATCTTAGGGAATCTTAAATTCTCTGTAAAAACTTAAGGGTAAAACCAGGGTTGTGTTCTTTTGTGGGTTTTTTTGCAGTGCCTTGGTGAGCACATACTTTTTGTCTGCAAGATGTCTTCCTGCTGAAGAATCTAGTTGGTTTTTTTAAACAAAAAAACAAAAAACAACAAAACAAAAAAACCAACAGCTCAGTGGCAGGTCCATATGTTTGTAAACTTACTCTGCTAAATGTGAACTGAATGTAAAATAGTATGGTAAGAACTATCAGGGTATGCAGATATTTTTAAATATTCCCTCTGACAGAAGTTGACACCACTCCGTTGTATTAGGTGTTGATGCTCAAACCTAGTGAGTACATGAAGTTTAGGAAATTTTAACATCTGATGAAAATACGCAAACAAAGAGCACAAGTCTTATGAAAGTCCATAAAACAGTTAATGCTTTGACAGTTTTGACTGGAGAGAGTTTGGGGAAGAACTGTTTTTCCCTATGATCCTTCAAAACTAAGCAGGGGGAAAAGAGGCCGAAGTTGATGTGGTAAGCTTTAAAACTGCACCAGTTCAAGTCTCAGCTAGAGACATCCTTTCAGAAGGGCATTTTTGTTTATTCACCATTCTAAGGACTCATATAAAATTAGGTTTTATGAATGCAAATGTCATATGGTTCTAAATTTGGAGCGTTAAGCTTTTGAGAGATTGGAGTATATGAATTTTTATAAGAAGTTCTTAATGAAGAAAGAACTAGAAATTAAAGTAGGCCTCTAAATTAATTCTCTTAATTTTCTAAGCTTAATGGAGTGCAAAAAACCCATACAAATGATGAGAGTAAAGAAAGACTCTATCTATATGCCTATTATGTATCATATCTCATCTGTTAGAAGAGGTATGCGTGAGTAATAGTTGAAATCAGTGACAGTGGCGTAAAGTATTAGTGAAAGGGCCTTCTTCCACTAAAACCAGAAGTTCTTAAATGTCATGTTTCAGCAGTTCAGTGCCATTACAAATTTCTGGGTGAGCTTTATGCCATCTTTAATTTCCCATTTATAAGAAATGCCCCAGAACCTGTGAATATCTGGTAACTTTTAAAGATGAGAAGTGTATTGTTTGAGAGGGCCTGATGTCTCTTTTCCTGGATTGTCCAGGAAAAATGGAAGAAATTATGTATTCCTGTTTCTTTTTGTGACTTTATCCTGGCACTAAAAACATGTGAGCTTGATGAGGAAAACCATATAGAGCATGTAATCCACTGTATGTTATGCTTTCTTTCTAAATCGGTAGTAACCAGAAGCCGCAAAGAAATGCACTTGTGATCAAAAGAAATTCCCTGATGTACCATTTCTATTTGAATTTATTATTTTGTGTAAATACACTGCCTGCACCTTGAAGTTGTTCATAAAACACTGATGATGTGGGTGAAGTGGAAAAGCAGGTTAGATTTAGGTACGTTACTGCTCAAACAGACCATGGATCTGGAGACTTTTAGTTAGGCTAAGGAGAGGAAGACAAACAGTCATCGAGCAATTTTATTATGCATTTGTCTTTGCTTTAGATTTAGTTTGGCACCCACTTTGATTGTTAAAACTTCACTAAAAAAAACCTCCTACTTCTTTATGCCTCTTCATATTTATTTGTTCTTTGATGATTGCAATTATGGGAAGTTTGCTTGGGAGGAGTTTCTTAGAGTGTGCCATGGTTTGATGGGGACTCATATCAAGTTATTTGGATGTCATGACAGAAAAAGCCAGAGGGAGAAATATTTGTTTCAATTTGAGGTGGCTGTTTTTTTTTCCTAGACTAAAATGAAAGAACTAGATGAGTTTGTGAAGTCTGATGGAAACATCATATGTACTTGGCTCCACTGAAGTAACTTTATTGATTTGTGCAGTGAAATCGTCCTTGCAGAACAAGATCTAAGTGATGAGGTTTAAGATTTATAGTAACTTGGTCGGCCAACTTAGAAGGCTGAAACTACAGCCAAAACCCCACTCTTTATGTTAATATTTCTTAGACAAAAGGTCAAAACAAGCCATTCCAAACTTACAGTGAATCTAGAGCATCTAAAGCCAACTGAAACACTGCAGATATTTTGCTGTAGTAATGTCTCTGTCACTCATGGAAAGTCACATGCTCTCAAACTCCTATATGAATTGCCACATTCAGTCGGGGCTTATTTTTCTGTATAAAATTTGGTGACTTATTTCCTAAGAAATGTACTTCTTATTCAAATGATATATTTTGTTCACTTACTTCCCATAGAACAGTATTTCTATGTTGTCTGGTATTTCAGGAAAAAAAGAATGGTAAATTTTAAGACTATACTGTTGTACCTTCTAGACCAGTTCAAGCATTGGTCAGACAAAGCATGGAACATATTCAATACTTTCCGCTAAATATGGAATGAATTAACATCATATCGTGTACACTTGATTGGGCAGTTTCAGGATACATGATGATTCTGAGGATTTCTTTGAAGTTCTTATTTTTATTTTTTTTTTTTAAATTTGAGAAAAATTCACATTAAGGTCATTTTCCCATAAAGAAAAATTTTGAAGTGCTAGGTGAAAATGTGTCAGTATTTATTTATTTTTTAAAATATATTTATTTATTTTTGCTAGCTTGGTAGAAGCATCTGTACGCTTGGGAGGAAAGCTTACTTTTAAACCAATGTTGGTAAAGCTCTTTTGTGAAACTGAGAGAATATACTTAGTAACAGGACTTTATATTTCCATAGGCTTGTACCATAATCAACAACTCAGTTGTGTAGTTGACTGCTTAGGAAACACGTTCACTATCCTAGCGTATGAAAGAGAGGGCCAGTTCTGTTACGTGAAAGCAATAGCGCATATACTATCCTAAAAATAAGTGGAAAAAAAAAATCTATTTGTTTGCAGTGTAGGAGGATGAAGGTTTTTTTTTTTTATATTAACTTTGACCTTTATATGTGCCTTGAGGGGAGCAAGGTGTTCCTGGAGCTTCGTGGGAACGTTTCGGGCTGATTGGGAACTGAAGTATATCCTGCCTTTCTTGCTGACCACAAAAACACATCTTAAGATAGTGAAAGAAAACTTCCTCAGACTTTTAAAATACAAATGTAGTTGCCTATGCTATAAATTGCAAATCAGAGTATGAAGAGTAATTCCTCCCCTCAGTTTATATCATCCTGAGTGCAGCAGTGAAGGAGGGAAGGGGAGGGGAGCAGGGCTCTGTCCCTCGCTCCTTAGCAGGTTTCCTGGGGATTAGGGTTTTTCTGATTGTATTTATTTATCTTTTCTTAATGTAGGGTGATACGGGGCAATGTCCAAACAGTAAGAAATGACACATAACCCTTGGGGCATATAGCACCACTCCTTGCTTTGGTGGAAAAGTTTAGTGTGTGCTTGTGCAATACTTAATTATCCCACTTCACGTGATCGTGCAGAGCTGAAATTTGCACTAACTTGCGAGTATGTGCTCAGGCTTTGTTACAAGATAAATGACACTTTATATATACTGACATTATATTAAAGTCTACTTAATGCTTTAAGAGGTTAGGTGACGACTGTAAAATTGTCAAAGTACTACAAAGCAACACTGAGCCCACTGAAGAGCATGATGAACAACTCTTTTAGATTTTTTTCAGTATAAACTTATGCTTTTATTTACAATGCTAATTTGTGCAGCTTTTCACAAGCACCAAGTATTATTCTGTACCTATGAATATTACTTGTATTACTTCAATTGAATTTTTTTTTAAAGCAGGTTGTTTAAGATTTCCAAAGTTGGGTGGTTTTTTTGCCTTTCCATATAAATGCTATTAAAAACATTTGTGGTTTAAGATTTAAGTAATGCTTTTTTTGTCTTTTAATAGGTGAATGTCTATGTGCTGGGAAAAACTTTCCTTCTGTTGGCCAGAGAACTCTGCATAAATGCTCCAGCCATAGGTATTTCTTTTTACGAGTTGGCCTTTGAGTATTTGGGTGTATTTTCTGCATGGTTACTTGACAAGGATATGTATGTATGTGTGTATATATACATAGTATTGTGTGCTAAATACCAAAATGGTAACTTAAAAATGAAACTGGAATCAATCCAAGCAGAAGAGCATTGCTGACTATGACAGACTGTTCTCCTTTATGTAAGAGTTTTTCGGGAGCTAGATGCTACTTTCTCTTACGAATAATTTTGTTGCTTTTTCCGAGAGTAGTTTAGACTATACTAAGACAATGGGCTGATGTATAACAAATTTGTGTGCATCTACAAGCTCGCACAGGCCTGTCACACTTCAGTTCCACAGAGATGCAACATTTGATAAATATTTGCCAAATTTACTATCTGTCCATCGCCTGTAGCTGAGGTTTTCAGTGCTTGAAATACAAGTGGCTTGATGGAAAATGAGGAGCAACTTTTTCCAGGCATATGAGTAACTTTTTAATTAGTAAGCCATCGCCGAAATCGTAATACAGTGATAGGAAGGTGGGTTTTAACCTGTCAAAAGGGTAAAAAAAAAAAAAAAATAAAATGCAAGCTATTGTCTAGGCTGTAGCTTTTAAACCATGGGAATTTATGCCAATTCCAGTTAAAAGAGTATGTTTATAGAGAGGTCTTGTGACTGTAACCCACCTCTGTGCAGGAATTTTCTTCCTGTGTCTTTACCCACTCTCACTCCCACTCTCCTTAATCTGTACCGAGAGAATCAGATGTCTTACTGTTCAAGAACAACACACACGCGCACCCCTTCAGATGTACTCAGCCGGGCACATAACTGCCTGGCTTTGCAGCAAGAGTACCAGCAGCTCACATACTGAGCATCGTCATAACGGCATCCAGATAGGATGTGGCATTGCACAGCTATCGGTCATTGTGGTGTGCTAGCTTCATTAGCATAGCCTGATGTCTGGTAAAAAGGTCTTGTTTTCAGTAGTTCAGTAGCCTTCTTACTTTTATTTATTACTTTTTTTTTTCGAGAGAACAGGCAGAAATTTGCTTCGTTTTCAAGGTGAAAATTAATGCAGCTTAGGAAAAGGCAAACAGAAACCCCTGCTAAATTAAATGTAGAGGTACTTGTTATACATGGAAAAAAATATTGGGTTAGACTGCTGTTTGAGTGTTCTTTCCAAAGTCATCATGAGAAGAGAGATTTATAAAACCCAGTATTTCTAATTGGCTTATCTGTAATGATTGTCACTTATCTATAATGATTGACACTTGAGAAAAACACCTCCTTTATCACTCTGAGAAAAGTTAAGGGTACTAGCTATAAATTGACTGCTGATAGCGCAGCAGTTTTTAGAACTATGGGTTTTTTTCCTATGTTTTTAGGAAAAAGAACAGAGGGGGAGGAAGGATCCAGCAGCTTTTGTTTCAAGGTGGCTTATTTCTAATTAGCAATTCTGAGTGAACTTAAAGACCCTATTGCAAGTATTTCTCTGATGTCTGCTCCTAAACGTGAGGATGGGATGTATATTTAGAATAGCGGCTGCCAGTATTACAGCTCTGGGCTAAATCTGTGATAAAGCCTGTCGCTGCCTTACGCTTCATCTCGATGCCTTGTCTCTGGCCATTCAAGTGGGGTGCAGTTTGACAGGTGCAAGTGTCAGTATCACTGTTTGGGCAGGCTGGAGGTTAGCACAGATGATGGGTGTGAATGGGCAGTAGAAGCTTTCAAATACAACCACAGGATGATTTTTATCAACTCTGACTACACTCATGGTTTGTCTGTCTTAGCTTAGGCAACGTGCAAAAACCCCGGACCTTCTACAGATGTCAGCTCCCTTTTTCATGAAGGAAAATGAAGGCTAGTGATGGATAGTCTCAGTCACCACGCAAAGGAACCTTTGTGGTTGCGGTGATAGCCAATGCCCTGTGTAGATGCAT
>VYZM01017083.1:0-11854 GCA_013398915.1 Dromas ardeola | reverse complement strand
AAAGGAAACCCAAACCAAGTTTTTGTGTATAAGTAGGGGCAGTGCAAATGTAAATAATTTTGTTATAATTATTTGCTGTTAATATCAAAATTTGTTCCACATATGCGTTTGGTGCCTCTGTTTCAACTTCTAGGTCTGTCTCTATGTTCTTCCAGTTTTTATTTCCTCAGTAGATTGAATGGGAATTTGTATGGCAGTTGTGCTTGAAGTTCACTTACTGATTCTTCATTTAGGTGATATTTATTGAACTTTGGGCCTTTTGTATCGCTGACATAATTTGGAGACTTTTTTTACTCTCAGTTACTGAGTAGTAGCTCTTAGGCCAGGGAGTGTCTCAAGAGTGTGAAGGTCATATCAGGCAGATAATGTTATAGGAATCCTTCTGTAGCCGTACACTGCAGTTCATCAGCTGAATTCTTTCTTAGTCTAAAGCCGCTGTGGTTTTAGATACTAAGTTTTCTGGAGGTTGTGTCACAGTGGGTGGTAGGGATATAAAGAAAAGTCAACTAAAACGCACTGAACTTTTTTTTGCCTATAGTACAAGTATAAGGAAGGCTACCGCAAGCAGCTTGGCCACCACATAGGGGCCCGTAACATAGAGGATGATCCCAAGATGATGTGGTCGATGCACGTAGCCAAGATCCAGAGTGACAGAGAGTACAAGAAAGCCTTTGAGAAGACCAAGACGCACTTCAGTAGCCCAGTGGACATGCTGGGAATCGTGTTAGCCAAGAAATGTCAAGGCTTGGTCAGTGACATTGATTACCGCAACTATCTACATGAATGGACTTGTCTGCCAGACCAGAATGATGTTATCCATGCGAAGAAGGCCTATGATCTACAGAGTGATGTGAGTACTTGCTGATAAGCGTTGGAGTTCCAAAGTGTATGTAATTTCCTTCACATATAAGCTACTTGAACTGTCTCTCTCATAGAGTGGTTTTTCACATTGTGTTTTTCTTTACCTGTTTCAAGCAAGGTTGTAAGTTTTTTAGAAGTGAATGAATCTGTGTATAAGGAACACTGAGTATTTTGAGAGTTTATATACAGCTAATCACTTAGCCGAATAGTAGAATTAGCTGCATATAGTCCTTCATAATAGACAATCCTAATACCTTTATATGCAGATTAATTGCATATGAAGAGGAAATGCCATGTGTGACATTTTTTTCGTTGCCTGAATTTAGTGGAGATAATTCCTTTGTTCTATGTTGGAGAAAATGGTTTAAATTAAGACCCACTGTTCCTAGTGGGTGACCATTTATTTGTTGGGAATAATATATTACAGGAAAAGTTTATACTGACTTTCAAGGTTTTGTTTTAATCTCATTACTCTTTGACCGTTCCCCAGCATGTTGTTGGGTGAATGATGCCTCTTGAATACAGATATGGGGTCTGAATCTAGGTTCTGAGCAACCTGATCTAGTTTAAGATGTCCCTGCTCACTGCAGGGGGGTTGGACTAGATGGCCTTTAAAGGTCCCTTCAAACTCAACGCGTTCTATGATTCTATGATTGTTTTGCAGATTGAACTAGGAGGAAGGCAACTTACAGAAAGGAAGCATTAGTTCCATGGTATATATGAAATATTTAACTGGCAATATTAATGAGACAGCTGTCTTTGTATTTTGTAATAGAACTGCTACAAGTCTGACCTGGAATGGTTACGGGGCATTGGTTGGGTCCCCATTGGTTCCTTGGACGTTGAAAAAGCCAAGAAGGCGGGAGTGATCTTGAGTGATAAAATATACCGTCAGCCTCCAGACACGATCAAGTTTACTAGCGTCCCTGATTCTCTAGAGATGGTCTTAGCCAAGCAGAATGCAGAGATAATGAATAAGGTGAGTCTTGATTGGATTAGGTAACACATCAGCAGTCTCTGCCTAAACCCTGGAGACAGGACTAGAAATACAGATGTGTGGTTGCTGTGTGAGATTCAGCACAGCGGGACTTTAAAAGTGTGAGTTACATTCTTTGTAATCAACAGGTAACTTCTTTTCAGCAAGCGCTAATTTAATAATATCTTCCAAGTTACCAGGTTAAATTGGAATTATCAATCGTGAAGCTTTCCACATACTCTACTGTATATCTAGTAATGTGTTACCTAACTTTCATCTAATTTTTAGTATAGCAATTTGTCTAATAAGTCTAATAATTTATCAAGTTTATCTAGTAATCTAGTATTAATAAACTACTTGTTTTAGGGTAGTCTTTGAAATAGCTGTATATTGAACAATTCAGTGTAGTACTTAAAATGTAAGAGTTTTTCTGAATCTGTGGCCCTCATCTCAATTCTACTTATGTCAATAAAACCATTTCCCTTTTCAAACAGGCCTTGTTCTTAGAGTTTAGATCTCTGTGTGTCTGATTAGCATTCTGTGCATTTTTCTAAACATTTTTTTAACAGAATTCTTTCTAGGTTACTATTCTTAACCTGGACATTAAGCATCTGGAGGATTGAATACAAAATCTCATTGCTATATAAGGAATAAGGATCTTTTATACTTAACTTGGAGTACAGATCTGTAATTCTTATGTTTTAGGACATCTCCCAGTAGTCACTGTTTTTTCCTCGCCTTTAACATATGCTATTTCTCCTGCAGCGTTTATATACTGAGGCTTGGGATAAAGACAAGACACAAATCCACATAATGCCTGACACACCTGAAATCACACTGGCAAAACAGAACATGCAGAACTACAGCGTGGTAAGTGTGTTAGCTCTCCAAGTGTAACTGCTGTGTTTCATGGCTGGATCAGCAGCATTCTAATAAACCTTATATAGATAATACCATCAGTTTCTTTAAGTAACTCGCAATATTTATCCTCAAAATTGTGACTTTAAAAACATTGTTTGCATATTTGTTCAGTAGTGCACACATACATCAGTGAACACTATTGAGAATAAATTCCATGAAAAGCTGTGTGAATTTTAGCAGTAATTTCTGCCAGTGTGCGTACTGTTGGGAAGGCACAAAATTAATTCCAACATTGGAAATATCAAAAAGTTAATTTCTAGCACAATTCTGAAGAGCTCTGAGCCCAGTGTTCAATGTTAGTTTAGCAAATAAATTCACATCGGTAAGGGGTGGCTTCAAAAAGTAAGTTTTACTCCACTTGCATAGAAGAATGGTTATCTCTATAATTGTAGTCAATGTTATGTTATTTAAAGTATTGAAAGAAAAAAATCATTAGCTAATGTGTTTAGCAAAGATGTTCCTTTGATAAAAATTTGTATCAGCTACTGATCTGGGGCTTTGAGTTAAGAAAGTTAGATAAACCTGAGTTAGGATAAATCTTAACATAATTCTTAACATCTTCTCACAAGCAGTTTGTTTTGTATAGAATGTAATATATGGAACTTACTGACATGAATCCCATTCTGTAATTCTTCACCTAGAACCTCTACAAACAGGCCATGGAAGAAGACAAAAAGAAGGGCTATGATCTGAGAAGTGACGCTATCCCCATTCAAGCTGCCAAAGCATCCCGGCAAATTGCCAGTGATGTAAGAAACTACTTTTTTGTATCTTTGGTGACATCTGATCTCTGCAACCTGAAAGTCATCAACTGAATTCTGCAAAAGGCATTTCAATTAAGCTGTGATCTCAATTAATGGATTTTCGGAAGCAAATTATTATATATGCTTAAAGACTTAATTGTAAAAATTAAATGTTGAGAAGTTATAAGGACAATATAATGTTGCTCTCATGTTAATTTTACAGCTTGTAAACCTGTATCTTTAATTAAATATTAACAGTATGTATATTATTATATTTAATATGAACTAAATGTATTTAATAAGGAGTGGATTATTTCTCACTAATATTAGTGGAGAGTGTTTTTTCAAAAAACTTACTTAAAAATCTCTATTTAGGGTTCTAACTCAAATCTCAAAAATTTAATGTGAGAATCCATGTTATTAGCTCCAGAATTCCTTTGACAGTTTGGGGTTTTTGACTGTAGGTTATAGAGAAATTTTGAGAGTTTATTATTACAAGTATTTAATACGAGTAAATGATATTTAGAGGTGATATAGAAATATAATATCTTGACTTATATTTCAGTACAAGTATAAGGAAGGCTATCGCAAGCAGCTTGGTCACCACATAGGGGCCCGTAACATAGAGGATGATCCCAAGATGATGTGGTCGATGCACGTAGCCAAGATCCAGAGTGACAGAGAGTACAAGAAAGCCTTTGAGAAGACCAAGACGCACTTCAGTAGCCCAGTGGACATGCTGGGAATCGTGTTGGCCAAGAAATGTCAAGGGTTGGTCAGTGACGTGGATTACCGCCACTATCTGCATCAGTGGATTTGCCTGCCGGACCAGAATGATGTTATCCATGCTAAGAAGGCCTATGAACTACAGAGTGATGTGAGTTCTTTTTGATTTAATTTTTGGTGAGGAATGTATTTGATATTTTACATAGGTGAACCAGGCCATCACATACCAGTGTGGTAGAACCAAATTTTCAAGTCTTATTTTTAAGTTTTGTGGCTAATTGAAACTCATATCTTCAATAGGATATTTTAATGAATTTATATTAAAATTAAATTCTGTAATTCCAAGAGTTGGCCTTTTTATCATTTGCCATTCTGTGAAACTTGGATAATGGTTTCACTTTTAGTGTCGATCAAATGCAGTTATTTTTTCGAAGATTTTCTCTACAGTTTTGAATTTATTTGAATGAAAAGTTGATAGGGAGGTTACTTAATTGTGTAAAATTGCACTGTCTAAATTGCATTATTGTTACTAAAATAACCTGTGGGGTTTTTTTGTAATAGAACTGCTACAAGTCTGACCTGGAATGGTTACGGGGCATTGGTTGGGTCCCCATTGGTTCCTTGGACGTTGAAAAAGCCAAGAAGGCGGGAGTGATCTTGAGTGATAAAATATACCGTCAGCCTCCAGACACGATCAAGTTTACTAGCGTCCCTGATTCTCTAGAGATGGTCTTAGCCAAGCAGAATGCAGAGACAATGAATAAGGTGAGTCTTGACTGGATTAAGTAACACGTCAGCAGTCTCCGCCTAAACCCTGGAGTCAGAAGTAGAAATACAATGATCACAAGTAATGCTGAAGTTCAGAGAAAATGTATTTTCAAATAGTGGGCTCTGTTTGTTTCAATCAAAACTATTAGGCCATGTAATGGAAGACTCAACTTTGTCATGATATTCTGCATATTACATTTTAATTTTTTCTTTGACATATCTGTGCAGTGAGCAGTAATAATGCTTTGGTTTTTTCATTATTCATAAGTAATGTGGCAATTTTCTAAGTGTTGTTAAATCTCCTCAGATAAATTCTCTTTTTAATGATGGTATCTCTGCTTGATTAAATACGTAACATTTTATCCATGCTATATTTCCTGTAATTTTACCCCCTACGCTCTGTGTTTTACCTGAATAATTAGGTATTAACTTGTTTTGTAATGCAATGTTAATCTCCTCTTATATTCTTTCTTAGCGTTTATACACTGAAGCATGGAACAAAGATAAGACCATGGTTCATGTCATGCCTGACACGCCAGAAATCCTGCTAGCTAAACAAAACCAATTAAACTACAGTCAGGTGAGTAAAACTGAAGAGTTAAGAGAATTAAAGGATTTCTGACAAGTACAATTTTGTCATCTCTGGCTTTTAATTAATATTATTATATTGTCAAGTTGTTTAGTTTCACAATTTGCCAACGCCACTGCTAAAATCAGAGTTGTTCTTTTGCTAGAATTTACCTCCTGGGTATGTAATCGGGCTTTTAATCCTTTCTATAGCCACGTATGGAAATAAATAATGTAACTTTTAGAATATTCCTTTGTTTGCCTTCCCTAAATGATTTCCAGTTTCCAAGCATCTACAACACAATTACAAGACCTTTGAAATCTGCATTTTTTAATTTTCTACAGAAGATAGAGCTGTGTTCAGATATTTGTCTGAGTATTAACAATATTGTTTAAGGACTTAATTTGTTTTATTACGCAGATCTGCTAACTGAAGTGTGATTTTGTTTTTGAAACAAAAATGTGACTGTTTTTCTCACAGAAAATGTACAAACTAGCTTTGGAGGAATCGAAGAAGAAGGGTCATGATTTGCGTTTTGATGCCATTCCTATTCAAGCTGCCAGAGCATCCAGGGAGATTGCCAGTGATGTAAGCAGGTTTTTTTTATCTGTCTGTATGGATTTGGTAATGGAGAAGAATCAGAATGTTTGTTAATATAATCCCTTAAGTTTATAGAACAGATAATACTGAAAACCAGTGTTTCTACTGCATGTCTTTAGTACATGAAAGGAATGGATAGCCGGTATTTTTATGTATGAGGTATATATCACATTAATAAATAAATAAAATAATGTGAGGATTAGTTCTGTGCCCCGTGTAATAGTTCCACTGATGTCCGTGGATGTTCAGGTAGGATGATCAACAAGGCATACGAGCCTATGTTGGAGTTAGTCAAATTAATTTCTGATTCAAAATAGGAAATACTTTAAAATCTCTCCCCCAAATAAATATATTAGTAAATGAATTCTAAAAGTTCTAAATCATTGCCTTTTCCTGAGGAAAAAAATAGTTCTGTTGAAGCGTCATACTGAAATTTAAGATGTCTGAATACCAAAATAGGGAAAAAAAGGCAACGACAGGTTTTGCTTCAGGGATGAGGAAGCATCACTAAGAGACAAAGGATAACAGTTTTTCATGCACCTTGTTTTTCTTTGAAGATAGGTATTTAAACTGTTAGTACTAAGACCAACTCAGACTAGGTGTTTTGTAATAAACTTTTAAAATAAGTTAATCTTTACATTTTAATATTAATATTAAAAGAATGTGGAATATCAAACTTTTTAGGAAGTATGTGATGTTAAATTTTTTGGTAATTGAAAGTGTCATATATAAAAAATCAGAGATGATATCTGTAATAAAAATCCCTTTTATGTGGAAATTAATGAAACAGTAGAAAGGCTTGAACCATATTTTTCTCTAAACAAAATATTAATGGTTATTTTAAACTGTGTGAATTATTTATTAACTTAAAAACATACCATGTGGATATGAATATCCTTTATTTCAGTACAAGTATAAGGAAGGCTATCGCAAGCAGCTTGGTCACCACATAGGGGCCCGTAACATAGAGGATGACCCAAAGATGATGTGGTCGATGCACGTAGCCAAGATCCAGAGTGACAGAGAGTACAAGAAAGCCTTTGAGAAGACCAAGACGCACTTCAGTAGCCCAGTGGACATGCTGGGAATCGTGTTGGCCAAGAAATGTCAAGGGTTGGTCAGTGACGTGGATTACCGCCACTATCTGCATCAGTGGATTTGCCTGCCGGACCAGAATGATGTTATCCATGCTAAGAAGGCCTATGATCTACAGAGTGATGTAAATTGTTAAATTTATAATATGTAATCAAATATACTGGGTCTTGTACAATATAATTTTTAATATATATATAATAAGCCTTAGTTGCTTGATCAGTCATATTGATAGAGGTTAAATGTTTAATATACGATCATCAAATTTATGTTTGATCCTATTTTCTCAGTCCTTAGCTTGAGCTATAATTTGTGTGTAACTCTGGTATTTGTGGAGTTTTTCAATAACTCTATTGCTTTTGTTACTTAATAATTATTTTACTAACTCTTCAAAAATAACGATTGTTTTAAAAACCATATTCTGCTAATATGTATAAATATATACAGTTGTTTGTATAGACTTGGATATCCTGATTTATAATTATTTTAATATTTTATCACATTTGCACACATATAATGAACTTTCAAATTTTTTCAGGCTGTTTACAAATCAGATCTGGAATGGCTGAGAGGTATCGGATGGGTTCCTATTGGTTCCATGGATGTTGAGAAAGCTAAGAAAGCTGGAGAAATCCTGAGTGAAAGGAAGTATCGTCAACCAGCAGACCAAATTAAATTTACTAGTGTGACAGATTCCTTGGCCATGGTCTTAGCCAAGCAAAATGCTGAGATAATGAACAAGGTGAGATTTGTGTTTTGTTTTTTCTCAAAATCTCTAGTGTGCTCACTAGGTAATAGAACTTGTTCATGAGGTGAAAAATACAAAATACAAAGTAAGACTAAACACTTTTCTTGTAGATGGAGAGAAAATTAATGTTTAAATTCAGCCTTTGCACAGAAAAGCTCTTATCTCAGGGCTCTGGCTGAACTAAACACTTAGTAAAAATGTCCAGAAAAAAATTCACCAGAAGCACATATTTTTCAAGAATAAAAATTTTGGTGAATTTCCCTCTTCTCCTATCCCAGCTGAAATCCTGCTTTTAAATATTTGTTTGGTATGGCTTTTCTGTTTTGTTACTGCTACTTCACTATACAAAGCTCATCTCTGACAGAACAGGCTAAAGTTTTTTGCAGTTCTTAGACAATATTGTGAAATCTGCAGAAATGTTGTTCCAGCAAGGTGTTAGGGTATGTCCAGCGGTGGCGGTGCCATGACCATGCTATAAGAAGAAAGTGGCAGAATATTGAGGCTTTTACTGCAGCTGCTATAGTAATGTATTGTTGACTGAATGTCGTACTCTATGATGAAGAAGTTATGAGGAAGTAGCTTATGTTCTCTGGAAGTGAAGCTTCTGCAATTTATCTCAGACCTGGAGGATGAAAGTCACAAAGTGCCTACTCCTCTTTAATAAGAAACATCAATCAAACAACTCATACAGATATAAGGAATATAGTTTTCCTCCTACAGCAGTCCTAAATCAATCAATTGCTGTGCCAGCTTAGCCTGAGGAATAATGAGGAAGGACAAAGTTTCCTTCCTAAGCTGTTCAATGAGAAGCTTTGCTATGTCAGGGTATTTAAAGCTTGCCTGAACTACCACTTGCAGTTCGTAAAATACTTTCTTTGGACAAATGTATTAGTTTGCTTATATGTATCTTGCTCTGCTTCAAGATTACTTTTATATCATGGATATATTTTTGTTAACTACTGCTTTCAAATTTGCAGTCTTTCCATCATCACATATATAAAGAAACTTTTTAAAGGAATGTGTTTTCCTCTCTCGTAGCGTTTATACACAGAAGCCTGGGATGCAGACAAAAAGACAATCCACGTCATGCCTGACACACCAACAATTTTGTTAGCGAAGGCCAATGCAGCTAATGTTAGCCATGTAAGAACATTTAAATATATACTAAATAATGGAAATTGAGAAATTAAGTAAGCATTTCTTTAACCATAAAGATCTTCTAAAATATACAATCATGAAAATGTTAAGAAATAATTATGAAATGTAGAAGTTCCGTCTTTCAGAATATTGAGAAGCCGTCTTCTGTCTTTTTTTTGTGTAGAAACTTTATGTACAAGGCTGGGAAGAGGCCAAAAAGAAGGGTTATGACATGAGAGCTGATGCAATTCCAATCCGAAGTGCAAAGGCATCAAGAGATATTGCGAGTGACGTATGTTCTTCCTTTACATTTACTTTCAGTTAGCTTGAGAAACAAGAATGAAGTAATAAGCTATGTACAACATAAACCCCATGGTGTTTCAGATTCATCTTGAAAGCCTGCTGAAATGAATTCACTGCAGAGAGAAAATGGGCAAGAGTTTTGAAAAGGAACATTGAATTATAAATCCTGACATTAAGCATATATTAGAAAATTAAAAAAAATAAAATAAACAAAAACTGTGGAGAAAGACTGTGTTAGACATTTCTAAACTCTTAATATTTCATAACATAAAAAATATATTCATGATCAGTAGCAATATGAAATTATGGGAAAACCATCCCAGATTCACTATCTCTTTTAATACTTCTTTTTGTATTTCTAGTACAAGTACAAGGAAACGCACGAGAAGCAGAAGGGCCACTACATTGGGTGCCGGACTGCCCAGGAGGATCCCAAACTGTCGTGGGCTGCGCGTGCCATGATGCTGCAGAACGACCGCATTTACAGGAAGGCGTACCATGATTCCAAGGCCCAGGTCCACATACCGGTCGACGCGATGTCCGTGCAGGCAGCCAAGGAGTGCCAGACACTAGTCAGTGATGTTGACTACCGCCACTACCTCCACCAGTGGACGTGTCTGCCTGACCAGAATGACGTGATCCATGCAAGGAAGGCCTACGACCTACAGAGTGATGTGAGTGAGAATAACTGTAGAAAAGCTTTGTGGCAGGCTCCGTTTGTTAGTGACTGCGCAAGTATCTTTTCAAATGCATGTTCATGAGCCTGCGGTCCTAGTATGTTTATTTTAGTCCATCTGGATGATCCTTTCCAAATCAGTAGTGTTTTCCACTTGAGGGCCAGAAGCACTCCAGGCAGTGCACATGGAAGGAAGCCCTGGTTTTTTGGTCCGCTGTAGAATGTTTGTTTGCAGTTTACTTGCAGACTGCTTGCAGGTTATGTCATTGGTTTGTGTGTAGCAAGTATCTTTAAAGGTATCTTTGTTGCCGTGCAAAACAGGGGTTTAGCTGTGTGTGGGAAGGACTGGGCACACCACAGTCTCATTCACTGCTTGTGTAGCTGTATGAGATGGAGCTTGGGGAAAGCCTTGCACAAACCCTCTCTGCACGTAGAGGTGTCTCTGCAACGTCACTAACCCTTGGTTTATTTGTAGAATGTGTACAAGTCAGACCTGGAGTGGTTGCGAGGCATTGGCTGGTTGACAGAAGGTTCTGTGGATGTGGTCAAAGCAAAGAAAGCCCAGGAGCTCCTGAATGAGAGGTTGTACCGCACGCGGCCAGATGAGATGAAATTCACCAGCATTACTGACACGCCAGATGTTGTCCAGGCCAAGATCAATGCTTTGCAGATGAGTGATGTAAGCTTGCCTTTCCCTTACCTTTCATTTGTGTGATGACGTTTCTTTTGTTTGTGATGGAGAGTAGGATTTCTGCCATGGGAATGACTAACTGGAAGCTAATTCAAATCAGAATTAGCTAAGAATTCCTGGTGGTGTTTTTTTCTCAGTGTTCAGACCATAGTGAAATGTCATTGTGCTTCCTTTCTCCTTAGCGTCTGTATCGTGAAGCCTGGGATAAAGATAAGACGCAGATTTCCATACCTTCTGATACTCCTGTAATGCTGCAGTCCAAAGTCAATGCTCTCAACATCAGCAACGTAAGAGAATAAAATGATATGCATGTGAAGCGTTACAAAATTAAGAGTGACAATTGTTCTTCCAGTGTTTGGCCTGTGTCTTTTAGATTTTGCTGTAAATGCTGGTGTACTAGCACGTCTTCTAGTGTGCTTGTAGACAGCAGCCCCCTTACATCTAGGGGCTCTTTAGGCAGAGTGTGTTGTTGATGAACCACTATTTACAGACCAGACATTCATTATGCAAGGACCCTCGAGGTGGTGGTCTGGAGTCCATGCCATTGTATCCTCTCTCAGCCTGTGTGAATGTGAAATTCATGGAACTGCTCCCACGAAACATGGCAGCACTGATGTCTTTTGTCCTAAATTGTGCAGATTCCTGAGAGAGTGACACGTGGAGTTGCCTGCCTTGCTTGATAGGTTGTGTGTTCGTGAGCAAACTCCAAAGTTCAGTGTGCAATTCCACACAACTTCTCCTCCCTTTGACAAAAACTGGCGAATACTTTCCATGGAGTTGTTGTTGGAGTCTGTAGACTCATCAACCCTGACATGTTTTGCAGATTTTTGTTGTTTCACTCACTAGTTTTATGGGATTAACACACTGGGGATTCTGTAAAGCTGAAAACATTTCCCATTCTGCATTTTCAGCAGGACTTTTCAGGGGCTTTGCCTGGAAACTGTATTTACTCCCAGCCTTTCTTTCTGACAGTTACAGTGGGCCGACAGAGCATCCAAGCTGTTAATTCCAAGAGAGTAGGTTTTAAGAAAAGACATTGGTGTC
>VYZM01017082.1:500891-545338 GCA_013398915.1 Dromas ardeola | reverse complement strand
CCCCCTGAATGTAATTGTTATAGCCAGGAATACATACTGTTTTCACATCAATTTTGTCTATATTCACACTGCAAAGCAATTTCTCAAGCTGCTACATGTTTCTTACTACAAGCAAAAAAACTGAAAACAAAGTGTAACATCCAACAAAGTAGGTTTTGGCATCCAATTAGAAAATGGCACATTAGGAGTCAAGGAAAAATTTACAGTTACTCCTGAGCAATGTTACAGAAGAAAACGTTACAGAGGTTCTTAAGAAACAGATCAATTTAAAATAAAACCAAACAGATGTCATCATGCTTTTAAAGAAAAATAAAAAGATCTTGATTTGCTGGTAAGTCTAACATAATGCCTAAGCCTAACACTTCTGTAGATGGAAGAAAAACCACTGGAGTTCTCCACGTGTCTTGCAATAGTACATGACTATCATAAACCCACAGAGGAAACTGAGGCACCAGGAAGGTGAAGTGACTTCTCAGAGATATATTCAGTCAGTGCCAAGCTCCTTGATTCCAAGTCCTGTGTCTTAAATACTCAACCATATTTTCCTATAAAAATTGACTGCATTTGGAAAGAAAACTGCAGCAAAGCCATCATGAAGAGTAAGAGCGTTTGATCACCCAGTGAGCACAGCTTTAAAAAGAACATTGTCACTGGCTTCTTCTCGGAATTATTCTCGCTGACCTGATGCATCTTTTCTGATGCTGCCGCTTTTGGGCATTCATGCTCAGAGCTTGCTGAAAATCCACTCAGGTTTGCTACCAATGCCCATCCCACAGCAATTCTGCTTTTTTTTTTTTTTTTTGGAAGTTGGTAGCAACTCTACTTTTGTTCAATACCCATGTGTTGTTTGGCATGACATCTGAGGCAAACATCCCCTGTTGTTAGCCAAAGCAACATTCAAGCTGCTCTGCTTCATTTTCATTACAGAAATTTCCCCAAATCTCACATGATGGCAGCGTTTAGCTCCTCGATTTCTTCCCGAAGGCGCCTGGTTTCCTCTTGCATCTGTGTTCTTTCCTGCTGTAGTTTAGCGATATATTCTACTGTTTTCTGGAGCGTGATTGCATGGCTGATCTAGACCAAACACAAACATAAAGCTCACTTTCTGGAACAAAGCTACACAGATGAAGAGTTTGCCCTAACCTGCTCTAACACCCAGAAAAACAGTTCAGCACCCTTTCTTAAGTTGCCTTCACTGTGTGCAAAAGCACACAGACAGGCAGAGCAAAACAGTTAAGAGAATACTAAGCTCTTCATTTCTCTGACTCCTGTTTGCACACCAGTACAGAGAAATGTGGTTGCAGTGGTTGTTTTCTTCCACAAACTACATTTTTGCTACTTTGTTGAAAGAAGTATTTCAATAATTTAAAATGTTTTATTTCATTACCTAGCCTCTTAAAAATATTTACAATTCTTACTTAAGTACTGGAGGATGTGCTACATCTGCTGACACATTTGTAGTGCTGTTAGAAGTATTGTTTGAAGTTGACAATATAGATTATTTGGTTTGGGAAACCTGAAGTTATTAAACAGAAGGTAACACGGTCTCACTATCAAAGGAGACAGAAACAATGTCACAGATGTTTTTAAAAACACACTTCAGTTTTGAGGAACAGATTAAAAATCTGTACTTGAAGAATAAAATAATCGGACATTTTACTAAAGCTGAGTTTTCAAAAGTGATTTCCTTTCAAATGGGCTATTCAAATCAGGAAGTGAAATTATGACAACTTACGGCCTATATGTATAAAAGTATAAAAATTATGTAAACAATTCAACATGCTGCACAATAAGCTTTCATATTTTCCATGTTTCAAAAGGTATTTAAAGGACATTTGAAATTCTGTTGTGTAGACAAGTCTGTGTTTCAATTATTTTGTTTTCAGTTTAGTGAACTACGTTAACCAGCACAGCCAGAATATATTCTTAATTTGGACAAAGCCATTTGATGATGATAAGTCAGTTGGGATTTTTTTTTCCTCTGTAAATCTATGCGTAAAAGACAGGTGACAGGCGCAAAAAAAACAAAAAAAAAGCTCTGAGAATATTTGCAAGGCTGTGGGCACAGGGTCAAATTCTTAAAGGCATCTGGGTGATACTAGATGTAAAGAGTCCTAGAAGGATTTTCAAAATTGTCTGAACTGGCCAGGCTCCTGACTCCTCCTGGGAGGCAGAGATCTCATTGGTATAGGAAGTTTTCAAAATTTCACTGGACTTTTTTGTTCTTTGTTTGCTCACTGACATGTTTCAACAGTATTTGAGGCATACAACGCTCTCAGCTGACCAAACACAGCACAGCTGATGTTGGGATGGCATGAAGCCTAAGCTAACCAGCGTGCTCATTGGTGGCTATATCAGCTTAGGCCAAATGTCAGGGTATATTAAGCCAGGCCCAGGACCGTACCAACAGCATCTACCTGGCTTCTGGCTGGATCAGGGTTCAGGCAGAATAAGCTTACAATACTGGCTGGATCATAGCTTTTTCAAGTCCAGCTATGGGGACCAGAACCCACCCAGAATGGACATAAAAAGCCACTATTTCAGAAGAAAGGTGACACAGCAGTAAATGCAAAGTCATCTTATGCTGCAAACATAACAAACATCTTCATTACTGGGGTCCCAAGAGCAAGGATTGCAAAGATCAGTTTTCCTTCTTTCCCTATTGGCTTGAAAGCTGCAGCATCTCATCAGACAAGACTCGTTCAATATTTGAAGCTGCATCAGAAGAACGATGTCTAAGATTAAGTGCGTTCACACACTCTTTTGACTCTAAGCCGTGGATTTATCACCCTTCCCTTCCCAAGTCCCTCAGTTCAAGTATCTTCACTGACAGACAGGCATTCTCCATCAAGAGTGAAGAGATTAAATTTATTAACAAGTCATTTTAGAATGGCTCTTTCTTACATTCCATATTAAACTGTTAGTGCTGCCAAGTTACTTACCAACTTGGAGTTAGCTGAAACCAAGCTGATCAGAGTACTGAAACCAATCTTGATATTAAACCTTCGTTTTTGTTCTGAAATATGCTTCATTCTTCGATTCTGCATAAATAAAATTAGCTCAGTCTATGCAGTTCTCCTTTACCATTCTACTGCTATGACTATTTCAGCTCTTCAAATTCACAATGTAATTTTTGTTGAATTATGGCATTCATAGTCTCCCCAGTCAAAGTCATATGACTATAATTTTGCAAACAGTTACTTATTAAAAAGAAGTGTCCAGTGTATTAAATTCAATTCCAAACCTTGTAGATTTTCTTCCTAAAGTAAACATTCCTATTTAAAACTGTTATACAATTTCCTTTTCTGAAGCTAAACTCCAATTTTTGAGGCATGTAATTAGTTAAGATCTTGTTGACGCCTTTAAGTTTAAAACAGTCCGTTATCATTTATTGCTAATACATACATCATGTCTACTGATGTAACAGGCAGCCTGACAAAAAGAAAAAAGAAAGAAGAATGCACAACTCTGGCCTACCCCGAGGATAAAGGCTTTGTCAGGAATTAGCATTTTAATTTGTAGCATTAAAAGTTGTTTCCACCAAAATTCTTGGAAGAAAATAAGGAATTTGCACTTTAAGAATGCATTCTCAGCAGGGCTAGGCTTTCTGGCAGTAGCTCACCATCACCCCAGTTTATAATGGAGGAAAACAATGTAATAAAGCATTGAAGTGGCTGCTCAAAACGAGAGAAAATGCAGGTTCACGAGCAGAACTGAGATTTCCAGTGCCCTCTATGCTTCGCCAAACTGAAAAAACAATGTTACCCAGCAATACAGAACTGTTTAGACTAACTAAAAATGCAGAGGAGCAAAAGAACGTACATATAGAGAACGGCAGACATCACTGTTTCTCTCTCGTCTTACAAAGGAGTTACTTAGAGTACACATCCAAAGCAATTCTTGACAAAGCAGGTGAGTTTAAATGGTTATAAAGCCTACCTCGTTCCAATGCCCTTACTTTTAAGAACACTCCTCCATCTAGTGGCCACTTTCCCACATCCACCAGTCCTAATAATTTCTTCCTTTAACTTGAACAGGCTGCAACTACTGACGGTGAGCACTTATGCCAAGCAAAGAACTGCAAAATTTTATGAGTAATTTGCAGCATACTCAAATAGTGGCAGTTCTGATTCTCCTCTGCAACAGAACTAGAATTGAGTGCAATCACAGCCTGCAGGTGTTTAAACTTACCTTTCTGCCCTGGGAATAATCAAGCTGACACCAACTCATAGGGTATACAAAGACAGAAAGCCAAAAACAGTCTGGCACTTGCAAAATGGTTAAGTTACACTCCCTTTCACAACAGAATGAATGAGACAGAGTTGATTTTCCTGCATTGGCTGGTTTTTTTTGCGGAGAAGCTCCTCATACCATCACAGAAAGTGTTCTGACAAGGTCAGCCTGCGTGTGAGGTACAGCCAGCTTTCAGATGCTATCTCTAGACCGCCGAGTTCTTACCCCAATAATTCTCAAAGTGTTTTACAGCTGTAACTTGTAGAGTCTGTGGAGCTGCTTCTCTGTGGAGCAGCATAGCATCACTGGTGACATGTAAGTAACTCAGCAGGTCAAGAACTCCCCCTCCAGCGATGGCCAGAGCCCTGCAGACCTGAAGATCCCCAACAGAACAATGGCAAAAAGCCACGGTTTAGAAAACTAAGCCTGAAACCTTTGACCAAGTAAACTGAGACCTGTCATAACACTCCTGTGAGCCACAGCAGGAACTGCTGTCATGACCTCAAGGACCTGCAGTGGTACAGTTAAGCCTGGCCCCTCTGGAGACACAACCCTAAGGACCAGAACAGATTATTAAAGTCTGACATTTTAGATTGAACAGAAAGCAGTGAAAGCTAAGCCTAAGGCACAAATACTCCATTCCTGAAGCACAACTTACTCTCTAGTCCATGTTCAGACATCAGGACAGAAAAGTAGCTACAAAGGTGAAGGAGAAAAACACCTCAAAGGAAAGGACACACACCTTAAATGCAGCCATATTAGGGTCAGTGGTAGGTTTTCCTGAGCAGCTGTTCTGGGGAGACTGTGGACTGGGGCTTTGCTCAGAGGTGCAGGGGGAAGCTTGGCCTGAATTCTGACAGTCTCGGCCTTCATAAAAGGAAGAAAGACAAGTCACATTAACAAACAGCTTTCTGTAGCAAATGTAACTGCTGAGAAGTTTCTATTCAGAACTGAAGTGCAGTCAGCAACCAAATTATACTCACTGATGCAACAACCACATGCTAGAAAATGTCAAGATTGCTGAGAAAGTTTAGTATTTCATGGCACAAGGCTAATACATCCCAAATAGCAGTATGTAATACTCCTTTCACACACACACGCATTTCAGCAAAGGCACGTTGAAAGCAGAGGCTGCAATTCCATTATCCTGCTAGACCCCTCCATTTGAGGCTCTAATGGCCTGGCACATGATGGTTAACACTTACAAGCCATTCACCAGCAAAACCTGCATATGTCTCTAAAACCGGTCCAGATACCACTCTATCAACACCCATGCAAAAGGAGTCTTTGCACTTACCTACTGTTAACAAGGATTGTGTCTGAGATCCTCCAATCAAAATTATAGTTATGATACTGAGCAACAAACCTATTCAGCACTTTCTACACAGATGCCTTTCAAACAGGTTTAATTTCTTGGTGACTACGACAGTACATCCTTTTAGAACGGAGCCACTTACACAGAACTGCAGTTTGTGGGAACACTGCACAGTAGTTTAAGACAAAAATTGCAAACAACGGGACACAACCGAAGCTGCAGGGCAGAAGAGCCTAAAAAGCTCTTCCTTTAAAAATTATCCAGGGATCCTCAATGCCCATTTACACCCTGCCTGACCAATGGAAACACACTTACATGTGCAGGGGAGAGAGAACGCTTACAGCTTTCTAACTTACTAGGTGTAGGTGAGGGAACTTGTGAACTGTTACAGTGGGAAGGGGTTTGCTCTTCTTTCACCAATACATCCTGGACTACACTAGGAGAGAAGAGATGTGAGACTGTGGACTGGGTTTGTTGACTACTTGGTGCTCGCTGTGCTGGACCAACCAGAATGTTACTACGGAACTCCGTCACCCCGGGAGCCTGGGAACAGCATAGAAATAGCACAGAGAAAAACAGAGAGAAACAAAAAGAGAGCAGGAAGGGGGGGATGGGGGCAGAGGGAGAGACGGGATGAGAGAAAGGAGAAAGCAGGGGAGAGAGAGAAAAAGAAAAGAGAGAGAGATTTGTTACCTTGCCTTTCACTAAATGTAGCAAATCAATACATGATTAACAATCTGATGACATGAAACAAGGGCCAATATATAAGGAATTGGCAGGCACTGAAGTCAGACTTCTGTCAGGAGACCAGTATCCTTTCATAACTTAAAGCAGTATTACAACACATCAACAGCATAATATACTAAAATCTATTTCCAGCTTCCTGCATACAACATATTGAGAAACCCACTCATATACTCAAGGCATGCCTTCCCATATGTAAATGGAAAGGTGAGCATCCTGGGTTCCTTCTAGCTTCTGCACAATTAAGAAAAAGCACAAACCATCCCCATTCACAGTACTGTGTATACATGCCTCTTTGTAATCTTACTGTTGTGTGAGACAGTCTGTGCAGACTACATACTGCTTCCAGGCCCATAAAGTAGCTAAATTAAAAATAAGCAAACATAATGCTGAATGCACAAACACATACACTGGGTAACAGGTGAGATTTAGTGGACTAGTTACCCTCCTGAGCACATTATGGCTCAAACTACTTGCAAATAACAGGCCTAGAAAACAAATATATATAATTTTTTTTTTCTTCTCCTTACTCTGACAATTCCAGCTGGTGCAATTGCAACATTAGACTGAGACGTGGCTGGCGTCAAAATCCCCTCTCTTTTTAAAGGCGCTGGAGTTACAATCACAGCTCTGGACTGTCCCTGAAAGGCAGCTGAAGAACACAATTAAGTTAGAATAGTTAATAAGAAAAAAAAAAGCTGGAGATTATTTTGTATGAAATAACTTGTAATTGAACAGGGGAATGGATTAATGGGCACCTATTTGGAATTATTTCACTATAATACAAAATGCCACCAGTTTTCTAATAACCTCAATCCCATGAATCCAGTACAAAGGACTCTAACACACCAGTTACTTCTGAGGCTTTTAGCATCACTGTCACTGTTTCAAGGTGAATTTACAGAAGTACTTAGTAAACCAGGGAGGTGCAAAGTGTCTTCATTCTATCAGAGCTGGGTTTGACAGGAGGATCATCTTCACCTCTCACATCCATACTTCTTGGGTATCAGGCATGCTCCGCTGATCCAGAAAGGGTCAATGACAGAAACCAACTAAAGGATGCGTATTCAATACTTCATGTGTCCTTGTATATTCATTAAATTCTCTTCCTCACCACTTCACTCTACTAGCTTCTTTCACTATCTGGTTTTACAGCCACTTTACATAACACACAAGCACAAGACAACCAAATGTGATTGGGAATCAGCACCACAATTACAGAAAATAGGCTAAAGAACCAGGAGTTCTGCAGTGTTAGACAGCTAGAGATAATTGTGAATAGCAGCAATTGTCTCCACAGCGAAAGTTATAAAAAAATTCTCAAAATAGTCTGTACAAGAAGCTTGCCACTATGATGGGAATCAGGATCCTTGCTCTGAGGCTTTTTTCACCACTATAGTATTCAAGCCTAACACAAACTTGTTAAGGTCTCAATTTAACCAATGCAGATGTACAGTTACTGACATGGCATTAATGCTGACATTGTTGCCTAGACTTTAGAGAGAACATGACTAACCATCGTATATTGTAACTAAGGGAAGAATCATGCAAAGATACAGCTTCTGTATGCTTTTTGAGAAAACTAAACCAAACTCACTCAGTTTCATTCTGCCTGTATTGGCTTCAGCTTTCCTTTGTACTAATAAAGTCATGATGTATGAAAAGTGTCGCAATAGCTCAGTCACATGCAGCCTACCCCTCTGCAGTTTAGCATCAGGATACTGAAGGACACACACAGCAGAACAGGGAGACAGCGCAGGATATCTAATGTCCTCTGTGACTAACAACTGTGGTTTGAATCAACTAAAGTTTCTCCGTAGTCTTTGTTAGAAAGGCCTACGGATGGCACAAACCTTGCGTGAGCCCTTGCGTGGGTATATCTGGCAGAGAGCACTGTCACTCTGATACAGGGAGTTCATTCTTTGTCTGAGCATTCACACACATAAAGCTGGAATCAAAACCCTTCCACTGTTCAATAAAGTTCAGAGGGACTTATGACGTCTCTGTTGAGCTAAAGAGCCTATTCTTACCGGTGCATCAACGCTGCTGCACAAACTTGGTATTTCTGGCTTCCACATTTGGGTAACTGTAACAATCAGTACATGTTTAGATGCCCCTTTACATTTTCCATGTTTCTAACCTACACATATATCTTTTGCAGACTTTCCTCTCAAAATCAGAACACTTATTGTGGAGTGGTGACAACAGAGCTCTTTCCCACATGAAGTCTTGCACCTGATGAGACAATTTGTGCAAATTTTTGAGTCCTTATATCACAGGGCACTAAATGTTATACATCCCTTTCTAACACAGGTTATAATGCAATTTGCTTTATAGTCATGAGATGACTTGTTTGTCCTGAACACAAGTGACAGGCATAAATGCCTCAGTTACAAGTATTCATGTTTATTCTATTGCCAAAAATAAAGCTCCAGTCTTTACATAAAACCTTGGATTTGACCTCTGAGCTTGCTGTCCCAGTAGTCAGGAGCACTGTGATCCCTGAACATATGCCACTACCAGAAATGAAAAACAGCAACAACTTTAAATCTAGATAAGAAATAAAGACATTTGTTTGTGATGGTCTAGAAGTAACTGATGAAGCATTGAGGAAGTAATATATGGGTGAGGAACAACCCAGGAAGCACTAAGAAAGCTAGGCGCAAAGGCTTTCTGAAAATGAGAGTTGCCTACAATGCATGTCTTAGATGAGAATACATCTTGACTGCTGAAGGTACATGGACTTTTGCTTTATAACGTACTATAGAGAGAAACACTGCTGTTAACACCCTAGTGCTATTAATCATGAACCAACTTGTTCCCAGTGACGTGCTAGAATTAGATCCTTGGGTCTGTTCTTCTCCCGAACAGAGATAATTTTTTTTTTTTTTTTGGTGGGTAACCACAATGCCAGGTCCTGACAGACACACCTACTCCTTCGTAAAGCCTATTTAACAATACTCCTCCAGGCAGGGTTTTTCTTGGATTCCTGTTGCACATTTCAGGTGGCTGAAGTCACTTGGTCCCAAGCCAGCACAAGTCTAAAAACAGCATGCAATAATCCCAAGAAGTAGTGCACTGCCTGTGCTGCTCTAGCCTTGAGCGTTCCCACAAGAACCACCACAAGCAAAACTCTCTCTGCTCACACTTGCTATTCTTAGCCTTGTGCAGTGCCAACAGCTCCAAATCACACCCAATGGGGAGGTCCCAGCATTATCAGTTAGGCACTCATACTCCGAACTGAAAACCACATGCTCCTGAGAGCATCTCAAGAGTCTGTAGACTCCTTGAGACAAAGATCTCCAGCTCCCTCTGCCTGTTCATAGTCCTTCCCCACTGGAAGGACTGATTCTCATCACTCTGGTCCTGCTAGTGAGCACTGATGGTGCGTGAGAGGCACACTCCCACGCTTCCATCTGGACCAATGCTGCGGTCCACTTCAACAGCTGCTCCCTATCTAACACTATACTTGGTCTCAGAAGAGTTTCAGGCACACCCAAGGTGAGTGCCAGAATACATCCAAAGTATTACAAAGGATGTTCAACAGTGTGCTGGTATTACAGAGTGTGATGATGCACAGGCTGGCATAGTGACTTGTCCAGGGCAACCAGATTGTCAATGACAGGGACAGATCTGCCATTCTCCATCCACACGATCTCCCTACCACCTCCTATTCTACTGTGGTTGAATGCTCTGAGGAGCAGAGTGAATCAGGACAGCATTAAACATCAAAACCAAGATTTCTATGGGGCAGGAGCACAAAGCGCTAGTCATCCCATGTGTTGATGCATTTATAAAGCCCAGCACAAATTTTACAAGGAGACACCCCCTTTCACAGGTCGGCTTTTCACACTCACAACTAAACTGCTTCCAATCCTCGCAGCAGTCCAGAGCATCTCACTGAACAGTGTAGCCACACACCAGTGGATGCAGGGTTTCCTTGGACACCCTCAGGAAGCCCTATTTTTACTTATTACGTAAACCAAGAAAAGCAAGAAGGTGTCTCCCTCCTGCTAATCCCACTCAGAAAAGAGAAACATCATCCTTCCAGTGCTTCTCACCTGGGGCGATGAAGGCATTCTTTAACAATAAGGGCACTGTTTCAGGCTTCGGAGCAGGCACTATTTTTTGTGACTGTTTGGGCCTTGTCCCAGCACTGGCCAGAGGAACAGCTTTGGGGAGCGCAAATGTCAGTTGGGACTGCAGCTGGGGCCGGGGCTGCCCCTGCAGGACAGTAGTCTGGAAAGCCAGGTTACAAGGCACTCCTGCACCTGGCTGCTGCGTTGCCAGGACAAGGCTCTGGCTCTGGCTGAAGGTGGTGGCAGGGGCATTGTGGGTCAACGTAGCGGAAGCCGTGTGGGTGATAACTGTAGATTCACAGAGGCCAAACTTCTGGGTTTCTGGTGCAGCAAACGAAGCTGATGGAGAGCTTAAGCTAGAATTCAGAGGCACTGCAGGCAACGGGGACTGGTGCTGTTGTGTTGCAGGTTGAAGCAGTGGCAAGGGTGTCGGGAACACTGGCATAAAAGTCTGTGGCCCACTGAGAGACGAGTCGGGCGTGAAGTCCGCTGACTGGCTGAAAGATCCCCCGCTTCTCATGCTGGAACACTGGTCAGTGCCAACATCAGGAATGACAGGAGCAGGTACTGAGGAAGCAATCAGTCCATCACTGATGTTCCCTGCTGGAAGCGTGTTGGGCAATGAACCCGACGGCAGGACAGGAGACTGCCAGAAAAGAAAAATATTACAGATTCAGACACAACCCCTGAAACTCTTGTCTGAACGCTTTCTGAGAAGGACGTGGCTCATGTGTGAGCATCTTCACAGCACATGTATGTCTGAAATGAGGCTGTTTTAAACATTGAGAACCTCTCTCACCTGGGAAGAATGGCTGCTGCTCTCTGTTGTAGCTGAGCTGACAGCAGACACAGAAGGAAAATAATTACTGGAACGACTGGGCGTGAATAAATCTGAAATATGAAAAGTCACCTATTAGTTTTCTATTTTTCATACTCAAGGTACAGCATTGCTAGATATTAAAATTCACAGGAATATCAATATTACTTAGCAAATAATGAAACCCCAAGATTTTGGCTTCATACAACTGCTGCCGACTGAGCAATCAATTGTCCTCCAGAGGAACTGATCTCTCCAGGGCAGACTCCTTCAACTTTCATGCCTAAGGTTCACCTACATGCAGGTAGCCAAGAGCTGATGCTCAATGCAGACTGCATGCAGGCCCAGCAAACAGATGTGACTTTTGACTTCCATGAAGATCCGTAACCATCAAAGTCGTCAGTAGTAGTTTAATGTAATGTCACATGTAATTCTTGAGTGTCCCAGAGAACATTCCAAGTGTTAAATCACTTCATCACTAAAAAGTGCTAAATGGGAAAACCTTCGTGGTTCTGTGAGTCCTCCTGTCCACACCTGATGTTCTATCTTTAATTGCTCAATGACTTCAGGTCTAAATGCTATTCTTTTTAAAGGCAAATTAACAACCAGGTTCAAACCTTGGAATAAACAATCCTAAAGTGACTCTCAAACCCAGGCAAGTAAAGGACTGCGGCCACAGTAACAAAGGAGTCTACCCACATATGCATCTGCTTGAAATAACGAACAATGAAAACATATATCAAGCGTTCTTCACCTTTCACTCAAATCTCCTACCTTCTAAAGAAAGCGGATATCTGCAATATTTAATCTTCTGTTAAAAACTAGGTAAACCACTACAATTTTAAAGAACTTAATTGATTACATATAGGATTCTTACCCTGAAAAGGCTCAAAAGTATCCATAAAATCAAAATTTGGCTGGAGAGGAATAAGCCCTGGTTGAATCATGTCAGCATTTCCTAAGTGTGCTGCAAAATTCAGGAGACAGATTAGATTAGCTTCACATCACTCACATAGTAACAGCAGTAGGAATATAGCATTTGGCTAGAACACCAACACACGCTCCACAGCCAGGCTTGGCCAGGACCTTTACAGAAAAACTGCTACCGAAATCAACTGAGCATCTGCTTTTCTTCAGAACTACAAAACCACTGGGGAATGAAACTTTCAACTAGTAAAATGGAAGAGGTGAAACCTGAAGGCTCTAACTAGCAGCTGGGGATTGCCAAACTTGGATACCTCCTGCTCCCAAACCTCCTGTTCTGCCCCTGCTGTACCATACATAAACTTGCTGGGAAGCACAACATGAACGACCACAGCTCATAGCACAGTATTTTTTTTTTAAAAAAAAAAAAAAAAAAACAAAAAAAAACAAAACAAAACAAAAAAACCCCAAAACATCATCCATTTTATTTTGCCTCAAGTACACTTCATGTAAACCACAGCTGCTCTGGAGTTGCTCAGACAGCTTAGACATCCATGCAGGAAGGATGATGCATAGTGGACATCTGCTGTCCCGTTAGACTGTCAGAGCCTTCAATTAGAGAGCATCTGCAGAACTGTACAGCTCTTGGGATTGTTTTCACAGGAGATGTGACTTGCACTTGTTCTAAGGGACATATCCAAAGAAAAATACATCAGCACTCCCTTAAAAATACACACACACATACAAGCTTTGAGATAAATAACAATGCCTTCACCACTGATAAAGGTAAATACTGCTCACTACAGATTTATTCAGAGCAACATTAGAGGACAATTCTAAGAGCAGTATATAAGAAGCTAAAACAGAAATTAAATTGGGATAAATAACTGGGATTCCATAACCTATAAAGCATAAGACAGCTACATTCTCTGACCTACTTTTATCTGTATTAGCAAAGTAAGATAAATTTCTTCGGCACGACTAGAAGAGCAGCAAAGCAACAAACCAGACTTCTCCAAGAGGTTCCCACTGCAACATAGCTAACAGCCAAAAAATACCTATGTCCCTGGAATTTGGCCAGGAAATGAGCTGATGTGAAGACAGTGTGGAGAACAGCGTGTCGGTGAACTCGGACATAAGCATATCTGCATCCAAGAGGCTGTCTTCCTCCATCGGGACAGGGGTTTCTCTGCCATACCTTCTTTTTTGCCAGAGAACAACATCATCATCCTGCCAAAGGAAAGGAAGAAAAGTCAGGCTGCCTAGACAATGTTAAAGCAGTCAGGTGCAGATATATAAATACAAGTCTTAATTTTTCACGTTTTTAGTGAAAGAAACTCTCATTTAAGAGCCATTCAAATGTACTGAAACAAATCAGTGGTACTTCCAATACAACAACTTCAGCTCACTGATCTGAGCAACAACAGAAAGCTTCAGTAGAATACCACAATACTCTGGAAAATGTTTTTGCCCAAAACCCAGATGTTGACTAGAAGGACACAAGACAAAATAACTTCACCACCGCTTTCTAGTTTCATTGATTATACATATATTTTTGCAGTTTAACGATCCCTTGGTTTGAATAAAGATTTAAAAATAACATGCACAGCAAAAACTCAAAGCAAACAACTTGTATCTTGAAGTGTATCTGAATCTCTGAAAGGTAATTAAACGTAATCATAATCTGACTTTGCACAAGGTATGTTGATATTCTCGTGGACTCTTTTAGCCCACGAAAAATACAACATAATGTGACTTGGCTTACCCATCCTTCACTACAGGCTAAGCTAAATTGCATTGCCTTGCATTTGCTGCAGAGTATAAGCACACCCAGTCAGGTTCTTTGGGCTAGATAGTAGACTGTAGTCTGCTAGACTGTAGCTGCAGCTGCAACTACACCAACATACCATGATGGTGCATTGGAGCTCATGGCCAAAACAGCTGAGAGTTTTGTAAAACTCTAACAGATACAGATTTATGCTTAGCTCCAAAAAGAAAAAAAACCAACAATCAGAACAGTGCTTCTAATCATTGGTTTATATGCCCAAAATAGGTTTGATGGCCTTAGGGAGCGTACTGAATGGGGATACCATTGTTCCTTTAAACTCTTTGCCTTTTTCAGGATCCCAACACATTATTTGCCATGTTGTGGGCAGCAGGAAGATCTGCAACACGTAGCAGACACGTCTTCACAGATCCAGTCACACAAGCAAGGCAGCAGTGCCAGCTACAACGCAGTAACAAGATGAAACAATATCCCAGCCCTCAAAGAGATTGATCTTTCCAGCCACCCAATACTAATTCTCATTTCTTCTGTCACAGCACTTTACATTCAACCTCTCCTCCATCCAATTTAAGCTACAAGTCTTACATTGCTCTCTAAGGCACAGAAACATTAAGGTGTCTAACCTTAATTAAGAATTAAGCAAGATGCTTGTCTTTAGATTTTAATCAACGCAAGCTACTGCACGTTACAGCTTTGTTCCTAATTGCAGCTTCTACAAGCATAAATGCTGCCACTTATCAGCACTATTACCTACCCTGACCAAACTTGAAAGATCTTCATCTTTATGTTTCTGTAACTGCAAAAGGAGAGTAAAACAGATGTTAAAGTCAGAATAGGTCCCGTACATGCCAGTAGAAGACCTGACTTTGCAAAACTTTTAAGAGCCAATCACGCACAATGAGTCCCTGCACAATAATTTTTAGTTAAGTGAGACTAATCAGATGCGTATGCTTGCACTAGCTTTTCAACTGCTTTAAGTATTCTTGCATGTTAGCAAAAGTGACATCAAAACTCAAAAAGAGACAATATACTGATCAAGTTCAAGTAAGCAACTTTCACTGTGAAAACCAACAGACCCTTTTCTTGAAGTATGTTCTCCACTTGTGGTATTCCCTGATGACTATTTCAATTCTTCGTTTCCAGTATTTCCCTTCTGTTGCAATGGCCTGAGAACACAAACACATACCATGAATTACACGGAATCACATAATGACTGAACGTTCGATACATTTCCAAGCAAATATTCAGGCAGAAAAAATGCAAAAGAAAGCATGCTAATTCTGTTTGAGTTCACGTGTCAGCAGTCGACACTGTCCCAGAGTTCAGCTATTACAGAGCAAATCTGACGGTACTAACTTCATCTTTCCCACAATAAACAAAACAAGAGATGATATCTGACTGAACCGTCAGCATCTCCCACATCAGTTCAACCATAACCTATAGTTAAGAAATGGCACACAAAAAAAACACTCTAAAATTAATTTACTAAAATATAATATGTATAAAGCATATCACACCCTGTTCTGCAGAAAATGGGCAAAGAGAATTTTACAAGTGTACATAAACATGCACACACATACACAAAAGCTCTTAAGAATGATACAAAGCAATACAAATCTGATGTCCAGCTCAGGAAGAAGCGTGACCTTGCAGGCCACTTACTAATAGCAACAAAAAGATCAGAACAATGTGGGTCTTCAACACATCACAGATAGCAGTATATAAGTTGGGGACAGCAGACTAACGAGAGCCTTAACACAACCTTCTTAAGTTCGAGGGTCATTTTTCAACACAAACATCAACACTGCTCTTTCAAAAACCTGAGACAGTTCCACAAACTCATCTGGAACTCCTTTGAGTTATAAATTATTCTAGGGCCTCACTCGTTTTCTGCAAGGAGCCAGAGGGCAGAAATTAGTTTTCATTTATGTTTACAAGAGCATAAAAATGAAAGTACGCATCTTTTTGTGAAGTTACCTTGACAGAGAAAAAGAAATTGCTTGTTGTCTTGAAACCACACCTCATCAATTAAATAAAATACAGAAAACTCTCACAGTGTCACTTAGGTTTAACCCCGAAAACAGTCGTCGCTCTGATTTCCCACTGACTTCAGCAATCTCCAGCCAGAAGAGAGCAGTGTCTGCCAAAATCTTAACTATTCAAATTGCACTTCTATGTTGCACCTTGATCACCTCAATGTGATAAACTTAAAAAAATTAGTTCAGTCTGCTTTATATTAATGGTTCCTTCTAAATAGACACAACAGAGCAAAGAATTGCTATGCTGCTCTCTTACCTAGTGGACTAGAAAAATCTTGTAATAACCTCTAGAGCTCATTATTCTGTTCCTCAGGTTTTACATACCTCTGGCCGACGATGTTCATCAACATCAACAGAGCCGTCCAGTGGAGTCACAAAGTGGCACACTGGATTCTTGCGCTTCTCCAGGTCTGAAACAGGAATGAAAATGCGAGTGCTCAGCATGTGCAGGCTCTGCAGAGAGCTTTGCCACTTCAATGGCAAGATGTGAAAAAAATCTAGCCAGGGTTTCTTCCAGATAACCAACAGGAAATGGGGAGATCTCAGGCTGTGCACAGCCTCTATATGGACATCTCTAAGACAGCACTGATCCAATGTCACTACTGTGACAGCCTCCAACATCTGGGCCTTCAGCGGATTTTTGAGCTTTTCATTAGACAGTAATTTCAATTCTCCTGCTTTTTACATACATGTCTCTCGGAAAATATTTTATAGCAAGTGACACAAACAACCGCAGTACTTACACTGCATATACCATGCCCTCCAGATGGCGTTATTGAGACGGATTTTATCTCTCCACTGAAGTTTCAAGCCTTTAAAATTTTTCCATTTTGGTGAAACCAGCTTTCCACTGAAACAAAGCAGACAATAAACCATTTTTATTTCAGTTTTCCTCTTCCCACTCCTTTCAAGACAAAGCATACTCCTAAAACTGCCAAACTGTCAACAGAAAAAGAGTACAACAAGCCACACTTGGCCAGTGACAACTGTTGCCATATGCTGTCCATGGCTTACTGTTCCAGGTGCCAGACATGAGTCTAGTTTTCAACACTCCTTTATGTTCTCATCTGCTTTCTAACAACGGTCATAACTGGTCTCACAAGTATCTTCGGCAGGTCTGAAACTCATTTCACCCACACTTTTCTCCTTGCCATATCCCACGTTCTCAAATGCTAGCCTACCACCTTCCATCAGCTGAGAATAAGATTGCTCAAAATTAAGCCCAAAACCTGGCCTAGAGGTTTTTGCACGTTTGACAACATATAGTTTGGGCTTGGATTTTGCTGAGAAGCTGGATGAAGTCAACACAAGTTCACTTCTACAGTTCCATCTGAGTGACACTGGAAAGGAAGAACAAACTGCCAGTTCTGGCCCAAGAAAAAACATCATCCACCAATTCTACAATGCTGGTAAACACAGATGGGTGCACAGGATCAACAATAGACTAGAAATAGTAACTTTTCTGAAAGGAACGGGAAGGCTGGCAAGGGAAATACCTTATGTATGAACAATCTTGGGAGGTGGGAGGGAGATGGAAGGAAAAAGGAAGAAGCAACAGGGACGCCGAGAACAGACGTAGCAGGAAATATTCATAATGTAGTATATTTCAAGCCACAAATTAAAGTATAGGTATTGTGCCTATCCCAGGTTCTCCCTCTAATTTTTTGTAATTTTAGCCATACATCTTCCTAGTTTATGCCTCCTTATGCTGTTTGGGCATACTTGCTACAAGGAAAGTGGAGCAGCAATACGAATTGCAATCAATACAACACATGCAAAGGCAACAGGTTCATCTTGAAACATTACGAGCACCATGTCAAGATGTTAAAGTCTTCTGTGGTGAAGAGTACACAAATGATTGACAGGAGCAAGGTCACATGCAAACACTTTGCCCTCCCAGAAAAGATCACCAAGCACCTGGTCAATCAGCAGTGACTTCTACCATGAACTGCAGCGATACTAGAGAGAGATATAATAGAACCAGCTTGGCTAGGGCACTGTGTATTTGCCGTCCCACACTCAGTACAAATGAGCTCAAAGAGCTGAATTATTCTTCCTTTAAAGTCCCTGTTTTACACTTAAGCTCTAAAATCACTGAGAGAATAGGAAATACAGCCTACAAAAGTGCCAGGCACTTCCCTTGGCTTGCCCAAGGCCGTGCAGAGGAAGGCCTGAAGCTGGAGAGCTGCTGATTCACAGTTTCCTACTGGTGTCTGGGAAACCTCCTGATAGCAGCTCTTTCTAAAGAAAGCTCGTAATAAAACTTGAAATACTATAAACAAGTAAAAAGTCCTCACAGCCTACACAGAAGAAGCCAGAATGCCAGAGCTACCAATAGTAGGATATTCAACCACCACTTTCTCCAATATCTGGCTCACCATTTCTTTTCCCCCTTGTCCGCACCACAACTGCTTTTATCACCCAGGTATTCCCACAACAGGAACAGAGGAGCAAATGCCAGACCTCAGTCAAGTAGCAAGTAAAGAAAAAACAGCTCTGCTCTTTCAATTTTACTACTGTATATAATGCCAGTTGTAGGCATAGGGTAAATCACCATCAGGTAAGCTGTTACCCAACAGTAAAAAGATACTTTTTTTTTTTTTTTTCTCCTCTCCCTCTTTGAAAATAAACTGCTATGCTTTTGTGCGTATGAGGAAGCGGGTGTAGAACCAGATACCAACCGCACTGAAAGGATAATTCATAGCGGCAAGAGAGCAGGTAAGTGATAAGCTTGTGAGCCCTGTGTTCACCTGGGTCCGTGCCCAGCGGCCCCTTCAGGGTGTACGCTGTATGCTGAGCTCAAGGTGATGCTGTAAGCCTTACAATGCTGGTGCAGCCTTTGGGCCGCTGGTGCTTGAGAAGAAATAACGTACAAACAAAATCTGGTACACAAAATAGAATGTTGGCTCTCTCTAAGGCAAGTAGACTTGTTGCAGCAAGCAACTTCACTGACTGGAAGTAATAGTGAACCATGTAAACTATTAGCAAGAAACAGGAAAAACAATTATTGATGTACTTGTGTTAATTCTCTGTAGCTGTGCTCTAAGACACTCAGTACAACCACACGTTGTATGTTCACTGAAGCCTAGGAAAGCCCTTCTGATTTTATTTATTTATTTTTGCTAGAGCACACATACGCCACCTCTAAATTTCAAGACTCTTTCAGTTTATGGAAAGATCTCCACATTGAGTATTTAATCTCACTGTTATGCAGCTGCTGTGGGTCAGGGCAGACTGTGGATCTCCATCTGCTTAATATTTTCCCCATCTCTGCAAACTATCTCATCACCTTCAGCACTCACTGCACAGCCAGCTCTGCCCCAAAATCATTGCATGCCTTGTCTAATCATACCTTCTAAACCCAGATTAAAGCACATCTTTTTCCATTTCTCGTACGTACGTTAACAGTTCGGAGACAGGAGATTCACACGCTGATGCATCACCAACACTGCCAAAATGCCCACGTGCCTCTGACTGAGAAATCTGTCAACTTAATGTTCATCTCTTCATAGCACTGTGTGACTGGACAGTTTGCCAAAGCAACAAAACTCTAATAATCTTCACTCAGAACAAGAACAAATGCTTTTCTACAAAAAAAAAACCTAAAAGGAACTATAATTAATTCTTGTACACTCCTTGCATCTTCAAAGAGCCAATTAAAACTGGAATTAAAACACAAATAGTTTAAAACATTTTGTATTACATTCTTACAAAATGCTAAACAAAAGTAGTGCATCAAAAGAAGGAAGTGATTAAGAACCTATTCTTAAAATAATTATTATTTTTAGTTCCCATGGGAGCAAAGCACAAGTCCAGCTTGAGGTCATAAGTGAAATGACTTTAGCCTTAGTGGAGAGGAATCAGCATGAAGCTGACAACAATATTTAGACACTATTCCAAATTCTAAAGTCAATGGAAAGTCAATTACTTTGAACAACACTGTGACTGAGAACAGCTGCCTAACTGAAACCCATCTCCAGATTTTAAAGCCGCAAAACAAAAAAAACCCAAATGGAGAGACCCACTCGCTGCTGCTCCTGCCAGCTCTCTGTCTCCTAAGACCATGTCGACTCCTACACGAAACGCAGAGCAACTTGCCGACCAGCTGGATGGTCACGATGTACCTGTGAGCATAAAACGTCAGTGCACACATGGTCCTTGCTCCTTCTACAACGTCTGCTCCAAGTCTGCAGGAGTGCTGGTTCCAGAGAGGGCAGGAGGAGAGTCCCAAGGGAGGCTTGGACCAAATACTCCATGGTACAAGGCGGGACAGCTGCATCCACACCAGCCGGTGGCATGACCTAGAGCATGTCAGTGCTGCACAGACGTGCCCAAGCAGAGGAGCGCAGAGGGAACTAGGCTCTCGGTTGCATTCTGCAGGGGCTGTTGCTGCCAGAAGCACAGCCTGCACTACCCAGGATGCGTTGGCTCATGTAAGCAATGCTGGACGAATATGTGACTTTCATATCTTCATCACTATCAAACACAGATCAAATGAAAGTGGCTGAAAACCATTTGGTGGATAATGTGCAACACATTCCAGCAGCTCAGTTCAGTCTCCCATGTAGAAATCTCCACCTCCTGAGACCAAACGTCCTCAAGTGATTTGATCACAACAAACCAACTAAAAAAGCTTCAGCTGAACAGCCAACAGAACTCGAATTCCCCTTGGACACAGGGGCCCCCAACGTACTTTGGAGGAGTCGCAGTGTTTTCAGAAGAGAAGCTGCAGACAATCAAGGCTGCTACTTCCACATACTGCAGCTTTCACCTATGAGTCCTGGATATGCCAAGTGAGGCTGGATTCCATTCCCAAGATATTTTTACATACTTTTTCCCAGCTCAAGAACTACCTCAAGCAACTGAGATCCAAGCAGGCAGACAGATAACACAGCACTGATCTGTCAAGAGTAACACAACTCTCTCCATTTCTAAAATTCCAGTGAAAGCAGCTGTGTTTCAAGGACAGCTACAAACCTTCAAACATCACAAGATTTGCAGCAAAGTACAAGAAACAGGCGCCCATTGTGAGAGCGTGACCTGATTCCCTTAAACACGTCTGATTTTAAAATTCTTCTTCAATCAACTGAAATGTAATTAGGGAGAAGGCATATATTCTAACATGGTATAACACAGATTTTACCCTGGCAATGTCCATTTTTATGCAAAATTTTGCCTCTGAGAATGTAGTCATTTTCTTCTATGTAAATAACACCCAAAATAAAGCACTTCAGGAACACACAGGCGAACGGTACCTATGGAGGGTTCTTCCATTCTCATCTCCATAGATTTTTTTTTTTTTTCTTTTTTCAAAGACTGTATGTTAAAGGGTTGCCTTCCACTGACGATTAGCAATGAACAGCATTTCAAGTGTACGGCTAACAAATATTAACTAAAAGAGCACTTAATGAATGATCTTACAGGATATTTTAGTGATGCTTTCCACCCAGGAGGGACAAGGCAAATGGGTGACCCTCTTCCTTAGCAGGTACGGGGCACGTGAGATGCCATTCACAGTTGTTAGGATGACTGCAAATTTAAACCAGTAGCTCTCTAACACTGAAAAACCATTCAATCCATAAACTCAATGGAAAAACTCCTGCCGACATCAGTAGAGGCACGATCAAGCTCTGATATAAGATGACTCACAGCAGAAGAATCTCCTGTTCTCCTCCCTTAAATCAAGAGGATTTTAAGATGGACTTCGGTCAGCATAAAACCATGCGACACAACCACCCTCTGGATTTGGACAGAAGTGGATATTTATCTGTGTGCAAACCCAGAAGTAGTTTGGGTTTTTTTTCATTACTAACTAGCATTAAGAAACACTAGCATTTTAATAAACACTGATTTCTACAAAGAGCACTGAAAGGGCAGGGAAGAAGAGTTTTAAATATTAAGATAAATTCCACCCAAAATAAGACAAACCCAGAAGGCTGATCTGGTCAGCTTACATAACCTCCATTTAATAGGTGGTTTGAATACATGTTGGTTAAATGAAAACTATATAGTGTAGTACAGTAGAACTTATGTTTTTTATACAGCTCAAACACTTTACTACGCTATTTCTGATTCAACTTGCAGCTCCCCATTTTCTATCTACCTCAGAAATGGCCAAAACAGTAACATAGCATCATGTTTCAAATCCTTTTCTACCAGAAGACAATAGGGAAGACTTTGCTTTAAGTACCAGTCTGAAAAATGCCCTTCCCCCATTCAGAAAAAAATTAAGTTCATTCTCCACACCATGACATGTAAATGTTGCTGAGCAAGGAACTTCAGCTGTCAAGCTACCTTGCTATTGTAGTGAACTAAATGCTCCACAAAATAAGAGGTCTCTCAAATTCCCTGTGAGGGAAGAAACGCATAATCTCTTGTTTAAAATTAAGGAACCAGTGAGACCGAATTACATGCCCATGGCCATGAAGTGTGAGAGTGACGGCACTAGAAGTGGGACACCGATTGTTTAGACACACCACCACAGTCTGCATGTAGAACCCTCATTTCTACCCTCTCATCTTTCACTTGTTTTGGTATGTAGGGTCAAGGAAAATCTCTGGCTGGAGTCGGCGCTCTAGCTCAGGAGAAGTTATTTTTTGCCTTTGCACTCAGATAGCACCTGGCCTAGATCTATCGCAAACGGAATTTAAACATAAACCTCTGGGCACTGTGGCTCAGATTCCATAGGCCTGACCCTGCTGCCCAAATATACATTCTCAGCAAACACAGCAACGATACCTTGAAAAGGAGCTACTGCGGACCTGCAGGAATCACTTCTCATACAGACAACAGGGGTCTTGTGTACTATTGCTATAAGCAATTTATTTTGTTTTCAAATCTGAATTTTGTAAATTCAGTTTACAGGAACGAGCTACAGAAATGTATTGCATTTTCCTGTTTGGTTAACAGATTCCCGCTGCCCTTGTGCTAAAAGACCTCTTTTTTTGCCTTGTTAACTCCTGCCCAACTCCTTCCTGTACATGATCATGCAATTTTTTAGGGTAGACTAAGATTTTTCCGTTTATTGCAGGTGATGGTAATGAGGCTCTTCATTTAAACCATAGGAAAAAAAAATCTGATTTGATATTACAGTGGCTAAATACATTAGCTTTTTCAGCAACACAGAAAAGGAACTTTCTGGCTTCTCCCCAGCACTTTTTTTTTTTGAAGGCATGGTTTTAGTTTGTTTTCTAATCTCCAATCTGTTATGTTGGGGAGTTGGGCCTGTCGGCTCAGCTCTCCAAGAGCCAAAACTAACAGTATTTCCCCAAACAAAGGTTCATTCAGAGAATCAGATTATATGCATTGTGTGCTGGAGCAAAGAGGCAGGCAAGTGAAACAAAGACATTTCTACACTGAGTAAATGTGTGTAGGACTTGTGAGAAGACCACACTTTAGCATCTTACTATTCATACCTACAAAATTAATCCCAGCTGCAGCCATAGGATGTTAATCCCAGACAGAGCTAATTTTAAAAGCAAGCATTAGGGCAGCTCACTTTCTCGGTTACCTAGTTCATCCTCCTTACCTGAAATCCTCCCACAGCAGCAAACTCCAGCTTTGTGGAGGGATGTTATATTGCCCACACTCCACAAGCATCAGTAGGGAGCTTTGTGCTGAAATTACATCAAATATTTTAAAACAACCAAACCCTCACCCACTGTTTGATTCATCTCCTTTTAAAAATAGTACTTCAATCTTGAAGACAAGAGATACGATAACGGTCAAACATTTTTCCCCTATCACGAGCATTAGATATTAAGAAACATTAGAAAAATAAAAAACAAAAATCAAAGCTATCCACTGGCAAACTGGAATTGCAACACCTGCCAAGAACAGGTTATCTAGACTGGTTTCACCCAGGAAAGCTGAGGTATGCACCTCCTGAAAAGAAACAGCAAAGTAAAAGATCAGTCATACACCAGAAGCAAACATTCCTGCTCCAATGAATGCACTATAAACCTTCACTTATTTATTTTACAAATTGAAGATTACTTTAAGCAAAGTTTGGATTTTACCTTAATTTGCATAAATGAAGGTTCACAGGGTTTGGGTTCTTGCTCTGGTAAAGACCGTGACTACGTCGGTGACTCACAAATGGACCCAGTAAGTGTCGTGGCATGCTGAGCACTGCCCGGCAAGGGCCTGGCTTATGCCAGCAGACCTGTATCTGCCAAGGCAACGTACTGCAGCTGCCCCAGAGAAAAGCAAGAGCTGAAAAACTCACATTTTGAGAGTATTATCCCATCTACACTGACAGCTTTTTATACCACCATTACACCAATCAAGGAAAGGCGTTTCACATTGTAGATTTAGCCAAATATAATACAGCTAAGAGCTGCTATATGAAGAGGAAAACTTGCAGACAGCTGGGAATGACCACTGGAGAAATGCTTTCAGTGGAAGCAGGTTTCATTCAAGTTACGAAAGGGTGAAAAGAGCACTGAAACAGCACAGAGCAAAGGGGAACATAAAGAGCAGAACAAATATCAAGGAGGCATGGAGGCTATGGTGTCCTTCAGCCAGGGTCTATTTAAAGACTCAGAATATTTAGACAGGTTCTCATTTCCACTCAGAAATCAAAGGGTATTTCTAAAAATGTTCCCGTTTTTCCGACATTTGTGCAACATTGACTCACTGTACTACAGAGCTGAAACATCAAGAAAGCAGAAAAAGCTTCGTAAGTTACATCAGTAATATTTCAGTCAAAAAGCTGAGAAATGGGCTTCACAATCACCATCTATTGCTGCTAGCTCTTGATCAAAACCTCTTCTTCATCCCTGCTGTATTGAAGCGTGCCCATCTACAAAAGTCAGGTACTTTATAACTGAATAAACATTAAAACTTTATAAAATGTCACATACTTCAACTGCTAAAAACCAAGACCTTCTTCAAAGAACTACTAGATACCATCATGAGAAAAAGACACTTACATATCGAACTTACACAGTGCTTTGAGATCCAGGGTCAGAGGCAAGTACCACTACTTTCATTTGCCTAAATCTGAAATGCCAAGATGGAGAGCAGGTGCCCATGGCCACAAAGTATGTCAGTGGCAAAGCGAGGACAGAATGTCAGTGATCAATCATATCCCAGCCACACGACCCATACTAGAAATACTACTAGCAAAAGTGAGTTTTAGCAAGGATTAGACCTACATATGTCAATTTACACTTTCCCCAGCATAAGAGAATAATTTATGAAATATTTTAATATGCTCAGTATGAAAATGGTATAAAGGTAATGCTGTAAGAATTAAGCTGAGCTGCACCTGCTTTATCATTTTATTTGGCATTGCTGTTTCTCAGCTTGTGTTTCACCAACGAAAAAGAAGAAAGGAGTCTTACTTTTTCTCCCATTTGGCTGGAGAATTCAAGACAACATAGAATCCATTTTTATCTAAGTTTATAAATAAACATTAAAATATTCATATTTTCTAAACACTTTCTGGGGTCTTCTAAGAACACATTTGTTGGTCAGATACCACTGTGGGTAAGAACATCAGACCTCCTCAAACCTTCCTTTAGAAGAAAGCATCATTGTAAAAACATCAGCAGCAGTTAAAAATCTTACAATTAAGAGAGTTACAAAACTTTTGCAGTAATACAGGCTTATTATTTAAAAAATAAACCGCACAGGAAATTATTCTGATTTTTGTTTAAATAAACACTGCAACCCAAAGTTTCTATTCTGGTAAAAAATGTTAAGAGACACGATCTGTTGTTTTATTACTGCCAGATTAGATGTAGATGTGGAGAGCATACAAAATGAAGACTATCCCAATTTTTAAGTATTGAGTTAAAAAAAAAAAAGTTCCTTTGAGGTAAGAACCAGCAGTTCAAGCTTGAACTTGAACCTACGCTGTATAGATTTAGCACGTACTCTACACAGGGGAGTTCAAATCTCAGTTGGAACTCACCACCAATGCATGTTTAATATTATCATTTAATCCTACATAAAAGGAAAATCACGGTAGCATACACAATCACTACAGAAGACAGGAAGTATCTTAATTTGTATGTAGGTATCTTTGCACACTTCTTATGATGAAAAGCTGTTATTACAGGATCACAAGCAATCTGTCCACATCCTAAGCCTCTGTGTACAGAATAGATGGTAAGCAGCACATCCTGAATATTTAGCATTTTCATTGGTGGCCTCTCATGCTGTTTGTGCTTCAGTGCTCACACCTCGATTTATAGATTGTTACTTAGGATTAACAAAGTCCTCACAAGCTTTTCTATGGTGCTTTCACCCTCGTTTTGTAGGTGGGAAACTGAGGTATAGACTTATAAACATTTCATTATCCACTTCTCTGATCTGGCCAACATGAGAAGTCATGCCTGCATTTGCTTGCGAAACTGCATCCAGTTCCCTTTCCTTACCTCTCACCATGCCAGATGGACCTCCAGCCCTCTCTACAATCACTGCTTTGACTACCTGTTATCTCCAGTTTCTTAGAAAATTATAGTCTCACCAAGTTTAAAAACACTTTTGCGGCACAAAGCACTGCACTCAAACATGAGCCAACTCCTCACCAAATTTCAAGGCCCTGCTCCAATCCTTAGGGTAACATAATCTTTGAAAAATGATTGGAACGTCTTTGTTGGGTTTTTTTGTTTGTTTGTTTTTTTAATACAGGCAATACATTTTGGGCAATATATCAGCTTTATTAGTGAAACAGACCGAACCATTGTGAAAAACTTTTCATCCAAAAACCACAGGCTCAGACACAGGAAAGTTCAGATAAAATGGTGGGCAACTTTAAGAAAAGGGGGTGTTACCAGTGTTGCCAACAGTAACGGTGGGAAGTCAATTCTTTTTAATGTTTTCTGCAGCATAGCATAATGCTTAATGTTTTAAAAGACTCACCCTTGTAACAAAACAATCATGTTATCTCTGTATTTAAAGCAATAAGCATGAAACCCTCTCACAGAATGCCTGACAGCTGTGTTCCACCTGCAAGCTGCTGGCCAAATATTGAAGTCGATCTACTAGAGATGTAAAATTTCAAATCCAGCCCCCTCTCCTGTTCCCCTTCTCTCTGGTGCTAGGTTTGCAAGGTTCACGTATCTCAGTCAGTGTTGTGCCCTGGGCCAGAATGCCCAGAAAATGAGTATCCAGCATCATTCACAAAGTTGTCAAAACTATTTTTAACACATACAGCTTAAGAACTTTCATTTGGGGAACACATGCTCCCTGAAAGGAGCAGAAGAGAAACATCAGCTTTAACGTACCTTGCAACTTTGTAATACGCAATGGTGCGCCAGTAACTAACACTGATCAGCTGCAGTGAGGGCTGTGCGATTTATCAGATTTTCTTTACTGCATCATCTTTACCAACAGCTTTCTTCCAGCTCCCTCGCAGTTGCATGCTTGCCTTTTAAAAAACAGACACCGCACTCAATGCACCCCTTCTACTCTCTATCACTTCCTTCTCTTCATCTCACCTCCCCGCTGCTCAAATGAGGTTTATAAGATTTTGGTGAGGCAAAGGAAACATTATATACCTAACAGTGTGGGAGGTGGTGTAACAAGGACAATATGATGAGTTCTACTGGGATCTTTTCTTGTAAAATCTCTGCTAAGAGAGAGAGGAACTTTCCTAGTGCTATCAACTGTTACGATGATGATCAACATGTTGTATTGACAAACATATCAACCAAGTAATTCACACCAGATCAATACATTTGGTTTTCCTTGAAGTGTTTCTTGCGCTCTCTCATCCATGGTGAAAAGTTAGGAAGTGTCACTTTTAGAGCAGCTTCAATATAAAGGAAGTGATCCGACTCGCTTTTGTAATTGGTCTTTTGAAATTTTCCCCTTCTTCCTAAAACTTGACTTCTGCTGCTGCCTTTTCCTCAAACTTCTCAGAATCATAATATTCATTACAAGAGCTGTTTTCCAAGACAGATGATCAGGAACTGATACAGTTGTCCAGTGCACCTTCTTCTCATATAAAAGGATGGCTGTCCGCAAGGACCCTCCTGTACAGAGCTATGCACATGTCAGGATCCTTTGAATGTTAAGGCTGTTGCCTACATTAATAAACTGATCGAGATGTGATGATCTGGGCCCTTGCTTTAAGCACCTAAATTATGCTTGAAAGACTTTTCACACACAGAGCTTCTGAAAAACCCAAACAAACCGTATCAGCGTGGCAGATCAGCACAGCTCTCTGAGCAGCTCATATACCGACAGGAACCCAGAGCTGTTTACCACGCTCAACAGAGCAACCTGAAACCAGCACTTCTGCCACAGAGGATAGTGTAACATTCCCTGCACAACATTACAAGCCTATAAATATACTGCACGACTTCAGGGATCTTATTCTGAATGCGACTTAAGTGTTTTAAAAAGAAGAGACGCTCCCCCACCTCTCCCCTTGTGCAACAAAGCTTTCATAGCAGCTGTCTGCAACCAGCTTCCTGCAGCATGAAAAACACCAGACTTATTACCAAATTCAGTTATTAAAGACTCAAGACTGCAACAGCACATACAGTTTATTCTAAGTTTACATAAAAGGTGAACGAGAATACACAAAAGAGAGAAGTAGACTAAAGACACCATTGTGTTACTACTAAGGCTACTGAAAGATCAAAAAAACAAAAACCCATAGAAAGATAATGTAGGGAGAAAACTCCTTCCCAAGTTAACATAAAACAGACTGGAATGAGGGAAAAAAGGGGTTTAAAAATAAAATAAAATAAAATGAAATAAAATGAAAGCATCTCTAAAAGGCCATGCACACCTCACAGGAAAGTCTCTACTTCGAGCTTTGTTAGATCTAAGCGCAAACAAACTCTTTGACAATGCCTTCACCAAATCCAGCCCTTCAATTACAGGTTAACATCACATGGGCCTGTGAAGCAGCAGTTCCTCTTGCCCCTGCCACAGGAGCAGCCACATCTCAAAGCATGGCAGTGAAACTCCCTGGGATTCACCAGTCGAAGACCACAGCCTCCTAGGAAGGTTGAACATTCAGAGAACAAGTGGCAGACCTTCACCTCTGGGTCACCAGCTCAAACAGGAGCTGTGGAAACTTGTCTGCAGCACTGCAGGAAAGGCTGTGCAAGTGACCCTTCATTAATTAACTGGGACATGGCGGGGAGCATACTAATGCTTATGACATACAATCCTCGTCACGCTTTTCCCAGATGGCTCTGGTTGTGCATTTAGGATTGGACAGGCCAACGGAGGTGCCTGGTTCCCACAAACAGATGGAGAGAAGATCACCCTGTTCCTAGGAAAGTGGCTCCAGTCATACTGAAGAGTTTGTTACTTTATAATGATGGTGGTTATGCTCATGCTCAGCACAGGGCATTGATGAATGTTTCACAGCAGTTAACTTCATAAAGCAGTATTTAATCTCACTATATGTGGTGAGTGTCAGAGAAAGACCTTGGGTTTATTGCAATATTACCTTATAAAGGCATTCCTTTGCTCACAGTAACCACCATGCTCAAATGTCTACCAGCAAAACCATTCAGAAATTCTCACACCATTCACCCATGCACTAGTTAAGTCACAGTTGGACTGACATAACCCCTTTCCTTAGAATCATAGAATCACAGGGTTGGAAGGGACCTCTGGAGATCATCTAGTCCAACCCCCCTGCCAGAGCAGGGCCACCCTAGAGCAGGTTACACAGGAACACGTCCAGGCGGGTTTTGAATGTCCCCAGAGATGGAGACTCCACCACCTCTCTGGGCAGCCTGTTCCAGTGCTCTGCCACCCTCACAGGAAAGAAGTTCCTCCTCATGTTGAGATGGAACTTCCTATACTCAAGTTTGTGCCCATTATCTCTTGTCCTGTCGCGGGGCTCCACTGAAAAGAGCCTGGCCCCATCCTCCTGACACCCACCCTTTAAGTATTTATAAGCATTAATAAGGTCACCCCTCAGCCATCTTTTTTCCAGACTAAATAGACCCAATTCCCTCAGTCTTTCTTCATAAGAGAGGTGTTCCAGTCCCCTAATCATCTTGGTAGCCCTATGCTGCACCCTCTCCAGCAGTTCCCTGTCCTTCTTGGGCTGGGGAGCCCAGAACTGGACACAGTACTCCAGGTGTGGCCTCACCAAGGCAGAGCAGAGGGGGAGGATGACCTCCCTCGACCTGCTGGCCACACTCTTCTTGATGCACCCCAGGATGCCATTGGCCTTCTTGGCCACAAGGGCACATTGCTGGCTCATGGTCATCCTGTTGTCCACCAGGACTCCCAGGTCTCTTTTCCACTGAGCTGCTCTCCAGCAGGTCAGCCCCCAACCTGTACTGGTGCATGGGGTTATTCCTCCCCAGGTGCAACACCCTACACTTGCCCTTATTGAATTTCGTAAGATCCCTCTCTGCCTCTCTGTCCTTACCTAGAACACATCTTCAAATGGACCGAGATGGTCCCAGAGCAAGAGGTGACTTCCCAAGTAAAACAAATTACAATATCAGCACTTTCCTTAATCTTACGACAAACAAAAAAACCCAAACCCATAACTGAATGACCCTCACACAAGTCTCTTTGAGCCATGTGTTTCCCATGTTCCAAAATAAAAAGAAGCCAGCATCAACTTTCACTTTGTAGAGTTCCTTAGAATGCTCAAGTGAAAGGTAAATAAGATTTCTCACAGGTTTATTGATCGAGAGAGAAGCAATCTCTCTAAACTTCCTAGGATCTGTCTCCCCGTTTCAAAAAGCCTGTTGTATCCACACAGCCTATAATCACCACATGCAGAGGCCTGACCCCAAGCCTACTAATGTGCTAATAAAAACTGATAATAAAAACCTTAGGCTCCTTAAGCTCTGCTAAGATTTTTACTAGAGATTTGAGTGTTCTACTTGTATGACTGGATACTGAAAACAGATGGGATGCATGCTGGGCTCCTAAACAACTACCTTCACAGACCAAAACTTTATTAGAAACAGTAATGAATTGGCTTTTATGGCTTATTTTTGTGCATCTACTTACAGAGTCTGTAAGTTGAGCCGTGCTCTTCAATAACATTTGCTGATTTGATAACATAAATGAACGAAATTTAATCACATGGTTCCTATGAAGGGTTAACTATTTCACACAGCAAGAGAGACAGACCAGAACATAGGAATGCCTCTTGTTTCCATGCAGTTTGATTACAGATTACTCCTCAGTCATACCTGGAATGACTCAGATCACAGAGTCATTCAAGTCACAAACATATTCACTCTCTGCTTTCACAATACAGTGGAATATCCAGTACCTTCAGGCAGACAGTTAGGGAAAGGCAGCAGCACAGAACTAAGTTGATATCACAGGAAGCAGCCACGCAGCAACACAAACTGGGCTTATCTGCAGCTTCCAGAGACCAAATGCCACTGACACATACCGTCCCATGCTGCTCTGAAGAAAACACATGCTTCTGTTCCAAACAAAAGCTATAAAATGAGAGCACTCTAAAGCTGTAATTTGTGTAAGGCAAAAGACAAATCTCTTATTTAGAAGAAAAAAAATTAAGAAACAGTGAAAGTGCTGCCTGGAATTTTTTCACAGCTGATACTGAAGCACTGTCTAGCTCACTCTAGTACTTGGCACCAGAACTCACATGCTTTAGCAAGAGCTGTAAGAACACCCATACAGGTTGGGCCAAAGGTCCAGCTTTCTCAGTACTGCATCTCCAGCAGCGGACAGAAGCCGGTGCTTGGGGAAGAATGAGAACAGGACGAGCATGTTTGTACGACTCTTCAGCCCTCAACAACCAGCCCCCTACAGCCCCTCTCAACTGTAAAGGAAAACAATATTAACTATTATATTAACTTCCCAAAAGTAAACTGGAAGAACTACATAGTTTCTCCTTTTGCTGTGTTTATAGATACTGTCTGTCCTTCTCCCCTCTCCCCATATCTGAGTGAGTCGAATATGTGTTTTGATTTGGCAGGTCTCTGCTTTGAAAAAGGAGGGATAATAACATTTTTAACAGAGACCAGCCACTATGGTGACTACTGCAACGACTCAGATGCCCCAGCTTTTGGATAGATTGCTTCAGGCTCTCAGCTATTTCACAATCTCTGCTTTCTATTTTCAACAGGTTTTAGGTGTTAAACATGGTCGCTAATTCCTGAAGTAAGTGCAGTTTCCTCCTTGAGGATATCAGTATCTTTGATCAAGTCAGTCCTCCCATCCCAACACTAGGTTCATTTGGAATAAGCTGACAACATGCAAAGAACTTCTCTGGCTCTGTGGCAGATGTAAATATTTCACAACCATATCCAAATCCTTTGACTTAGTCCTTCCTTTCTAAAACTTCCGTATCCTCAAATGCAGAAAAGTAATTTTTGCATGTGTTCCCAGGTCACTAACCTGGTCCCCACATTACAACACCTCCTCTCAATTTTCTTTCGCAAAAGCTGTGTTATAAAGAGCTAAAGCAAGTAGATCATTCCCTTTCACTGCTTCATGCTTTCCCCCATCTGGCATGCCACCACCATATTTTCTATTCAAGTTCTCTCAACCTCCATCCTGCCAGGAACAGATGTTTACCAAGCAAACAGAGAGCTGGACTAAGCTGAAATATCTGTGCAGATACTAATATGCAGGAGTTTGAATGTATACAGGGAAACGTTTATACATTCTCTGGACACTGTACAGAATGAGCTAACATGAGAAGCATGGTATGTAACATCCAGACCTTGACGTGCTGCTAACAGACAAACAAATTTCAGAGCCCATTCCTGAACCTATAATGCAGCTTAGCAGAACCAGGACTTCATTGTGCTGCCTCTCACTCAAATACAGTGAGTTCTCCTGATGCAGGCAGTTGTCACTGTAAACATTATTAGCAGAGCTTGACTTGCCATGGAGAAGCTTACTCACACTGCTACAGCTTCTATACAATCATTCAGAAATTCATCAGAATGAGTAGAGACCAACCATCCTAGAAAATAATAAATCATATTGTTCTTTGCTCTGGAAAATGTGGCAGCAGATAATATCCATATCCACTGATTGGCAGAGCAGGAACGCAACAAGATCTTCCACTGGCCTCTTCTGTTTGCCACTTCTTCTCTAACAGCTGCCAGGCCCACAGCCCAGGTATTTCCTTTTTTACTTTTTTTTTTTTTTTACTTTTCCTTTTTACATGAATGCCTTTCCTTTTTTACCTTGTTGACCACTTCTGTCTCTGACACACTGCAAAGTAATCATTTCCAATAACTAACACAGGCTACATCAAGTGTTATAACATGGCATCAAAAGCAAATGTCTGCCTAATAAGAAGATAATGAAGTGCAGTCATGGACTTCAAAGAAAAATCACAAAGAACTGAGAAGCACTTCCACAATTCATGCTCCATTTGGTCCCTGTCCCTTTGGGAATGGTGTCAATAGAGAAGACTGTTATGGTTTGAGAAACCCACAACAATTTATTGTCATTCAGACAATTATTCTATCACCCGGTGACCCCTTCCCACCTGGGAAGGGGAATAGGGAAAAAGCAAGGAAACCCGAGGGCTGAAATATAAACAGATTTAACACAGTAAGACTAGATAATTAACATTAATAACACTAAAGAACCTATATTAATCCCAATACCAATATAAAATATACAAGGATTATACTCAGCCAATTATATCAGCAGGAAGCTGTGCACTCCCAGCAGGGGACAGCAAATGGGGGACACTGCAAGCGCTATGGCTTTGGGAGGAAGGGAAAGCCTTAGGGGTCCGGTACCGGGCCAAGAAGTTCTCTGGGCTGCCACCACCAAGGAAGAGAGAACTTCACAAACCTTCTAATTTATATTGAATGTGACATTCATGGTATGAAATAATCCTGTTGGCAGCTTGGGTCAAGTGCCCGGGTGCCGCTTCTCCTCATACCTACACCTGGCTAGCTCGAAAACACTGAGACCTTGAAATCCATATACCATAGCTGGCTATAAAGTAAATATTTTCACAAATTCAGACACTAGAGTCTTCTAAAAGTGCAGTTTTCCCAAGCATTAGAAAAGAAATTAGTCCTGTGTCACTCAAACCAGGGTAAGGACAAACAGTGAATAAATTTAACAGCAGCCTAAAATCTGGGTGCAAGATGCAGCAAGAAGAATTTAGCAGAACAGCCAGCGACAGCTCACATGCACATTCACACGAATGTACAGTTGCTAGATAGTAACGAAATGCAGCGAGCCTAAGTTATTTTTAGGTCTATTGTGGAACCCCAATGTCACTTCGTTCCATCTGCTCCAAAGACACAGCAATACCAGCACACAGGCCTGGGCTCTGCATCATCAGTCCTGGTTTGATGGTCTGAGTCTAACCCTTGCCCTGCATTAGAATTTCTCTGGGTCAGAATTCAGCCAAGGCGATGAAGCCCCTGGCACAGACAGGGCGATGCGGACGAGAAGTGTGTTTTGGACAACTAGCTCAAGTGGGCTGGGAAAGTGGCCCAGCTGCTGGATAGAGAAGCCACTGCATTCGCTGCAGCCTCGCTAGAGACCTCACAGCCATGCTGGCCAAGGTCACTTCAGCTGACGTGTCCTTCCTTAAACTGCTGCAGGCAGAGTAGCCGTTACTATGAGAGCTTGAGGGAAGGGAGAGTAAACAAAGTGGCAGAGGGTAATGGAGGCCAGGATTTCAAGTAAACATCACATGCTAGAGAGTTCTGAAAAACAGTGAACTTGACAGATTCCAGCAGCAAAAGTGTCCTTCCTGCCTCTGCAGTGTTTGCTTGGATCTTGTTATGCAGACATATCACTTAAAAAAACCCAACCCTGCTGATATATGAGGACTAACAGGCTCACTGTTGGACGTATCAGTGAAAAGAAAAGGCCTCATCCTGTTTATGTATGCTTCTGAGGATCTCTTCTAAGCAGTAGTGCAAGATGCAACACAAACTCTTCAGGACAGAAGAGTCTTGTACGCCTCTTGCAGCCAGCCTGGCAGGACACAAGGGCTGGAACAAGATGATCTTTAAGGTCCCTTCCAACCCAAACCATTCTATGATTCTGTAACACAGCCCCAGGACCAAGCTCCTGTATTTACCACAACTATTCTAATGGCAGTAAGGCTCTGGTGCTCACACAAGCTCTCAACAGTTACCTCTGAAGTGTCGACATAAGCAGGACTCTTCTGGAAGAATACCAGAGTAGGTACAGCATAGGAGGCAAATGGAGCAGAGGACCACATATATACCACACAGAGGGTTCGGACCGGGGCAGACTGGCAACCTGCCACCTTCGCCACAGATTTGCAAGACACAGGTATAAACAATGGAGCTGCTGTCTCACTTCCAAAACTGGCAAGGACAATCCGCTTTCTCAAGAAGGGCGAAACTATTACAAAAGCAAGGCGATTTGGATCTTCTCCTTACCCCCTCAGTCACCCGTAAGGCTCAACTCTTCAATTCTTGCTTTTATTCACAAACCAATCCTAGTACAAGTAAACCCCATTGAACACCAGGAAAGACAAGACCATCCTTCATCTCCCAACTGAGATGGAAGAAGCCTTTTCACGCTCATGCAGAAACAAAGCTGTAGTAAGCCTCAGATTCCTGTACTTCTGTAAGGACCAAAGGGGGTAGCTCTCTCAAGCTTTCCTTCTTTGCTCCTTCAGCTGAACACAGCCTTTATTTCTGCTCTGAACTGTCCCCCCAAAATTCTGTCCTTTGTTTCACAAATCACTGATAGAATGCATAGGGAAATATTGTTAATCTGCAATTAAAGAGAAGCACAAACAACACATACGTCCTCTACCCATAAAGATATCCTCTGCTTGCTCTATGGTGGTAAAAATGAACAATATAGATACCTCTGGAAATCCAGAAGTCTCCCACTCATTAAAAAAAAGTATTTCTCTCTGTATGCAGCAAGACATTCCCACATATAAAAAATTCAGGTAAGAAAAAGCATTAAATATAGTACACAGGACTGAATCCACTGCTTCCTTGCACTACACCATCAGCTGAAGTAAACGTAGAGAGATGAGAAAGCCTCTAACTGTGCATTACTGATGTAGATAACGTTGTGCTGTGAAGACAAACCCAAGGGTCAAAAAGCTAGCAAGTCATTAAAATTTAACAAGTCATTAAAATATTTCTGTGCTTTTCAGAAAAAAAGTTTAATTCATTAAGTAGCATGCCTAGCTACTTAAACAATGAAATCTTTTCCTAGCATCATGCTATGCCATAAAATGTATCACGTCGAAAGGGTTATCTGTAGGTCAGCACTTATATATCACTAATTAAAGAAAATCAGATTCTTTCACTAATACCCTGCTATATGATAATCCAAGTGGTAGCCTGCAGGCCTTTCCCATCTGGCCTGTCACCTTTTGTTTTATAGTCTCTGAGGAGATGAAGCACTCTGAGAGCCACTCATAACACCCTGGGCTTCGTACCTCTAATGTACCTTCCAAGCGTCCAGAATCTGGATAACTGACCAAGGGAAGGAATCGTTTCACTGTGCCTTGGGCCTAGATGGCTTCCTACGGTCCTCTCCAATCTCATTTTCTATTATCCATCTGATGGTCCAGCTAGACAGTCCAACTTTAAAAATACTACTGTTTCACAAAGGTAACTGTTGCTGAGCTTGCTCTTAAGTAGCACCCAGAGTTTGAATACCTTAAGGCACAAATTGAAATCTACTTAACAGGGAGGGAATAGCGATTACCCTGCAGCAAACCATTCACACCGCAGCAGAATGGCCAAGGTGTCATTCAGACTCTCCTTTAACACTCCCCCCTCAGAGGCATCAAGCCTGTAAGAGACCTATAAGAGATTGTGATAGGTATGAGAATGACAGTAACATAAACACCACCACCACAGGAGTTTGAGTAGACAAACATCTGCTCAATCCAACACTACATTTAACATAGCAAGGCAGAGTCCAGCAACTGCAGCACATCAAGTCAAGGGAGGAAAGCAGACAAGGAGCCCTCGTCATTCGTGCCTGCAGAATTAAAACAGTTCCCTAATAGGCAGGATCGTTCAGCTGACTGGAGCGGCACATTCACCTTCTAAACAAATCTCTCTTGCAGAAAGGGGTCATGCCTCACGGGGCAATTAGGTGTTTGACAGCTCAGGGAAGCTGACGCCATTTAGACTTCCAAGCCCAACAAAACAACTCTTCACAGATGAAAAATCCAAATTCCTCTATGAAAAATACAGCCTCTGTTGTTCTGAAAGCAGCAGGGTTTTCTAAATTCTCCAGAAAGCCACCATTAGCAACACAATCGACAATCCAGAGCTGACGCTTCAAATATTTAAGCCTCCTTGGTGACTGCACAGCACAGACCTTTCATGAGGAGTGCGATGATGCTTCTCAGAACCACAACTACCAGTCACAGTGGGGAGCAGGTACTTTTTGCAGGCAGTTCAATGAATGCCAAAGGCAGTCAGCAGAAAGAACGTTGCCTTCCAGAAGCGTTATGGTTACCTTTAAAATACCAGCCTGGTTTTATTACCCTGTAATTTTCAACTGTAAGGTTCCTCATCAGTTACAACAGTCAGTAGCTTTTCTAACAGAGGTGTCAATAAACTGCACATCTTCCTCTTCCCCTCCTAAATCTTTCTTCCATTTGTCTCCTTTACTTTACTATTTAAGTTTGTAGCTGAAGTATCATCTTTTATACAGCTTCCTCTTAGACTCACTCTGTTAGCTCACTTCTAAACTTCATGCCTTTGTTTCCCCCTTTCAAAAAGGCCAGTACACACATGTGGGTCTCTGAAGTGTTGAGACTGTTTTGGTCAATTTCAGAAGGGAGAAAGGGAGGAAAAAGCAGCCAAACTGATTTATCTAAGATCAACAAGCCAAGAAACTAAGGGCTAGCGAAAAGCTTTGTGCTTGTGTCACAAAGTAAATAAGCTGTGGCAAACGCACACTAGAACATTTCCGACAGCTATTACTGCTTAACTTACAAAGAGATGTCTATATTAATTATATTATGAATGGCATCAAGGCAGCATGTTTTACGTTCAAAACAAACAATCAAAAATGACCTTCCAACTCCCATTTGAGCAAACAAACAAAAAATTGTTTTGAAAAGACCATGTTTAGAATTTCTGGTTTAGTATTACAACTGTTAGAAGCAATTTCTGGAAAACCTAGCTTTTCCTAACCCCATTTTTCAAGCCTTCCTGCTTCAGAAACTGTGACAATAGTGTAACTCTAGCTTGCACTAAAAACAATCAGATGCAGGTTTTTCCACCACTGTCTGAAACACAAAGAACCAACTCTATTTTCTTTGGAGGCGACTGAAACAAGTACTTTTCCTAATCATCTTCATAATTGTTTTATAGACATGGTAAAGGTTTCCTTCCCTGAGTGAAAGGAAAATTGTACAAAAGCTGTAAAATATTTCAATAGCCATCAAAGAGTTTAGAAAGCTTGTCTTTTCCTCAGAAGTAGCTTAGAAGTTTTGTCTTTAAAGTGACTGCTTGTGCCAGTGACGTTAAAATATCAAAGGACAGATGAGGAAAACTGTAAATGCAATTAACTTTTGCATACAAAGGAAAGGAAGTAGCAAGCATATAGCCTGAAGTCTGTTAATTAAAAATTAAATACCAGATTAAACCCAAACTGGTCCAAGTTTCTAAACTGATAAGGTTTTTTATGTTGTTGTTTTGCTTTAGAAAGACAAACCTTCCTTCCTAACAGCAAAAGGAAGCAAGGCAGCATTAGAAGAGCCAAACCAGGAACCCCAGCTCTCCTGTTCCCATTTTTTTGCTTGATCATCCATGAGTTCCATGTCTGGGTCCATCTAGCTCACCGTCTCCCTTTATCAGGCACACCCTCATTAAGCGCTTCCGGAAGAAACGCTGGACTTCTCTAACTCCAGCCACACCTTCAATCATCTACCCTCACTTTCCATATCATCTTCCCTTTCATACCTATTTCTCCTGCCCTGAACAGCACTACATCAGCATCCTCTTTCTTCCCCAAGTCATCATTATCCATTCACATTTGTCCTTTTTATCAGATCTCCTCCAAGTGTAACTCCAGTCTCTTTTCTTCTCCACAACATCCCTATCATCCTCAGAGAATTCCCCTTCCTTGCTGCCATTCCATCCCACCCTGCTGCTGAACATTTCCTCACTCACATTGTTTAGGGAGTTTGTAACCCAGGCTCAAACCCACCCATTCAGCTGAAAGTTAATTTGTTTGACTTGAACTTCACAACACCTATTTTCTTTTTGCCCCTTCCTATTTCCATCTCTGTGACCTCCTCTCTCAACACCATCCACCCCACCATGTGCCTCTATCTTGGCCCTTCTAATTAATTCAATGCATTCCTCAAAGATCTTCTTAATTTTACTTCAAATCTCAGTGAGCTTCTCACCTCGCCCCCTGCCCTCTCAACTCTTCCTTCTTTACAACAGATCTCCGAGTACTGGTATTATGGGAAAAAATTCCACTCACGCCTAACAACTTAGAGAGTTCGCTCTTTACTTCAAGCTTTTCAATTCCATGCAAACTTAAAATGCCTGTCTGACATCTCAGAAATGCCCAGCCATCAGCTCAATACGGCTCCAAAGCTCTCTTTATTCCTCCCCACCACTTTCCAGCTTACTGCACCACTAGGTACCCCTTTGCTTGATTAGAACTAATCATAGCTTAAGGACACACAGACAGATAAGCAGCTGCTCAAGTGACTGTGTATCAACTCTGCCTTCCAAGAGAGTGGAACTTTTTTTCCCCACATGGGAGAGAAACAAACAAGAATGATTCAGTGACCTACTAAAGAAGCATGTGGGAAAACATGAGTAAAGCTAAGACCTGAATTTCGGGTTTCTTGGCTTTAATTCCTCTTGCCGCTCAGCAGAAATAAATTAAAACAGGTAAGGGGGAGAGAACTGGAAATTAATGTGTTAATTTCTGTTGCCATCAAACTCTACTTCATTCAAAGCACTTCATAACCATGCACCACAAAATCTTCACTAAAAGCAATTCCAAATCTCACAGTTCAGCCAAGCTTTTTTCAGACCACGCAAAAATTACTGAGAACTGGCAATCTGAGGACAAACTAGCTCCCTCTTCCCTATTTCAGCAACACATCGAAAAATATGATTATGAAATCCATGTTGTATTTAAGCCAGGGAACAACATCTGTTTACTGTGTGAAAACACAAGACAGAGAACTACAACAAAACATGTAGATTAAATGGTAAATCACAAGATGATATCAATGATGTGGGGTTTTTTTTAATGAAAAATGTGACTACTGTGCACCATACTTCAGCAGTAACACCCTACGCAGCCAGGTCCACAGAAACCACTAAAAGCTTGTGACCTACAGAGCCACCAAAATAGCCAGGAGCAGACAACAAAAAAAAAGTTTGCCTACAGAATTTGTCTTTTCTTCCTGTAAGTAGTGTGTGGCCCTGAAGACACCAAAACCTTAATTTCAACCAAGGACTTCTTACACTACCACAACTAAATGTTTACTCTGGCAAGACAAATGCATCTTTGAAACAAGAACAGCTCAGCAATCTTTCTGCAAAATTTCTGAGGTTCAAGGTTGTCAAGGTGGAACTGAAAAGCGCGTCTTATATAGAGCTTAAAAGCTTGTGACTATATTGAGCATTTGCCATAAGCAAGGTAAGAGGCTCAGTAACAATGTCCTGATTCATACGCACTCTGAATATAGATAGCATCCTTGCTTTGAAATGACCCTTAACCATGAGTACTTATAACCTAGCAACTCTGCTCAAGTTAGGCTTAATTCATAGGATGAATATAGGCGTTTTTATCAGAGTAGTTTCTACAAGCAGCATATAAAACATGTAACTAAATTCTCGAAGTTTTTCATCTCAAACCTGCTATCACCATTGCTAAGAACTTTCCAAAACACACGATGCATTAACAAAGAATACGTGGCAAAAGTGCTTTGGAAATAAGCTGCTCCCTAATGTCAGTCCACTGATGAAGGGAATATTTTTGGCTTACATCCACATGAAGTGAAGGGGTCATACTGCCAAAGAGGAGATGATGAGATCTAGAAATGACATGGCAAGCTTTTCAAAAGGTAGCCTTCGACGCAGTTCCCAGACCCCACTCTCCTGTTCTGTGCAACTTTAACAAGCAGGATCCAGAAGGGTTTAGACGAGTATCTGATGCCAATGTTAACACTCTTACCTAAAGTACATGATACGGCATGTACCTTAAGCTCTTATTAGAAGGTGAGAGAACTCTGAGGCTACTTAATAACAAATGAGCCCACAAAGTCATCTTCATTTACCCTATCATATCCTACCGCTAAGTAAGACGGACACCAACTGACATAATAATACATGACAGAAGTTTAAAAAGAACACCACCTACACTGAGTGCGAGTAGTATCTTTAATAATTCCTAAAATAAAGCTTGTGCTTTGCTTACATGATGTACATGACCACACACAACTGACTAGCCCATCCTCTCAACTGAAGAGGTCTTCTTCCCAGCACTGCAAGTGGGGAGCCTTCACGAAGAAAATGAATGACGTATGGTCCCAGAACCTCATCAACCTCTTACTTCCCTACAGGGCATGGGTAAGACACAGTGGGTGAGTACTAACTGAAGCCTGCACTGTCACTTACCACTTTACACGTAGAGCAAAATAACTGAAAAATTGACTTAAATCCACTTTTTCCAGGAGTAATACATTGTATTTCCTACTCCCTGCAATGATTACATTAGTTGTTCCAGCATGATTATACCTCTCTACCACCTCAGCATCAAAACTCTAGAGATAAACGAGAACAACGCCACTGACTTCTTCTGCACATTTTTCAGAGCTCCACATGCAGAGTTCAGAATATACGGATCTGCCCTTCCAAGTGCGTATTTCAGGTTTTGGGCCTTAAACAAACTATACATCATTGTGCCCAAAGCAGAGCTTTCCACAGGGAGGTCTGATGTCCCCATATTCCAGCCTGTTAGGGCAATAAATGGTTTACAGTGCCCTTTTGTAAAGCATAATTTTCACTTCACATAAGCCTTCAGCCTGCATTCTACAAAGATGTGAACATTATTCTTCTGCTGAAGACAAGAGCTCTCCAAAATGAAGAGAATAAATTCTTCTGTCCCAATCTCAGGGAAAAACTTCACGATACACTGTGGTCAAAACACTTCAGAATACAGCTCAGTTTTGGGAAGTTACTTTTGAGTAATGTAATTATTTGGATAATCATAAAGTTATTAGAGGGCTTTAATAAACTAAGTATCAAGATTACGTATCATTTGACTTAATTCTGCTTCATAACCACTGTAGGCCATATAACCATTAGCATAGTTTCTCATTAGAAGGAGCAGCACCAAAGATCATTTTCATTTTGGAAAGCCCATTTTTTAAAATCTTTTTGCCTTTGAAGTGTCCTGCCTGCCATAGGTCAATTACAGCTACCTACACACATCGAGACCTGCAAGGTCACATTGTTTTAAAGGGCTGAGATGAAGGGTCTAAAAGAGGAAAACCAGGGTTCTTTTACCTTTGTCAGCGTGGTATAGTTCCCACAATCAATCTCAAGAAAAATGAGTGACAATTCAGATAAAGTACAGCCCTTGTGATACCTGTTGTAAACCCTAGTGTTTATAAGTAACTTATTGATTTAGAAGATTGTTTTAATCTCCTAACTGTACAACAGAGTATGTTACGGTCACATTTTCCCCTGTGAAATGGCTCATCTGAAATGAGGATTTCCAACCTGCGCAACTGGGCATGTGACTGGAACAGCTATGGTACTGCTCAAAGGCACAAGGGAATCACTTCCCTCATGTTCAGAAAGAGCTTTTTTATCTTAAAAAGTTTGACAGTGAACAGCAAAGCCATATTAGAAGGAAATATTTTTTTACACAATTAATTAGCACAGTTAGAAGAGCCCAGGCTACACTGTGCATCCCAAGGAGAATGTGATTCAGCACAAATTTGGTCACTTTCAAACATAAACCACCCTAGGTAATGACCTAGGTAATATAGAAAAACTTAGCTTTCTACCTCATTGGTAAAGCTAACAGACACCACACAACTTAGTGCTCCTTTTTAAAACTTTAAACACTGAAATACTAGCAATGGGTGTCAAGTGTAAATAAATATTACACACAGGGCTGTGTTACAGCAACTTCCTTGTTTTTGTGTTTAACATAGGTGTATTACCCCAGCTCTAGAAACATGATGAGTTAGCTCATGCCCCTCATTGCTGGTTCTGCACCAGCCACAAAGCAAAAACCACACTTCTTCACCTTTTTGTTTTACAGTTTTTGGTGTTGGCTTCCACACCTCCCAGTTCTTTTCTAGACTGAATTTCTATCCTGCAAAGGCAGTATGAAAAATGTAAATACAGAATCTGCGTGTTTTGTCAGTGCTAGATCAGACAGACAATAATGGAAAAGGCACAGCTGAGGCAACAGAGACAAATTAGACTTTCTAAAATTATTTCAATCCTTTTTAGACCCGAGTTTACAACTGGTTTCTTAGACAGATTTAAAACGTTTTTCACAAAGCCATAAAGCAAGCAGGCTGAATCTGGGCAGGGTGTTTCATGGCTGCAACTAAGCAAACCTTAAGGTACCCAAGTACAGAAATATTAAGAATATGCTTTTCTTTGGTAACTTCTAAGAAGATATTTTCTGCACCTTGCCTCATACTGCCACCAACAAGCAGGATAAAATTATTTCTGCTAAACTAGATTTGGTGCTCAATTTATGCAGCTACATCAGAGTTCGGTATTATTAAATTAGTATCACAGAGTTATTCCTTTGCATTAGATGTGTTTCAAAATCCCAAAGATACACAAGTGGAAGCGCAACATAAAATAAAGCTGATAAAGGGCGATGATACACATGGGAAGTCTAGTTCTCTCCCTCATAATACTTGTGGTTCCTTTGCAGGTTCCTCTCACCTTGTATGATAAAGGCAGGCTAGTTAATTTTTAGTTAAGTTTTACATTTTTATTTCTTTCATAAGCACAAAGAATTTACATCCATTATTGTACACACCTATCTAAGATTTGCTCTCTTGCCCTTAACTAGTAACTTCCTTGGTAAAAATGATCAAAATTAGAAGATTACTTGCATTACATTTTCTCACTAATCATAAAGAATGGATAGTTCTATTGTTTCCTCTTCACTGAGCAATACTTAAATAGAAGAATTGGGAGTGGGCAAAGTTAATTTTCTTTTAGCAAGCTAACATGATTCCTATAAACGAAAATAAATATTTCCGTTAGTATGCTCAGAGGCATTTTCCATCATTCCTTTTAATCAACTTCCAAAACACGCTCAATAGAGAACATCAGATTGGATCCAATTTCTGCTTTATCACATGGAACAAAAGACTTGAGCAGGCATACATCTTTTCAAAACACTTCTATTCCATAGCTCTGCCTCCATTTTGGACGACAGACAAAGGGAGTCAATGTGAACATAACGCCTTATTAAATAGATGAAAAGCAAAACCGAAGCTTGAGCAAAAGGCGCAGATAAACCCAGGAAGTGCTACTATCAGCTGCAACCACTGGAACAAAGGAAACAATGACAGATCCCGCTTTCTTGAATTTGTTCTAAAAATAAAATGGGGGGG
>VYZM01017082.1:486426-499587 GCA_013398915.1 Dromas ardeola | reverse complement strand
CCACCACACACCCCAAAGGGCACTGGAAAACGCCCCTGGGTGTTTCACCTCAGTGAAAGCAGCAGCCCACCATCATCATCAAGGCCGCTTTCCTTCAAGGCAGCCCCCGAGGCCGGTTTCCCTCAACCCCACCGCCCTTTAGCTAACGAGAGCCCCTTCAGAGGAAAGGGCTCTCCTCCCACACCCCCAAACCCACCATGTTTTACCCTTCCCCTTGCCCCACTGGTGATCATGGAACAGCGCCCACCTTGCATCACCACCAGCCTCACCAAAAAAGGGGAAGGCATCGCTGCCACAAGGCCAGGGGTGTCACGCTAATGCTGCCCTGTCCCTATTGCCCCAAGGACTGTCCTCACTCTGCCTGGGGGCCACTGGTTTACACAATCCAACATGGCGCTTCCATCCAGCAGGACAACGTCAGCGGTCTTAAAAAAGTCCCGAAGCTTAAGGGGCTCATGAACATGAGAAGAGGCAGGGGACAGCCCAGAACTGGCTGGATGAGACAGTGGTTGTGCCAGAAATATTTCATGGATTTAAACTATCTTTAGTACAGTAAATTGCTTATTATTTTTCAGAAGCAGTCTGCAAAAAGCCAGGGCAGGGACAGAAGCAGCTGGAGACCTGCAGCAGACAGGCGGCAAACATGGATGCAATCGCAGAGAAAAGCTCAGGACACGGAGCTTCTATGGCCAGGCTGGTGGCTCACACCTAACCCACGTACCTGCTCAGTGGTGTGCGTAAAGTAAGCACAGTTGTTCAGGGGAAGTAATGATCAGATTTCATCCTTCTCAAAAGCATAAAGGAAGCGATGGATCTGTAGGTCAAGATGAAAGCACAGCAATAGGGCCAGTACATCTATTAGTCTGGGGAGAGAACAGCATCTTACAGCATAAAAACCCATATACGTACACAGGTATGTACAAAGTCAAGAGAAAAGATCTATAGCTTGCCCTGTAGAGCAAACCTCCATCATCAAGAGAGCAATTGTACTCTAGGTGGCATACTCCAAAGCATTTATACTAAATACACTCTTTCAGTTCTAGGACCTCGTATTTCAATGAAAAAAACCCGTCTCTTCTACATAGTCAGCCTCAGGAGGAAGAAAAAAAAAAAAAGATACATTAAATTGCCACATGCTTTCTGCTTTGTAAAACCAGAAATAACATCAAGGGAAACTCAAGGGATGAGATAGCAGCTCTTGGGCACGGAAGAAAGAGGCATTCCTGCAATATCACAATTATACAGTGATCTAATATTCTCCATTAGAGAGAATGAAATGAAGACAGATCCCTGTGTTTACGGGAGGAGCGGTAGGTCAAATACTTCCCCAGACATGAAAGGAGCAGTAGGGCATAGTCACATCATGTGAGGGCTCTGTTTAACATTCAGCTCTTAGTCAGCATCACATATGACTAAAATTCTTACGAAAAGCTTCAAAGCTGGTTATTGCTACCTTATATTAACACTGTTTTGTTTTGTTGGTTGTTTTGTTTTTTAAAAAAAGCAGCAATGCTGTCCTCCCAGCAAGGCATTCTGATTGGGAGTACTTTAAGTAAAAAAAAAAAAAAATTCAAAACATTTCCTAGTTTTACAACATCTATTTTAAGCCTTACATGTAGTTTGTTAAGAAGTAGACCTGAACTGAAAAATAGAAAATCATAACCACACATCATTAACAGCACTGTATACAGTACTTCCATGACAACAGCCTTACATTTACCTCACAAAATTACAAAATTATAAGCAAGCCATGCTTGCTTCCTCCTGTATGAAAAGATGGGTAACTTGTTAAAATAAAGTCGCTAGGTAGCAATGCAATTTTCTGAGAAGAGTTAGCAGCACAACAAACCATCATTTAAAACAGGGTAGCAGTCTTAAGCTATGACTAACATTTGATGCATTTCAGGGTTTTCTCCTCTATTCATCCTCAGTGCAAATACTGCAGATGCAAGGAAAGAGGCATCCCTTAAAATAAATCCAGTTATTTTGGGGACAGACCTCTTGGTTTGCCTTTTTAAGATCAGCATTTAGGTGATTAGCAACAGGTCGAGACTCCTGGCTATCCTCTCCTCCTCCACAGTAAGGAATCCCGGGAGCCACAGGGAAACACTAAGGGGCCACAGCAGTGTCTTTTGAGTATGCTTTTTCTTACTGTTTCTTTTTAGCAATCTGCAGTGCGAGATGAAATGTAGGCCACCATCTTCTGATGTTGCTTCAAGAGCGCAGGCTTTCAGCACAGGAAAAGACAGCCATTTACCGACTTAGAATTCGACTGTAATACACACTGAACAGAAAGGCATTCAAGCTGTTTAAAAATATACCCACAGTGTACTCCACAACACTTAGTGGTAAGAGATTATCCTCCTAAATCTACAGACAGGAAGATAAGCATTTCCATTTTGATGAGGCACAAGAGCTCAAAGAATCTTACTCACAGCCTCAGAGTGTGGGGCCGACTGCAGGTGCTGGGAGTCCAGCCATCCCGTTACCACTCCGCTGCCTCCTCTGCCTGTCCTGCTCCCAGGCAAACCACAGGGCCAACCTCCAGCTCCGTACCCTGCTGCAAGGCTCGGCTGTGGCTCACTCCTTCACGCTTTACTGGCACAAGCCTTACCTGTTCAGAGGTCTTTACTTCTGGGACTCATCTTGAATTACATCCTCATTTCTACATGTTCTTTTCTCTCTCTCCCCAGTTCCACTCTATATATAATTCCCTTATACAACTCTGCTGATTTAATTCACTAATACAGAGAAGAGGGGGAAAAAAAAACCTGACTAAAATGTGTAGTTTTCTTCCCAGGTTAGCAAATTTAAGTTGTTGGTGAGAGGATGCTACAAGCACCCCACTAAATACAAGGGAGGCAACAAAACCGAGCTGGGAGCAGGCAAGCGGGCTGTGGCTGGCCCTTCTGGTAGCGGTGAGCCAGCAGAGCGTTTCAGCTGTTTGTTAAACTGCAGGCTGCTTTGGAATAGAGAACACAGAACACTAAAAATAAGCTGGACACTTTATATCCATCGTGAACGTAAAGAATTTTTCCAAAACTCTTAAGGAGTTTCACTCGTCCTAGCATCAGACTCGAGCGTGTTTCCAAACAGAAGCACGTTTCCACGCTATGCCCTCCTCCCTCCAATTGAAGTTACCACAACACATTAGCCAAGCACCAAGCCAACAGTAAGTACCTTAAATTACCGAGTTATTCTGCAGGTTGCTGTAATTACATTGGCCATATCTCTTTGTTTGTTGTTGTTACAACAACCACCACGACCTGCCCCCACCCCGCTCAGTGTCCTGCCACAATATCAAGACACCTTTGATCCACTTAAAGGTGAATCATCTTACACGTTACCAAATGAGACAACACCATAGAATGCACATTTAAAAATATCATTTGTAAAAACAGAAATTTATTGTAAATTTAAAAAACAAACTGAGATTAAGTTTCTTGATAAAAATTATTCACACAGCATTCATGTTGTGATTTTTTTATTTTATTTTTGAAATGAAACCATTGTACATTGTACAAACCATAACTACCGATGGAATAAATAAGTGAAAAATTATACTGCTGTACAACACACACACACACAAATCATAAGATGGAAAACGATTAAGTATTGAAGAAAACAAAATTCTTTACACCTTCTACCAGGCCCTTAGATATAAAGAACATTCCAAAACATGACAACGTTATGTATGAAGATAGCCACCCAAAACCAATATTTTATACTGCCTTGTTGATTATTTTTTTGTTGTTTTGTAAGTGCCAGCACTTTTTGGAATGTTTTAACAACTACTTTCCCAAGCATAAAAATTCCAAGGAATAGTTCTGCTATAAAATGTTTGGCTGAGTAAATCGCTTATTCGGAAGGCCTTCCCACATGTTCCACAAACTCAGCTAATTTACTTGCTTCTAGTTTCTTTTTTTTTTCTTTTTTTTTCCTTTCTTTTTTGTTTTTGTATTTATTTGTAACTGAAGCTCCAACATTCAGCATTGTAGCAAGGAAGCACTTCTTGATATTTGCACTATTTCTAAAACATTAGCTGTATGAGAACTTTCAGTCATCTTGAAGAAAATTACATCTCTCCTCCTGCTCCACGTCTCAATGCTTTCAATAAACCCTTTTACAGTGAGTTCATAAAACAAGTTTCTGGTAGAGATAGGTCCAAGCCAAAAAAAGATGGATTTAGATCCGGTTTCAAACCTCAATTCGATGTTCTGGTTTGGTCCCATCTGTACTTTCTGGCATTAAAATGTGTTTAATCACATCCGTTGGCCCATAAATGTTATCAGGCACTTCAAAAAAAGACTAATAACAGTCTTATACACTATTTTGGATTTCTTCATACCAGATAATGTCAAAGTCTCTTCCCTTAGAGACTGACAATAACAGGTCTAAGGAACCCAAATCTATCTGCTTGTTCAGTTGTCTGTTGTCACTAGAATCTCTGGTTTAAAAAAAGTTCTGAATGTATTCTGTATAAGCTGTAAATAAAGCATTACTATTTTAGAAATAAAGCCTCTAGGAATATGGTTATGATGCCTTGTCTTGTAAGCCACAGAACAATGAACAGTTCTGCGCAGAAGCCACAGGAGAGAAAAGGAAGTTTATAATTAAACCTGTTGATGTCAATAATGCCAATAAATGCGTCTATCTAATGAAAAATTTGAGGTATTTTTAGTGCTATTTATATATTTTATTTCTTCCTAAAGTACAGGAATTAGTTTCTAAATGAAAAGTCTATTTACTCCCTTGGAAATGTCTACAAAATTAAAATTAAAAACTTGCTGCGATGCACCTGAAGATAGGGATTAGTAAACATGACTACTTGTCAAAGGTGGCATCAGATTTGTTTTGTTTTAGCATTAAAACAACAAAAAGTTAGTAAATCAAAAATATTTTTAAGTTTGAATCTTTCTAAATTTGCCCATTTAATATATCAATAGAACTTCTCACAAAATATCACTTAAATCTGAATGTAATATACATACAAATCAATCATCATTGACCAGTTATCCACATTTTAGGCATACACACAATTCAAGAGAGAATTCTACCGTTTCATTGCATATATCGTGCAAATACAGTTTTTGGCTCCTCATTTCCTTATTTTCAGAACGTTAATGGACTTCATGATCAGACCAGAAATCCCAAAACTTTATTAGGGAGCACACTGTTTTCATTAATGATTTGCAATCAAATTTTATTCAGTTAAAATCCAAAAAGTTTTATTTCAACATAAAGGAAAAGTTCCGAAAGTGAGTGTCATATGTTACTTGGAGTTCAATCCTACAAACATCTTATGGAAGGTCAGTATTGGCTCCCCACTCCTCCCTCCCTCCCTCCCTCCCTCTATCCCCCCCCNNNNCTTGCCCATTGTTTTTCATAATAAAGTGGTAATTGCAAATGCAATGCAGTAGTCTAAGTGCAAGCCATTTTCACTATTGGAGAATTCAGAAATAAATAAGCTTCATGAAGAGCTAATTATGAAAATGTATCAACTGGAAGCAATTTTATTTTTTTTTCATTTAAAAAAGTATTTACAGTTCTTAGCTTACAAACTATATGCAACCATTTTCATAGCTGTGAGATCATATTTTAAATTACAAGTTCCATCTCCTACACAAAGCGAAGAAAGACTAAGGGCCCGATCCAGCAACACAAGTGTACGTACGTATGTGCGCGCATGCGTGTACTGAAGTGAGAAATAAGCGGTTCCCAGCGACACCAGGTATTTCTAACTGGGAGCTCACCCTGGACGTACAGAGCCCACTGAAAGCTCAGGCCCCCATGACCTGCTATCAGCAGATGGTTCTGCGCTTCTACGTGCCAGGAATTTGAAGGGAGCTGCACATACTTAGTGCCTTTCAATAAAGTTTAGCATAAGCACACTTCAACATAATTGTAAAAGAAGGAACGTTTCTAACAATGATGTAGGGACTATGGAAACAACAAGGCTTATTTACGAGACCTGCTGAAAGAAAAAAAGAAAATCCCAAATACAGTATTAACCTGGAACATAGAAGTAAACACCTTATAAAGAAACAGTACAATGAAATCCAGTTCAGTGAAAACATGATATCAAAAAAGACCAATTGAAAATAAATTCATTGTGCATCAATCCCTTTGATCCTATTTATGTACATAGTGGAACTTTCTGTAAAGCAAGTTGTACCCAGTACAGAGATCTGGACCTAATACGTAAGTATTTTAACCGCGGTGTTATAGTATATATTCAGAGCTGGACTATAAATGGTAAACAGATCATGTTAACTTCTGATGAAGTTAAGTATTTAGAAGACCAAATTTACAGTTGCGAATGCCATGCATTCAATAAAAGATCTCCACTATAGATGCTAAAATAAAATATCAAGCTCCTTTTTCTCCTTGGACTCCAAGAGTGAAAATGGCTTCCTGATCTGTGTTTGTTAAAAATTTAAGCACCAGGGATTTAAAAATCAAAAACAAAAGAAAAACCCCAAACAAAAAAGGGAAGAAAAAAAAAAAAAAAAAAAAAAAGCCTTACTACATGGCATTATACAAACATAGGCCACTTTGCAAAGGAGACAGTTGCAAAACAATTTTTAAAAGTTAGCACTGTTTTCAGAACACAAGGCACAAAACAAAAGCAGACATCACGCCAGAACAATGAACTTCACATGAAAGCTAATACCTGACCTGTACCATCCTTAAATATCTTACAATGTTAAATAGATAAATGAAAAAAAAATACAGCAGCAACATAATTGTAATTTTGACTTTAGAAACAGTGCGTAGACCCCTCCTGAGTTGTTTACTCCAACCATTTCAGAGACAGTAACTTAAAAGTTCTCAATGTTTGTTTCACAGGAAAAAGTTTTCAGTGTCTGAGAAGTTAAACCTTTGTTAGGCTTTCTTGGATTTTTGCTTGGTAACTTGAAAAGTTAGGAGTTCTGTCCTCATCCAAGAGAAGATGCTTAAGTAAGGTTGTTCTATAATTAAGCCCACTGATGTACCTTACATAAAAACTGACCAGAAAAATCTATAGTCTAAATCTCTTCAACATTTTGTTGGGAAGCCTCTACTTTCATCTTTTTAGAAGGTGGCACTCCTTCAGAGTCCTTCATGGTGGGGGGGGAAAGAAAAACAACCATGTTATTATCATTGCACTGAATTTCAGGCGCCATAAACACCAAACAAAAAGCACAAACAGATTCCCCAGTGTGTCATTTATAAAATACAAAGCATCCCTGGATATGCGATTGAGGGACTGGAGCATCTCCCTTACGAGGAAAGGCTGAGAGAGCTGGGACTCTATAGCCTGAAGAAGAGAAGGCTGAGGGGAGACCTTATGAATGTTTACAAGTATCTAAAGGGTGAGTTTAAGGAGGATGGAGCCAGACTTTTTTCAATGGTTCCCAGTAACAGGACGAGGGGTCACGGGCACAAGCTGGAACATAGGAAGCTCCGATCAAATATGAGAAAAAACTCTTTTATGGTGAGGGTGACAGAGCACTGGAACAGGCTGCCCAGGGAGGGTGTGCAGTCCCCTTCGCTGGAGACTTTCAAGACCCGTCTGGATGCAGTCCTGAGTGATGTGCTCTGGGCAATCCTGCTTTAGCAGGGGAGTTGGACTAGATGATCTCTAGAGGTCCCTTCCAACTCTGAAACTCCATGATTCCGTGACGAAGTGCATTTGCTTCCTGAAATCACTCCTCTACTTACATCTTACCTCAACATCTTTACACTTCTTGTCGTCTACTGACAAAGGGCAAAATTCTAGTTCTGGGCTAAAAACCACAGTGAGTATTTCAAGCAACAGCCTTGATGCATGGTTATACAAGGACCTCCCTCAGCTCCACACTCGACCACAACCCACACTGAGCGCACACGAATTTTCTCCTGCTGTAGCCAATGAAATCTCTACAGGACAGAGCACGCAAGGTTTGGAAAGCACAAAGCGTGCACTGAAACAATCCAACCTCCCACAAGGAAAACCAATGGACCGAGCGGCGAGTGCTCTGCCTGAGGATCTTGGTGTGAGGGGGACGACTACAAGGATAATTTCTTCCTCCCACCCACCCAGAATTTTTCAGTATACTAGTGAGTAAACATCCAAACACCTCGTCCACTGAATCTACAAAAATTAACTTTCCTAACTGCTATATACATTTACTTTTATAGAAGGTATTTTACTTCTGAATGATCCTCAAAAGGGGCCTGTCCAGTAGGTTAGGTCCAAGCAATTTATTAACAGGAAATTTTAATATTCCCTGAAAAAACTAACACAGACTGATTTAGGAAACTGAAAAGTAAATCAGACCAATCTAGTCTTACTGTTGAAATTATGTGAAATGCAAGAAGCCAATCAAATTTACCACAAAACCAGAGATATGTACATTTAATACTCTACAGCTGCTTTCCTGTCATCACCTTTGGAAATGAGTCTAAACACACAACTGGCCTCCTTACATTTGCTTTTTGGTAAAAATACTCTTTTCCAAATTCCAAGTAATTGGGCTTTTGCATTTAAAGTTACCTGAGAGTTTTTAGATGCCTCTGTAATTATATCATTTTCTCCAGAGGACTGAATTTCTGCTTTCTCTGAACTATTCATGGAATTTTCCATCGAAGACTGTGAATTCTGTTCATCGGAGGTATCTGAAATGTCAAGAAATAATTTTAAACAAACGAAAGCATTCAGCAGGAGCTTTTAGGATGTCTTCTCATTAGCAACATCCCACAAATAAACATAAATTGCACCCACGTGTAACCGTTAATGATAACACACGTAACATCTGTTATGAATATAATGAACTAAGCCCAAACCCCAGGCCCACAACCACTGGCTGCTGCCAGAAGACCTTCACCTTCACGCTGCCAGAAGTGTTCAATTGCTGGACTCAGTCCCTAGAGGGAGCCAAGCTCCTGCACACCCTGCGACACAGAACTATGTCAATTTTATTGGCAAACAAGTTTCAACATAAACTTTGCAAAGGGGCTGACCACAAGGAAACTTGCTTCAAACCAGAAATAAAAGGCAGCTACAAGAAGGGCTGGATTGTGATAACTTTATTCTCTCTCCTTAGCTACACAGTTTTAGATCCATTCGTTATCTGAATGGAAATTCAGCCATGTATTTAAAAATCCACTTTTTTTGCTTGATACTACTTTTAAGATACAATTTAGAAATTCTGAACCGTTAAGGTTGTAGAATTTTTAATTCTGGTGCACGCTTATGGAGACGTCGTCCAGCTTGTTATAACTCTTACCTGCTTCCAATTTTCGTGTTTTGGGGTATTTTGGTTTTGTTGGTTTTTGTTGTTCTCTCTCAAAGCAAGACTTACAGAGGACTCAGGGTTAAAGCACTCATTCACTTGAAGAGGGGATAGGGGCACTTAAAACGTCTTTACAGGTTAAAGATCCCTGGAAGTTTAACACAGTATGTCTAGAAGCAGAGACTCAACAACAACAAAAAATAACACACCAAAATCCAACCCCCTTTGTTAGTAAAAGGTCAGTTACATTTATTTCAGTATCCACATCAAGAACAGTGAGGACGGGAACCCATTCTTTCCTTTGCCTCATTTAAAAATCATTTTTGACTTGAATGAATTCTCAGAAGTATGCATGGAGTCAAGTTTTATAAAGTCATCTCTCCATAGGTCCCTGACCCAAGAAACATATAAATTTATTCTAGATGAAGAGAAATGCAAGATCAAAAGTTTTTTTGGACAACTTTGGTTAATGAAGATGACATAAACAGTGAGTAATGGATATTTTTGTGGTATACTGTACAAAAAGCATCACAAGCATTTCTGAATGTTTCTCTGACTGAATTCAAGATAAAGTGACAGCTCTGATGAGCGATCTCAAAGACTGTATTCAGCAAACTCAGACAGAATCGCCTTCCTTTCCGTGTCTCACCAGAAAAGCATGTTCATACTGATAAAGAAACAAGTCCCAAGGGTCAGAAGGAATTTCAATTTCTGCGGTGTATGTCTCAGCATACATTGCAACTTCAGCTCAGGAGCACTCTGTGATGTGTCCATCTCCCCACGACAAAATCACACCTACAGCAACTTCCACAATGGAGAGCTCATAGCTGCTGTTTTCCCTTCCAGATGTGGCTGAAAACTACCTCCACTCAATGCCTGCAATGACTTGTTTGCACAGCAAAATGTTTTGAATGCACCTGTTTGTTTGGGTTTTTTTGTTTGTTTGTTGGTTGGGTTTTTTTTTTTGAAAGTCCACATTAGGCATTCCTGACCACCCACACTGTCCCCAGGCTTTAAGGAACCTCCCTGATTTCAGTGTAGTAACATGAAATAGACACACAAGGTCATTAACCCTATCCAGCTGAATAATGTCACAATTCCAGCAGTTTGATTGATCATAATACTTTGGTGAATAAATAATGATTCGATAAATTTTTAAACACGGCATATAACCAATAGAAAAAACCCCCACATTAATAACAGGTATTTTTTGCCATTACTTCTCCCTTTCACTTTACAGTAACTGGCTCTGGAACTAATCCAGAGAACCTGGTATGATTTTCCTCAAACCTAAATTTAGTCAAGGGAGCACGTATGCTATGTAACAACTTCACACAAGCAGGTACAGACAATATTAGACCTAGGAGTAAATCCTTACCGTTTATCATGACCAAAAACGCTAGTTGCAATTTTTCCTTGAAGCATATGGCATTCTGATTTATTTCAATTTGGTGATGATTCAGTTGTCAAATTTTAATACCATTTAACATTGACAACATTTACCATACTTAACTATTCTGGTATTACCAAGATAAAAGCTCTAAATTTAAATTGGCTAGTGGATCTACTGAGCTAAGAACTAAATCAGGAGGGCATAATTTAATTGCTTTGCTATGGGAAGAATTCTGCAACCAAATCATTAGAATGGTGTTAAGGACATCTTTTATCTGTTATAATAGGATGAAGAAAGTTATCTTTGCAAGAATATAAATACAGAGCATGTTTCAATTACCCAAAATACCATTTAAAGAGCGAAGTTCAGAACAATCTCTTAACCCACATGTATTTTTAATCTGTGCACAACTGCACTACAATATTGTAACACTTTTAGAAAATTAGGGACAGAACTCAGAGCTAACTTTTGAATAAATAACGAGCAGGGGTAAGAAAAAAGAAAGCTTACATTATAGTTGACACAATTAAAAAATAATTTTTAAGTATCTCACCTCTATTTTACACTAGATAATGAACACTCAGGGATGTACAAAAGTAGTAATTTCCAAGATTTGTATGATTACATGGTAGCAGCCATTTTGAAGATGACTTAAAATTATTTCTTCTTTCAAGACTGAGATTTTGACAACAATAAGACAAATATTTTATTTGTTTCCTCTCTGAAAAGGCGCCGAATGTCAATCTGACCTTTCCAGTTGTATGGAGGGATCACCAGTAGGCCAGAGAGTTTATGCCCATTTTCACATAAATGCTGAGAATTCAGAAACCATTTATTTCAAATTGTTATTATTCAGTTCTTAAAATGGATAAGCAAATAAATGATACACTAAAAGATAACATTTTTTGTTTGGCTTACCTTCTGAACCAGGCTGCTCCTTTGTTTCTGTCTGAGTTTCATCAGACTTTATTTCAGTGCCGTCTCCTTGTGTTGCCAAGTTCTGTTCTGGTGCTGGACTTGAATTGCTACTGTTTTCTTGTTTTATTGGAGAAGCATCAGCTATTGAACTCTGGTTGCTATTGTCATCTGTTAACAAAAGAGTTAAAACCAAGAAAGTCTGATTTGGCAAGATAAAAAACACGCCTTAATTCTTCCTTATTTTTCCTGTATTGTTCCCTGATAACACACAATACAGTCTAGCTTGTTGGGGATCAAGTCCAAGCATTTAGACTAACACTACAACTAATTTTTCCACACCACCACAATTTCTGCTCTTGCAGCCTATGCTGTAATACAGGAGTTTTCTAGCAGTTACTAAAAATCAGAGAACTTCAAAAAAGGTACTCTAACTAACATTACACAATAAAACCAAGAGTGTTTTACTCCGATCTCTTCCAAAAGAACCCAGAATTTTGTAACATGAGTAAAACAGATCAAACAAAGTGACAGTCTCATTTTATAGTTCATAAAACACAGGGCTAATTAAGCGTTCATGCTGCAGATTTACAAATACCCATCGCTACAATGTTCAGATGAGCAGGTAGTTTTTGAAGTGTGTCCTGAAGGTCACAAAAAAAAAAAAAAAACAAACCCAAACCAAAACCCAAAAATCCCCAACAAAACCCTCTCAAGGTAAAACTTAACATCCAGTCCCAATATCAATAGTTTCTAAGTGATAATTGTCCAGAATATTCTCTACTCTACAAATACTTGGATCACGGTAACTTTCTGCAGCAGAGACCGTGTCTCTGCAGTTAACAGGAAATAGTCTGCCTGTACCCTCTTCCTGTGAAAACCAATGACAGTAGTTTAAGTATCTCAGTTAATACTTTATGGACAGCAGCAAGGTGCAACTTCCTGTAATCTTTAAGCCAGTCTAACAACAATGGAGAAACAAGAGGGAAGCTCCTGCTCCCTAAAGAAAACTAACCCAGCAAAACATTATTAGTTAAATTACTAGCATGCAAGCTGATCCACCTCCCTCTGCATCTGTACAATCATTACATCCTAAGAACTTCAGAAAGGACCATCTCTTTTCAGAACAGCTTGAAGTCAGATCAGGTTACGTTTATCATGAATTTGTACAGTATGGCTTAAAAACACAAGTTATATATGATAAAAAACTAACTAGTATATTCACCTCATAGCTGGGAGAAACAAGACTTAAGAAAATTAAATGATCTGACCAAGGCAAAAGCTCAGAAGTTTGAAACAGATGAAAAATTAATCCAGATCTCTGAAAATCCTGCTCAATCCTTTAATTGCAAGACCATACTTGCTGTGAACACTGCAAAAACCAACCAGGAGGCAATACAAATGCAAATAAAACAGAAATGAAAAATTTACAGCCCACTAAAGAGTGATCCCCTCTTATCAGCTCAAATAGTGCTGCATTCTCAGCCATAATTGTTACCCAAACACCTAGAAGGTAAAAAATTGAAACAGCTGAGCTGTGCAAGCTCCTCTGTAATAAACACCAGGCTAACACTCAACAGTTCACACTTTACAAAA
>VYZM01017082.1:445359-473486 GCA_013398915.1 Dromas ardeola | reverse complement strand
AGGGGCCGGAGCGCGGGACGGGCTCCGTGAGGGGACGGCGGGTGCCTTGAGGGGAGCGTTTGGGCCCGGGAGGGGGCGGCGGGCGCCGTGAGGGGAGCGTTTGGGCCCGCGAAGGGAGAGTTTAGCCCCGGGAGGGGATGGCGGGCGCCCGAGAGGGGAGAGTTTGGGCTCAGGAGGAGGCGGCGGGCGCCGTGAGTGGAGAGTTTAGCCCCGGAGGGGACGGCGGGCACCCGGGAGGGGAGAGTTTGGGCCCCGCGTCTCCCCGGAGCAGCTCCACCGGTGACAAGACGTCCGACCCGCTGTCCCCTCGGTGAGGGGATGGCGGAGCAGAGCCCCGCTCCCGGACAGCTGGGTCGGGAGTGACACCATTCGAGCCCTTGGGCTACTAGCTGTGACAGTGTTGCGGACCTTGGGCGTGGGGGCTTGGCAATGCTTCCTGTTAAGCAAAACATCTGCCTTGTTAAACACAATGCTTAATAAATCCAGAGTATGCGGGTTGATTTATTTTTTTCTTTCTCCAGTGGTTATAAGGTTTCTCAGCTGCCTAAAATAATTCCACTAATTTCTGTGGAATCAGCCTGGTTTTAAGTAATGGAGGATCTGCTCCAACACGCATTCATGGAAGTCTATGAACATCTCGGTAAATCACAGTTACAGGCGACGTGATGCTCTGCGGAAAATGTCACATTCCCACTGTAGTCTGGTCATGGTGCTGCTGGACTTCATTAAGTTCCATCTAGTGCACACCTTGCTGTTTGTACTAATGGAACAATTACAGCTACTTTCAGAGTACATAACAGCAATCTCTGCTTAAAAAACATTGCCACTGAAAGGAATGCTTCTTAAGGGCCTACATTATTATTCAAATTGATGCTGAGGATGATGTAAAGAAGGAAGCGTGTTCAACAGCACTTCACTGATCTTTCTGCAACAACTTATATCAGCCTCATTATGCTGTTTACACAAACACGGTAAGATGCCGTCCCATTGGTATTACACTACTAATTGGAACTTCTACTTTCAGACAGAAAAAAGTAAGTTTTAAGGGCCAAAATGGAAACCTGGTTTTAATGTATAACACAGCATTCCTTTCTTTACTGAGGTCCGTTGAATTTATAATTGCAAATCCATTCTAACCTATCCAAGCATTTTGTACACTACATTTATCAATGTACTTAATCGATATAATACTTTTACATAGCTCTTTTGCTGTCAAGTTTCACAAATAAATACTGTCTTAACATAATGAAAATATACCGCATCTGGCATAAACTTGAAATGAACTCTAGGAAGGTTCCAGCCAAGGATGGCGTGGCCAGTGAAAGAAGACAGTGCGGCAACTACTGCTTTTTACAGCCACCCCAGTGCTTCCCTGCACAGGTTTGATCCCATAGGTTTGTGCTGGGGGTTTATGTTAGAGTTCAATTAATATGAAACGATCTGATCTTTACTTTTTAATAAACAGAAAATAAATATTTTGAAGATATTTGAGGAGAGGAGACTGGAGAGTAGGAACAAGTAGAAAACTTTGTGGCAGCTATGCCTCTGCATCTTCATAGAGCAAAGATTCATCTCTTCTTTCTGTTCTTTTTTCCTGGTTCAGCAATAGGTAAACCAAGAATGTCAGCAGCGAATATCTCTGCTGTGATTTCTGCTGGAATTTCTTCTTCAGCCAAATCTGCTGCACCTGGAGAACAGTAACAATGCCACAAAACACACTATAAGCAACGTCAAAATGGCTTTCCAGATCAGTAAAATTTATAAGCAGCAGCAAGTGGATGGAATGCTTTTAAAGAGGTACAAAGTAATCATAAAAAAGTATTGGTTTATTAGCTAAATACTTTATGTGTTTGTATCAGGGATTGAATCTGTGAGGCTGCGAGTCTCACCTTGCAGCAGGTCCCTGCCTTGGAAGAGTCAAGAGGCCAAATGCAACTTTTACACACTTTTTGATGTGATTTTAGGATCCCAAGGAATCTGGGGATTTCAAAGCTGTTTTGCGGTGCTAGCCACTTCCCTTCAGGAGCTGCACCTTCACTGTGTGTGGCCCATTGCCAACGGCCCTAACCAGATGCCGTTGTGGACTGGTGTGGACTGGGATGGGAATTGCACAAAATGCGGCACTTCCCACCAGTTCCAGTTACAATGGGCAATGCCAACTGGCTGCAATCAATGTGTAATTTGCTGTTCTAGGCTGGTGTAGACTGGGACATAAATTGTAGACAAATGCGGTAGTTATCAACAGCTCCCTCACAATGGACATTGCCGCCTGGATGAAATCAACACTGTAATTTGCATATTGTAGGATTCCTTTTTGCCTGTGGACTTTGGCGTGTAAACCTTCCACTGTGTGTTTCTAATTTCAGTTCCAAGCCAGCAGATAGACAGCAATGCAATCTTGTCAGGTCCCAGTTATATTTCATTGTCCGTTTATTTTCAGACACACCCATGCAATTGCTGCATGGAGGAAGGACAATCTGTAACTCTGTGACTATTTTTGCAATCCCATCTGAGCCGTTTTGACAGATCATGGCCTAACAGGGTAATTGGCTTGCGATCTAAATTATTCTGTTTGGGAATTGAAGGAATCCTGCCTCTGTGCTGTATGGAATGCTAATCCTGTACCCGAGGCATCGTAGGTGTCCAGATCAGATCCTCCTTCCCCAGGATGCTTGCCCAGCAGGGTGGTCAGGCACCACGCCAGCTCGTCCTCTGTCATATGCTCTCCTGTACACAAAAAAGCAAGACCAGCCTCTTGGGTTATGGTGTTAGCACAAAAACTAGAAGGCGACTCAAACAAGAATGGTGTGCAACAAAACAGGACAGTTTGAAAGAGGATTCAGCTTCTCTGAGATAGATACACATTGCCAATCAAAGTGCGTGATCCCAACACAGGAAAATGTTGATCCTAAGGAAAATTGGTCTTGCATATTGCATTTTGGGCAAAAAAATATTTATCAAAGGGAGAAACTCTCATGCAGACAGCTCTTTAGGCTACATTGCACTTGCAGGGGCTTGAGCTTCTATTCCCACTGAAGAGTTCCTGGCAGAGGACAGACCACAGTCCCTGTCGCCCCGTATCCATGGCTGTAGCCATTTCCACACAGAAGAGGAAGAGGAAGGTGCAGGAAAGTCTTGATCTGGTATCCTGGAATAACCTGGACATGGCACTTGTTCCCCGTTAGTGGTTGGCTCGTGCCCTGAAGCATAATGGTATAGATCTGTTATGAAACTGTTCTAGCTGATGTATCTGTTTATGTTCACACCACCCATATAAATAACTAACCTTTCTCATGCTGCTTAAATCCTTGGTTTCCAAGCATCTTTGTGGCAAGGAGTTTTACCAGGTGATGTACTGAGTAAAACAGCATTTCCCTTTACCTGTTTTAATGCTTAGCTGCACTTTTACAACAGGAGCAAGACAATAGAAGTTCGTTATTTACCTCTTATGGCCATAATCATATTTTTACACACCTTTACAGTGTTCTCCCTGATTCAGCTAAGTAAACCATCCCATCTTTTCAGATTTTCACACACAGGTTCAGTCCAGGACTGACCGATTTGATCCCTCCTTTCTTGTGCCCCTTTTTCAGTTTTATATTACCTTTCTGGAGATTGTGTGACTGGAGGAGAGAACAATGATTCAGATACGGATATACTGGAAGAAGGATACAATTTGCCAAGATCCGTACTCATCATTTGACAGACAAGATAGCTCAGGCCAGCAGAGATTTCCAGAGCAGTAAAAGAAGTGCAGCTGAGACAATAGATGTGGTTATTCAATTTAAAATTCTAAGACAGGTGGCTCCACATGCCTGCCCTGGTTACCAAGCTATAGTTCCAGATTAATTTTTTGCTGCAGTGAATACGTGCTGAAATTGAAGGCAGAACCAGGAAGCATAAAACTAATATTAGAAAAGAAATAACTCACCTCTGCACTGAAGCAGCAACAGTAAGTCTCCTCTGTCAATAACTTTGTCTCCATTCTCATTATCATAACCAAGAACCTGAAACGCTTGCTGTATTTTTCTCATTGACAAGCCAAATGCAGGTCGATGATTTATATAAAGTTTGATAAAATCCCCTAAGTTGATTTTTGTCACTTGTTCTCCAGTATCCACATACTTGCTGAATTTTACTTCATTTATCATTTCTTCAATCTAAAGACCAAGGCAAGACAGATTGTTACACATTTTCTTTTTGAGGAGCATCAGGCTGGTTTCTGTGAATGCCAATGTAGTGTAATCATGTACGTACTGGTATCACAGATGTCGTGACCATATCGCAATAATGAGCTAGGACTCGGCAGCTGAGGATGGGCACGGCTAACTCCTTGTTGTGACAATATGAGGTAAAGACGGGGGTAGCAGATATGTAGTCGTTTTGGATTCCCTCTGTTTGCTTGTGTGATAGGTACTCACCAGCGGTTACCAGTGCCTTTGCTGCAGCTGTGTCTCCATCTCTGGGGACAGTGGGCAGAAAACCCACAAAACAGCAAATATACCACCCTGATACTACATGCATGAAAGTCCCGACACAACCAGGCTGCACACAGTATGTACAAACCCTGGCAGCCACCAGCGATCTCCCCCCCGACACGCCGCTGGTGCAGTTCTGCCACTGCACAAGCCAAATTCTGAAATTTGCTCAGAGGGGTTGACATCCTGCACAGCTGGACCGCTCTGCTCTTGGGCAAACAGGCCAGCACTGGCCGTGCTGGATACTAGCGGTTTTCCTGAAGTCCGGTGCTGTGAGTCAGCCCAGTTGGCAGCTGTGCAGATGTGTGTCCGAAAGGCAGGATCTGCTCCGTGCCTTCGTTGTACTCGTGCTCCGAGAAGCAGCCCCCTTGCAGATACACGGGCAGTGGAGAATCGCCGGGAGAATTCCCCGTGCCAACACGTACCAAGCATGCTACTCCCTGGGAAGGGAAGCTGATGCAAGATCTCCCTGGGGACAGCTTTGCATTCAGCCTCGGGCCTTTGTCCTTGTGTCACAAGTTTTTCCACTGAACGAAGCCCGGGGAAGAGGGAAATCTCAGCCTTAGATTTTTCCTGTAGCGAATGTCATGCCAGGCAAGAACAGTCACTTGCACTCAGCTCTAGCTGATCTGGGATTAGGTTTTATATCAGCCCCACTGAGCTACAAAAGAAAAGCACCAATTCCCGAAAGCTTTGCTAGTCAGCCCAAGCTGCCTTTCCTCCCTCCTGCTTTTTCTTTATTAAAACACTCTAGAGAGAGATGAACTTTCTCTCTGGATTTTAATACTGTCTGCCTGCTTTGAGAAGCAGATTATAAATTGCCTGCTTTCCCAGCAGCTTAGCACCTCTCTTTCCATGCCTGAAATGCTATTTTCATTTTGATTTGGGGCAGGGGAGGGTTAACAGTTATTCTTCCAGAGACATTTCCCAGGGGAATATGTTCTCTCTGTCCCCAAGAGGTGAAAATGTAATGAGCCAAGGAAAAGATCTAACAAAGTACGAGGGGATAACGCCACAGCTTGACACAAGGGCAAATCAGTCCTGGTTTAGACGAACATTTGCTGGTTGCGGGGCTCCAAAGCAAGTCTGTTAGGTGGTGGCTGTGGCAAAGGTCCTGCCTCCCATCTGCTGGCTCTCCTGGCAGAGGGAATGCCCGGGCAGATGGGGTGGCACTGACTCACAGCACCGTCTCAGCAGCCTGTGGGGTTCCTGTGCAATCGGCAGAGACAAACGCAGCCTCCCCCGCAGAAAGATGAAGGGAGCGCACAGCGACGTACCGTTTCCCTTGGGAGAACCCCTCCTGCGTTGAGAAGGGCTGTAGCTGGTGCAAAGAGGTCGTTATTTAAATCTCCTTGCATCAGATTCATTAATTTTTTTTTTTTTGTCTGCGCTTTAATTACCCTTTTTGCCAGGTTACAACATTACAAATGAGGTTTGTATACAATACAAACTGCCTTGCAGAAACAGCCACAAAAGAGGAAGAAGCAGCACCCTTATTAAATCAGTTGTCTTTGTCTGCTGTAAAATTTGAAGCTAAAAAGCTCTTGAGAAATATTTGATAGGAAGCTCCGCTGCTGCAACCTGAAAGGCGAGCTCAGAGAGAGCTTCTGCAGAGTTTATCAGTTATGAAAGAGCTTTAAGTTCCATGGGAATAAAAGCTGCTGTCTCCATCTAAAATCATTCTTTCATCAGTCCCAGGCAGAACAAGAAAAAGAGACTCTGTCAGTGTCCAAATGAGTGATTGCATGGAGCTGGACATTCCCACCCGTGCTGGTAACACATTTAGGATGCTCTGGCTGAGTCTCTGTCTGACCTGGAGGGACTCAGCCCGTGGCCCCCCAACTACATGCTGCATGTAAAGCAGCTCAGCCACTAGTAGAAGCCACAGAGAGACCAGAGCACAACGCTGCCTGCACATGGGGTACTTCAGCCCATGGACTTTGGAAAGTTGGAAGCTGCCATCCTTGGGACCCGAAGGAAGATCAATTTATCAACTCTCTCAGTTCACCTTCTGAAGAAACCCACCTCCGCAGTGGTGGCAGAGTCCTCAAACTCCAGAAGACCCTGAGGTCATCTGTCCTGGTTTGAGGTAAAACAGAACCAATTTTTTGTTTTGTAATTTTACTTTTTAGCTGGGCATCTTCTGACTGACTGAACTCTGAAATTAACAGCATACTGTTCAGAAACTGTTCACTCTCAGAGTAATAAGACCTGATTATACCAAGGAATGATACGCAGAGAGGCTTTTGCTTATACCTATTGCTGTAACCACCAAGGTCATCTAACTTTGTTATTTGCCCCATTAGAGGGTCGGAAGCAGAAAAGCATAGAGGGGTCACACCTATAGGGAGGAGCAGATGGGACAGGTGACCCAAAACTGACCAACAGGGTATTCCATCCCATCTGCATCATGCTTAGTATAAAAGCTGAGGGATCGAAAGGTCAAGTCCCTTTCTTCAATGGCCAACATCCGAGGAGGACCCTGTCTGTTCATCTGCCTTTGATCCTGATCCAAGCATTCCTGACTCCAGATCCGGAATTCAGCTCCTGTCTGTCGCACACTCCAGTCTGGGACTTTCCCTGTGCCTGCTGGGCCATCCTGGGAGCTGGATACGGTTTTGTATATATTGTATACTTTTTTTAAAATTTATGTTATTATTATTTATTATTTCATTATTTATTAATATTTTTATTAAAGTAGTTTAGTTCTTTTTCTAAACTTGTAAATCTCCTTATCTCTTCCTCTCCTCTCTTTGGAGGGGGTGGGGGGAGAGGGCCAATCCGGCCAAAACCACGAAGCATCTTTTGTTGAACTCTGCTGAACCATCAGGCTCCAGGTTTGCTCAGCCTGCCCCGGCGGTTGCCCAGCTCTCTAGTGAGGAATCATTACTTTTTGAGGAATTTGCTGCCAGATTCTGACCACTACTATATTGATGCAGACCAGGCTAAATACGTTGAAAGCCAGCAAATATATTCTGGAGCCATCCAGCATGACAATGGTCAGAATCTGGCCCTCAAGACACTTGGTAAATGCAATCGGTCTTGCTCTTTTTTCTTTTAATAACAACAATAAAAACAACTGACCGACCTTTTCCTCTGATGGATAAAATCCCATTGCTCTCATTACAGAAGGAATTTCCTCCAAGGGAATATGCGTTGACACCTGTCTGGTCTCCAGCGTATCGATACCGTGGCTGCGCAGCTGTGCATAGTAAAAATAGTCTTCCAGTTCCTGCGAGGGTTCAAACAAGATACTGTGAAGTTCAGTTACTAACAGGCACGGAAGATAATGCTTCTTTTAAGATTTACTAACAGGCATATCAATGAGATTGCTGGTAAAGGCGAGTCAGACAAAAAAAAAATACAGAAATGTCAGGCCTGTATAAAGAATCTTAAAGCCTAACCAGATGTTGCCAGAGAGCGGTCATGGTGAGCATAATTACCCTGAAGAATTCCCCTTCTTTGCCGCCATCCAGTAGGTTGTAGAATGGGATCAAGTCCTCCCCGCCCAGGGAAGCGGCAGCATCCAGGGCACTGGCAGAAGCAGAGAAAAGAAGGCACAAGAAGGGTTCATGTGAGGCGAGATCTCACGTTTCCCTTTCTAGTCATTGTTCACAGACACTTTCAATAAATAAATTAAATCCCTGGGCCTCAGAATTCAGGAAAGAAAAGCATTGCCTTGAACCATGTACTATTTTATCATCAGCCTGTAGTTCTACAGCATATTTCATACCCAGGTTTTACATACAATAGCACAGTGTGGGAATTAATTATTACTGAATGGTCCTCTTGTTTAGTGGAATGAGCACAGGGCTGGGAGCCAGGATCTTTTGCATGGACTTGAGCTTGGTGTTTGGCATTTAGCTTTTCTGCTTCCTTATAGAGACATTGAGGGAGATGAATTAGCTAGATCAGCATTTTGAACGTGCAGAGAGGGCTGGGGCTTGGTCTTTGCAATAAACCGCACAAACCTAAGCTCCCTGTTCCTTGATCTGACACATTCTTGCCCAATAACTCAGTCCAACCCATTACGCCACTTCCTCTGCTGTAGCGGGTGACTGCGTCGCAGGTGCAGCCTACATTAAACTGAAAGCATCTGAGTGCCACCTCTTTGTTTCAATTTCATAGGCAGTTGGAGCCAAAAGAATCCGTTCGGCTTGTGCAGATGAAAAAGGAAACCAAGCCTGGTAGCGCAATCACGGCATAGCATTGCCACATAACAGCCCGCGCCTGGCAGCAAGGCTGCAGCTTTCACGCACACCTCTGTAGCGCCGCTTCCACTGGGGTTTTTTTTTTTTTGCAAGCTTCATGCTTTTTTCATAATTAAGTTATTTGGGTATTAAACACAGTGGAGATGCACAAGATGCCAGAAGCAGCAATAAAATGATAATTATCTCATCAAGAGCTTCGCTCCGAAAACAAATTACATAGAAATTCAATGTTGCCTGGACCCTGGCCAACCATTATAAAGAAGGATCATTTATATTCTATTGCCTTCCTTAAAATGTCGCTTATTCTGACCCCCGACTGCTTAAGCCACACAAAGTGGAAAAGAAAATAAATAAGCCCATTGCTTTCCCATCCAGGTTTCCTTTGTTCTGGCACATGAAGGTGAGCTGGCTCAGCACCCTTTGGGCTTTCCTCTGAGCAAGCAGTACCTGCAAGAAACGTTTTACACTCGACCAGCGCGTGTCTTAACCCTGAAGCCGTTGTCCTAGGAAGGTGAGGGGCAACGGTGTGTCACAGGTGCCCTCTAAAAGGCAAAAATAGGAGCGAGGGCTAAAAGCCATCTCCCACGGTGTTGATTTGCCAGGAATCAGGGGACGTGCTCTGTGCTAGCAGGGTGACATGCAGGATAAAAAAACCCCAGTCACAGACCAACAGAGACCATGCTACACTGTCCATGTTTTCTAGCTCTGACATGCTCTAAGCTCCCTTTCCAGTCCTCAGAGTGTGAAGAAGTTGCTCCGTGCTGGCCTGGCAATTTTCAGCTCATTGGCAGTTGCCTGCTCCCTTTTGATGTACACGTGTGTGTACCGGGTGTCTGCAGCCACGCTCACGAGGGGAGAGCCCTCTGCCCTGCACACACATTGCCAGGAGCAGCTTTGGTCCTTGACATGCAAAGAATCCAAAATATATATCCTGCCTTTGCCACATTACCCGCCTGCCACATGGGAGCAGGCGTCTGGCACTGCTGCCCAAGGGAGCTGGCAGAGGGAAATTGCACACTTGCGGAGAAAGGCGGAAGAAACCTGGCAGGGTTTGCCGCTGATGCTCCGGGCCAAAGCCTGGAAATCCTCGTTTGCAAAAGCAGCCTTCATTCCTCCAGCCACCCCATTTACTGCAGTCCATTTACTCATGTAAGCAAAGCTTTATAGGATTAAGGTGGCTTGTCCTAAATCCAGTCTTCAAATGCAGGGGGGATTTCCTGGCAAATGCTGGCCTATCCCATTTGGAGAGCAGACACTTTTGCATCAGCAGCCGCCCCGTATGCTCCTCCTGCAGCCAGTGCCGCTCCTCTGATCCCCTGCCTAACCCCGACAATCCCCCATCACACTGGCCAGGCCCTCACAAGCACCAGAAAATCCTCTGCTCAACTTCTTACCATTTGGGTACCATTTCCCAGACTGAAGTATTTTATGGGCGCTATGGCCACTGCCTGCGAGGTTTGCTGGTTTAATCCCCGTTACTGACTATGTGGCGACATCACATAGAGGGGAGAAAAGCCCCCCCAAAAGTGTGTCCCTCCCGTTTCCCACATACCTACTTGGGGCCTGACGGGTCGTTGCAATCTAGGCTGACCCCGCTGCCATGCCACCACCCCCAGCGTGGTACCTGCCCACCATACTGAGCTGTCTGTAGGTGCTGAGCGAGGGCTTTTGGAGAGCCTGTGTGAGCGCAGGGCATGAGGGTCCACTGTTAATAAACCCAGTTACAGACAAGATGTCTGGGAGCTGGCAGCCCCCAGGGTTGAGCAGAGATGCTGCCAGCCTCATGCTCCTCTCAGGGAGTGGTGGGTCTCCTGTTCGCATGAGTGCTGGGACCTGTCCTTCACGCCATGACCCCGCCTCGGCAGATGCGGTTTGTTGGCCTGGGCACGGGCACAGTGTTGTGGAAGGAGAGAGAAGCTACAGGGCTTTGTCCCTTGCCCCAAAAGGGACACATGCTCAAGAGAGCCCTGCAAAGAAACGCTCACCGTGCAGCACCCTACTGTGCTGCCGCATCGGTGCAGCACCGCCCTACGCACTGCGATAAGTGCGGAAATAGCTGGGACACCTGGCTTTAACTCCTCTGGACACAAACAGAGACCTTTTAGGACAAAAACCCCATTCTCAGTGTAAATGCTGGGGAGCACTTGCTTCAGCTGTGTTGGCCAAACAGCTGTGGAACGCCATAACAGCACTCCTTTCTCCTTCCTGCAGTACTCACTTTAGGTTGACCTCCCATTTCATAACAGTGCAGTCGCTTCCCCCCACTGTAAAGATGTAGCGTCCATCATAGGAGGCGGCAAGGTCGGAGACACCATCCGGGTGGCAAATGAATGCTGAGGACTTGTGGGGGTTGCCATCGACAGGCAAAATCTGCAAGCCCACCTGTAAGGAAAGAGGGGGCCTGGGAGGGCTGGGGGTCCCACGGGAGGGCTGCACACCGGGGCAGCGCTGCATCCTCCTCCCGGGAGCTCGCTCAGCTCTCAGGCAGGACCAGTCTACACATGATTTTTTCTGCAGTGAAATTCCCCCAGGGACCACCACTTCTACAGGTGGGGGCTCTTGTACAGGTGGGGCAGGTGGGGCTCCCTACCTTGTCCTTTGTAATGTACGCCAGGTAGCATTTCTGGGGGTCCATAGCATTTGTCTTTGGGAGGATTTGTATCTTCTCCAACGGGGAGCCATATGTTGGTCCCAAAAGGGTCTTTCTAAAGGCAAACAACATTTTCATCTATTCTAGGGCTCACAGCACATTTTCCCTCTCTGACTGGCTGCTGTGCACAAGGATGGGTAGATATGAGGAAGTGTGGTGGGTGCAAAGGCTTTGTACCAGTGGCTGAGAGGACAGGATAGGACAGAGTCCCTGGCTGGAAGGGACCACACTGGGGCTAAGAGAGGAATTTAGTGCTCAGGGATCATTCAGGCCTTGAGCTTTGCTCATGTGGGCTCCTCTGTCTTTATCTGATGTCCAACTGCTGCGTCTCAAGTCCAACATGCTGGGCAGACCAAGATACATCTGCAGCCACAACCTTACTAGATGACATGCTAGTGAACAGCAGAGTGGACACAAGGATGGAGCAACATGGGGGCCCTGGAGTCATCCCAAGAGCTGCATCACAGATGGGCAAACACATGCTCATGGGTGGGAATATGGCAGGCATTAGTCAGAGGAGAATATAGAATCAGGATGGAGCTCCTAGGCAGTGGTAGGCATGAATCTCTCCTTTACCTGCACATTTTGGTCGTCGTGTTGTAAAGCTTCATTTTGTAGCAGTTGTTGGCAGTGAGGATAAAGGACTCTGTGCTGAGCTGTGGGTACCAGGCCAAGCACAGGGGCACAGCAACCTGCTCTATGCGGTCCCTGTGCAAGACCACCAAGTGGTCCTTGCTGCTGCTGTTCAGGTCATATTCAACCTGGAGGGAAGACAAGGAAACACATCAGCTCCCCTGTGGTCTGCCAGCACCCTGAGCCTTGCAGATTAACTGGATCTAGCACCTCTTGCAGCAGCCGGGGCAAGCAGCCCGCAATAGCAGAGCCTCAGCCCTGAATCCTGGGCAGATCTGCCCTGAGACCAGGCTGAGAAACAACCCCCTGCCACAAGGCTGGTGGGGAGAGGGTTAGGAGCTGCAGAACCAAAAACTGAATCTTCCTCGATGCCCTTGTCCAGCTTCACACTTTAACCACAGAGCTCCACTGCCCTTTAGACTTTCACATCGACCTACCAGCTGCCGGTCCTCCCCAAGGCTCAGGAGCCTGGGCTTGTTGCTGTCTAACTGGACCCCAAAGAGGATGCTCCGGATGGGTTTGTAGTGGGAGTGCAGCCCTGCTAGGTGTTCCCAGCATCTGCTCCCGTTTCGCAGGACTCTCTTGTAAACAGTCACCGAGTATTTCTCATCCTGGAACGACAGCACAAAGGTCAACAAGCCACGATCTCCACACACATCCCCTGGTTGGCAGCAGGCAGCTTTGCGTGTTCCCTCCAGGACTTAGCTTGGCCCTGTCAGTTTTGTGAGTCCCACCAGGAGGATTAGGAGTCACAGCCAGGATAAAACACTGGGTCAGAGCAGTTTGGGCAGCACCGCAGCGGTCCTCAGCCTGGCTGGAGCATCCTCACTGGCTGGAGGGCATTCCCTGCTGCGCTCTCACAGCAGAAGGGGCAGTAAATCAAGTTCAGTGACTCCCCAGAAATCAGAAGGAGGATTCCCACTGCTGTGCTCTGGCAACCCGTGCATGAAGGGGGAATCTTTTTCTTTCTACAGATCATCACCAGTTGCTACAACCTCTGTGCCAAACTGCTTCAACGCTGCCTCGACACTTCTGCACCAAGATGTGGGACCAAGGAAACAACCTTCCTCACGCTGCAGCAGCCAGGAGGAAATCCCTGCTCCAGCCCTTTCTACCGATGGATGCAGAGCTAAGACTTGTCACTAAAGTTAGCAATGGGACGCTGCCAGCAGCAGGTCTGTGGAGCGGCTGTGACTGGTGACGTTCAGAGTGACTCTTCCAGCGGGGAAAAGCATTTCAGAGTCACGAAGCCTCAGGGGAGGGACAGCCCTGCCCTACCTCGCAGGATGGCCGGCAATTCCCAGTCCCACCAAAAGCTGCGCTACGAGCTGTGCTGGGAAATCACCGAGAGGAAAAAACAAGCTTACAGCAGTTGCGAGGTACTCCGAGTCACGAGAGAAGCCAATATGAGTGACAGGACCATGCGAGAACTTGAACTCTTTGCAGCTGGACTGAAGGGAAATGGCATCGAGGATGTAAACGCTTCCATCAGTAAAACCAGCGGCCAGGAAATAACCTGAAAAGCATGCCAAAAAAATTCTCACGACACGATCGCTCCTCCCGGGAAGCCCAGTGCTTGGCACATGGGGAGGTCATGAGGCTGGGATACCTTCAGTGTCATAAGACAAGCACTGGATGCCGGCCTCAGGGAATATCCTGCTAACGAGGTACTTGGTCTGCTGGTAGTCCCAGAGCTTCAGCAGCCCACAGTGACTCCCCACGGCAACGAGTGCCTGGCGGGGGTGGCAGGCGACAGCATTCACAGCTTTCTTCGCCTCTTCCATGACTTTTTCGAAGTTTGCCCTGTCTGTTGCAACATGGAGCACGGTTGCATCAGAGGTTGAAAGGATAAAGTTCCTGTTTAGTGTGAGAGAAACAGAATTTGATGAATCAGACTAGCTGGCTCACATCCCTCCAAGCTACATTACACATCGGTCTCTTTTTGGCAACTTAGTTGGACAATCACTTATATTTTGTGATATGCAATATGCACACACTTCTTGACCTGGATGGCAGGTGGCACTTTGTATTCATGACCTGGTAAATCTCCCCGGGAAGACACTGGAGCCAGTTCCATTTTCTACTTGGGTAGGCAAGCCAGAAGATGAATGACATCTGTGTAGCTTTTGCCGCTTGCAAGTCACTGGTGTGTGCGATGGACAAATGAGCAATTGAAGATACTCTGAATAGTCTTTTCACATGTCTCCATGCCACCACCACTGTCAGCGGCTCCATGTTGACCGCGCTGCCACGGACAACGTCAGAGGACAGTTTCAGTCCCACACCGCAGACAGAGTGGCTGCCTGTCTGTTCACTCAGCCGCGCTGACCATAACGCAGCGAAGAGGGTCCTGCTGCTTAATTGGTGATGTGTAAAGCCGATATCTGAGTAATTATGCACATTACAGAACAAATATGTATAGTTGTCAGTCCGCCTGAGGACTGGGAGTCTGGGCCCAGTTAAAGGGTCAAGAGAGGACCACACAGAGATCTAAGAGTGGCACAGACAAACGTGCGTGTGGGCAGCACGAGTGGGGAAACAGCAGCCTCTTTGGTAGCTGGCCCGAGACAGCCATCAGGTTATGCACATCTGGCCCGGGAACTGAAGGATGCTGAGTGTCTTGCATACCTTAGCTGAGCTCTTCAGCCATACCTGATCCCACCTGCCTGGTGGCATGAGAGGGCTCAAAGCTTCCCCTTTGTTTTTTTTGCCCTTTGTGCTGCCCGGAGCGGCTGCAAGCGGCAAGAGCTGCAGCAGCGACCCAGAAAGAGGGACGAGACAACAGAGACCGACAGGGAAAACCAAACGGTTCCCCAGGGCGCTGGTCCAGGCTGGAGAGGAATCTGTCCCACATGGCTCTTTGGAAAACATGTGCAGCTGAGGACAGACGTTGCCAGCAGAGCCTTAACAGGAGTGACAGACATATGGTTTGCAGGCTGGATTGAGCCACAGAACAGCTTCGTCTGGCCTGCAGACTCCCTATAAATCCTCAGGCACAGCTACGTCACGCAGAGGGGCAGAGAGGGGCCGGTGACCAGGCTGGGGCTGTCCCAGGCTCCTGAGTCGATGTGTCACAACCCAGCACTGCTGCTATCGCCGCTGGGGCAGTCTCTGCAGCGCCACTGCCCCGATTAACTTGCCCAGCCATGGTAAAATCTAACTGGAAATAGCCATCCACGGGAGGGGTTTAAGGGGGGGGATTAAGGGGCCCAGTGGGAGCTGGAGGCTCAGCATTAGCGCTGCCTGGTGTGCCGGGTACGTGACAGAGGAGCTGCGCGCTCCAGGACCAGCTGATCATCTCCTGCCTGCATTAACGCTTCTCTCATCTGCACCAAGGCATCACATGTTCCAAATTTAGGGTGTGCTGGGGCCCACCAGGTTTTTGGCAGCCACTGGGAGATGGCCGGGGGCTGCAGGCAGAGAGGGGCTGCCCAGGAGACACCCCCTGCTTGTCTCTGGTGGGCAGGTGGGACAAATACCCAAAATGAAAATCTGTGGAGAAGGGGAATAAAGGGGCACATTCCCTCCCTGTCCTGCCTCCGTGACCGTGTCCTGCCCAGAAGTCTGGGTATAGGGTTGGAACCTGCTCCAGCCAAAGGGGTATCTTTCAGCTGACCATCTCCCCAGCTTTCAAGATGCAGGGCAAACGCAGAGAAGACCGGGGTTTGTAAAGGGACACTCACCTGGCAATGAAGGGCTGGCTGCTGGCGGTGCAGGAGGTGGAGCAGGCTGGGGAGGCACCAGAAGGATCCGGGGGAGTTTTGGAGAAGGAGATGGACCGAATGGGACCCACTTTGCTGTGGCTGTAGCAGGCCAGGAGCTGCAGCTGTCCGTCGTAGAATTTAACCTGGCCTTTTACATCACCTGTTACTATGCAGCTGCAAGGAAGGGAAAGCAACGCACTGATTGAGAACTCCCAAATATTTCTTGGGTAGCATCCTTGGGCAGAAGTAAATCTCTTCCCCTTTTCTCTGCAGAAGATCCCCATACAGATGCACAGAGGGAAAGCCGGGGCTGTGCAGAAAACACCAGGCTCTGCTGGGACCCTGGTGTGTCCCCTGCCCTGTCCCCAAGGCTGTCAAGGCGTTTGGTGGCTATCTGCTCCCTCTGCCGGTAAAGGCCAGGAGGCTGAGGAAGACTCATCCACCATCCTCCGTGACCATGGCCAGCCCCGTGTCTGAGCTACCCAGGCAGAGCTGGAATCACGTTGCCAGGAGTTTTCAAACTCCTTCCCCCGCAAAATTCATTGCTGAAAAAAGCTGGAGCAATGTCTCATAAATCAGGAGCACTTTCCTGCATGAATCTGCCTGGTCCTTGCACGCTGCCAAGTGACTTAAAAATGCAATGCTTGGCTGTAGTTCATCAACATTAGCTCTGTGGCTTCGACGTCTAAGGAACTGTACCTATGGCTACTGAAAACTACTGTCCGTTACCTCTCAAACACTGTGAGCACAGTAAGGCTGTCCTTCTGCATAGGCACCAGTTTGGTGGCCTTCACGCTGTGTGGCTTGACTTGCAGTTCCTTGGAGGGGGTGCAGGGACTGACCGTGTTCCACACCACCAGCTTCCCAGCCGAGGTGCCTGTCAGAGCTTGTGAGTTGTTAAAGTGAAAAACTGACTGGCTGAAGTGTCCCACCACGCTGTTGAAGGTCTGCAGAGAAAGCGGCGAGGTCGTGCGTTCGGCCTGGGTGCTGGCTCTTCCCTCCTCAAGCTGAGATGATCCTGCTTGGTCCCTCCATGTTACATTCCCTCCCTGTCCCATGGCAGGACCACCAGAGGCAAGAGCCCCAGGAAAAGATACAGTGGGGCATCTCTGGGAGAGAGAGAGCCCCTCCTGACCTCAGCTCAGGCAATCCTGGTTTGTGCCCTTAGGAGCCCGAAGGGGACAGGATGGGGATGTGGCCACTGTCTTTGCTAAAGGAGATGGGAAGGGACAGTGCTGCTGCCAGGAGGAAAGCCAAAAGGGTGACATGCTGTGGTCCCCCCATGCTCACCTGGTTGCTCAGGAGCGGTGCTCTGTACTGCAAACCGGCATCGCCCTGCGGAAAGCAGAGAAAACACCCAGGACAAGCATTTTGTAACTGTGCTCTGCAGTGCCAGCATGTCCCTTCCCCATTGTCTGGGCACTGGCCCCACGCCGTGGTGACCAAAGCAGGGCTCCTGGGGCAAAAAGGCTCCAAGACCTTCCAGACTACACAAAACACCCTCCCTCCACCCACTCCTCTCCCAAAAGCTGCTGACCGGCATGCTGCCTCACTAGTGTGCAGCCCCCGCGCCGCCTCCCGACCCTCTGGGAGTGCGTCTGGCACCAGAAATACAATTTCCCACGTCCCTACTTACCCACAGGTAAAATATCACCTGGGTTTTGCTGTTGCTGACAAACTCATAGGGATTTTGGGGGTTAAAAATTACATAATCCTGAAATTAAAAGGTGAGAATCTCATTAATACCAAGCCGAGCAATGCTTTCTGGTTATTCTTTCATGCAAAATACCTGCTTTTATCCAAAACCCACTTCACCACCTGCACTGAACTGAAAACAGAAGCCAAATTCCCTGTGAAACACCAGAGCTGCGCTCTCTCCTCTGCGAGCGGGGACAAACCGGCAGGTCCATGGGCTTTTCCTGCCGTGAGCCCTGGCCAGTGCCAGGGCTGCGGTGGAGGACATCCCACCAGGGTCCCCTCCGCGGCCCATGGCTGTTAGGCAGCAGAGGAACAGTGATAATGGCCTCGAGATACCCTGCAGGGGTGTGATCCTGCTTCCCATCTCCACCCAGCATCTACCAGCAGCCCTGAACCGGATGGGACAGGGGGTGCAGGAGGGAGCAGGTGAGGACGGGGCTGCCCATTCCAGCCCAGTCACACTCCTCTGCGCCCCTCGGCCACTGTCACTCACCTGGTGTCCAAACTCAGGCCTCAGCTCTGTGCTGCACATGGGTTTCTCTGTGGGCAAAGTCCACTTCCAAACACAAACTCTCTGGCAGAGAAGGAAAAACCGAGGGACATTGGTGGCTTTCTTGGAGCTTGGGGGAACCAGGTGAACCCCATTCTCTCCAGCTGCAGGGGATGGGCAGGGGTATAAAAGACTGGAGCAGGATAAACCCATCATAGCCTGGCAGCAGAGAGCTTAATTTTAGGAAAAAAATTATAGAAACTACTTCAATGAAAGCACATTGGAGTCGGAAGCTTTTATCACAACTTATGATTGGTTTTCTCAACTCTACAGCATTCACTTCAATGAAATTCGGATCTGTCTTCCAATGGCCCAGCAAAACCAAGCCATCACTCTGCAAACTCGCTGCACCTCTCTTCTGCTCTCCCCATCCAAATTCCCCCCCTCCCCTTCACTGCACTAGGAATAACTTCCAGGGATCTATCCCGCAAGGCTACAAAAGAGGAGGGTTTTTTTTTTACCTGCACTGTACTGGCACTAATGGTTGCCAAATACTTCGCGTTCTGGGAAAGAGCAATAGCACTGACCCCGTCCTCCGGATGACTGTCAAAGATGGTGCGCACTGGTATCCTACAGAGAAAAGTCCTCGTGGGCACTCACAGTAGCACAGGGGGTTCCTGGCAATTGCTCAGCAAAACCTGTGGCCCAGCCCAGCCCGGGCTGCGTGGCAGGGGGGAGTCTGCAAACACCAGTGCTGTTACGGGAGCCGCCAACACCACGGCTGATGCTCAGCGTCCCCTCCATCCCTTCCTCCCAAGTAAATGGCTCTGGGAAACAACTCACCAGTGGTCTTTTAAGAAAATACTACAGCTTGGAGACATGATGTACTTAGTCTGGGGGAGCTTGGCCCCACCTCAGTGTTCCTTGGGTGTGGGTGATGCAAGGACGATGAAACCCTCAGTTCAGTTTTGGCTCCTTTGCTGCTTTACCCCATCCCCATGTTTCTCCCATTTCTCTCTCGGCTGAGGCTGGACTCAGTCCTAAGCAATCTACCGGAAACCTAAGAGGTTTCCGAAGAGGAGGTTCCCGGGAGCTTACCCAGAGAAGATGTCCCACACGATGATCAGAGCATCTGGCCCTTGGTCGGCAGTTGCAACCCAGCGCCTGTCTTCACTCACACACAGGCAAGAAATAACATTTGCATGGCCCTGGGGAAAGAGAAGCAGCCTTGGAGGCTCTAGACCCCGTGGCTGTTTAAAGCATTCATCAAACCGCTTTGCTCATGAGCTCCCCTTGTCTTCCCTCCCAAGGGTCCTCCGGTCTCATCCTTCCAGCCCAACTTTTACATCTCATTTTTCACCGTCTCTTCTGAGCCTGTCACCCTGTCCCTGTGCCTTGCTCTGGCTGTGGCTCCGCAGGCCGAGGAGCGGCAGAGATGAGGGGGCCATGACCCCCACTTGCTGCTCGCCATCATCCAACACAAAGTGCCTTCCACCAACATATGTTGGGAATGGCAGCAGCAGAATGATGCCCTTTTTTGCATGGACTGCTCCTTGATTCAGTCATAGGTGACCCCTAAGCACCCTTATACCACAAACGTATGGAACTCCCACATGGCGTAGCTGCCACGGCAGCTGCGGCAAAGACCACGGATCGCTCCAGCTGTGAGCACGTGGAGGGCACTGGGAAAAGAGACGGAGGGAGAGGGTTCGGGACAAGGAGGAGGGAGAGGCACGGGCTGTGCGCCAGACCTGCAGGTGGTACTGCCGGTTCCCCAGGATGTCGTGGATGACCGCTGTGTGGGAGGAGACGTACAGGAGCACCTGGTCCTCCCCGTCCATCAGGCTGTGCACGGCCAGGCTGCTGTTGTAGCCCAGCACCCAGGACAGGCTCTGCGGGGAAGAGACAGCTCCTGGCTCTCAGCAGCCGGGACAAAAAAGCCACAAAAGTTGTCAGGGTGATGGAAGAGAGCTGGGCAGGAGCGCCAGGTGCTGTGCAGACCATCACGGTGGCACTGTGCCCATTGGTACTCACGAGGGGGTGAAGTCTGGTCTGCTTGTCCTCCTGGAAGAGCATCCCTGGCCTGGCCGCCCACACCAAGCTGGTAGAGCCATTGTGCCGGTCATCCTCCCTGCTCCTCTGCTCTGTTTCCTGCTCCTCGCAGCCTGAGCAAGGGTTGGAAATGCCCCCCTTGGGCGCAGGCAGTGCTGGAGTTGGTGCAGGGGGTCCGGCACCCTCCAGGCATGATGTCCCAGCAGTGTATTCCCCCGGGGCAGTCCTTGAGGCGGCTGTGTCCTGCTTCCCAGCCCAGGTGCTGGGCAGGGTGTCTGGGATCCCCATCCCTGAAGGAGACCACAGGACACCCAACGGTGCATCTGCTCCAGCATCCTCCGGTGCTCCTTCCTTCTCCTTGGCAGCAGCAAGGTGGTCCTTGGAAAGGGAGAGAGGTTTCGGTGGATGCTGGCTCCTGGGCTGGTCTGGCTGGGGGCTGCCCTGCAGCTGGTGGGAACGGACCCCAGCACATCCCAGATCCAACCTACATCACTCTCAGGGCAGGCTCCAACAGCAGGATACTCTCTGCTCCTGTCCAAACTGCCTATGGATTTGTACCAGGGAAAAAAAAATACCACGGAAAGTTTCCCACCAGTCACTACTTCTCTTTCTGCACACCTAATCTTGCTCTCTTTGCACCTTCACAGCACCCCGTGTCTCACACCAGAACCTCTTCCAGGCAGGTCCTATCACCTGGACTCAGATGCCCATGTTTCTCCTGCAGAACTAACCTATAGCTCCTTTGAAGGCAAAAGTCTGGCCTTTTTGCTGTCCATCCCCCATCTATTCCCCACGCAATGGTTATTGATTGCTGCAACGGGGCACACAGTCATGGGTTGGAGAGGGAGCAATGGCAAATTGAGGTTAAAAACAGGGGAACTGGGTCCTGGAGCTGGGGCTGAGATGGCTGCAAAGGACTCTCCAGCAATCCCGATCTGCTGCCCAGCGAGCAGATGGGAAGTGAGGGTAAAAAAAATCCCACCACCGCCTCCCCTGGCCCCTCGTCAGGCTGTTAATAAATGTAGTAAATAGCCGTGGGGTGTCAGAGCTCGCAGCAGCCCCTGGACAGGCTTCCCCCCATCTGAACACTGGCCACTTAAGCTTGTTCTTGGGATCCACATCAGTTTTCGCCTCTCCCCATGGGGCTGCTTGATTTTCTATAGCAATCTCTCATGCAAGGTATGAACCTCACTTGGACCCCGTTTCTGTTTCCGAGGGAGGTAAGATAACAGATAACATTTCATTCAGCGCAGGGACGAGGCCGAGTTCCCTCCTGCTCATGTAACTCAGGCAGCTCAAGTGCTCAGCAAATATTGATGGCTGGACTGAGACTACGCAGAGATGCTGCACCTACTGAGCCCCACCGAGTCCCTGCGCTGCCTCCCCGGGGACATCTCGTGAGAATCGTGTCTGGGAGACACCACCCCCCTGGTCCTGGAGCCGGGGTCTCTGCTTCCATCAGGACTTGCAGAGGTGCTGCCCTCACCTGCTTAGGCAGCACGGCTGTCTCCTGGGCTGTCTGTCCATCCTGGGATGTCTCCACGGGCTCGCTGTTTACTCCTGTTCTTCCCCCAGTTGGCACCTCTGCTGTAACTGCACTTAACCCATCCATCCTCACCTTCACCCTCCTTCCAGAAAGCTGGGGCACGGAGATGCTCTGAAATACTCCGCTCGCCCCTCAGGGTTTGGCTGCACAACGACCTGGAATTTGGCACAGCAGGAGGAAAGGGCACACGTGAAGCTGGGAAACAGGTCCCAGAGCCCATTTTCAGCTCCAGTAACGCTCCCGCCGAGCGTGGCTCCCAAGCCAGCACAGCACAGCCCCTGTTAGTCCAGCTGCGACCAGGCTCCCTCCCTGTCTGCCCGCACACCGCACCGGGCAAGGACATTTCCCCTCAGATGCGGTTTTGTCACTGTCCCCGTAAGCGGCAGGGCTACTCCTGGGCGGCAGCTGGCTCATCTCTGGCTCCACAAGTCTGGATTTGAGCCACCACCGAAACCTTGTGCGCAGAAAGTTTTCATGGGATGGGGAAGGGGACCCAGGGAAAAACCCTCCCTCCGGCCCCAGCAGGCGGGACGGGTGCTCGGGGACGGCCGCAGCTCCACAGCTCTCATCAGGGCCACCACAGATCTGTTCCCAAGCCCTCTCCAGGCCATGGTGGCTCCCCAACTGTCCCCATCCTCCCGCTGCCCCGAGGGACCCCCCTGGGGACCGCACTGCTCACCGTCACACCAGTCCCCACTTCTGTTTGCATCTGACAGCCGTTCCCAGGCAACGGCTGCACCAACGGCCGCACCGGCCGCCGCCAGCGACAGCTCGGAAAGCACCAGGGGAGATGGGGGAGCTGCACGGGGAGAGAAGGGGGGACCCTCCTCATCCCCACCGGCTGCCATGGAGAGGCAGCGCCGTCCCCCTGCCCAAAGCAGGAACCTGGTGGCAGGGGGCACGTTCAGCCCTTCGCCCTGGCCAAGCCTAAATCCTGCTCCCGGCTGTGACGAAGCCCCCCCTTGACATGGCCGGACCCCTTTGGGACCAAACCCTCGCCTTGCCCAGGGAATGGGACGAGGGATCTTTTCCTGATATCGCCCCCCAGGGGTCTGTAGGCAGCTTCTGCTCCCTTGGCACCTCTGAGCAGGACAAGCAGAGTCAAAGCAAGAAAAATATCAGCCACCACCAGGTCCCCCTGCCGTCCCCAGCTCGCTGCCAGGATGACATTTCCACAGGGGACCCCATTCCCAGGGATCACTCTGAGCCGTCGCCTCCACCACCGCAGATAATCAGCTCTAAGCACTTCCAACTCTTGACTTCAGCCTCGCTGTCAGGCTCAAATAATAACAATTTCTGAATCTAATTTGTTTTTCCTTCTGCCCAGCGAGAGCCTCGTACCCTGCTGGGAGATGAAAGGAGTTTTGCTATCAGCTCAAATTATCTCCTCAACCTGAAGCGGTTGCGGCGCAGAGGCAGGTCGTCAAAACGCTCTCAACTCCTCCTCCGTGGCACAACGCGCTGCTTCAGATCGGGGGGAGGTTCGTGGCTTCAGGAGCAGGGATTTGCACCCATCTCTGCTAGGTGCAAGGCGGCAGCCTTCTTCAGCCCATCCGCACCTGCACTCCGAGCTTGTTCAGACACGGTGCTTCTCTTCCCTGGCGGTATCACCCAGGCCACGTTCCCTGGTCGTGTAGGATACAGGGATCTCTGCCCTCCAGCATGAAAATCCTGTTTATTCTGACTGAGAGCAGCTCCTCTTCTGCCCTGGTCCTATGGCAGAGGTTTGAGTGTGGTCTAAGGAAGAAGCTCAAACCCTACCTGTCCACAGCAGGTTTTACAATTTAATCCGTTTATTACACTTATTGGGATCGTTCAACCTGTTCTAGTCAGGACACACAACCAGAGGGGCTGGAGATGCGGGGCTTAGGACATAGGGTTAGGGGACACACTTCTACAAAAGCCTGGCAGAGCCCGAGAGCCCTCTGAAGCATGTGGCACCCTCCACGGTGACAGGGAAACGAGCTCCCCGAGAGCAGGGATGAAGCTGGGTGGTGGGGCTGGACTGACCCCCTAACCTCATTTCAACAGCGGCACAGAAAGCTGGGATTTTCTAGACCATTTCATCCCAGGAGGCACCAATGCAAAGGCCTGGAAGGATGCGTCCTGTGAGCTTTTATTCTCCTGGACTGGTATCTAGACCCAGATTCACCTGCACCTTGGGCAAAAGCTAGCCACAGCTGGGATCACGAGACACGTTTCCCAAATACACACGGCCAAGGCCAGGCCCTCGACGGTCTGACATTTCAGCTGCCCATTGATACCCAGTTTATCCACACACTTACAGCCCATTTTACAGGGACAGAAGATGGGGGCAGCTTGCGGACAGCCACATGTTTAGAAACTGCAGCAGCACCTACAAATACGAAAACATCTTTTGCGAAAAACAAAACTCCCAAACCTGATACAGCACGCATTCAAGAATTCTTGTTCTACGCAAGTCTGTTGGCACTGTGGTCGCCTGCAAAGAATCAGCCCTTCTACAGAACCACCCCACGGGGACACTTACCTTGTCACTACAGGCAGGGACATCACACCACTGCCCAGGGGGCTTTGACAGTGGATTTAGGAGCCGCAGTGGCCGTCGTGTGTCACAGCGCCCGGCACAGGTCAGCAGCACAGGCTTAGCCCTGGAACTGCTCCGGTGAAGTGCGGCAGGGTGCACATGCGACAGAGGGTCCCAAAACACCTCCCATTCTCAGTTACGCTTCAAGAAAAGAGGTGGAGGAAAGCAGCGCCACGTTTCAGTCTTTTTAAAATTACTTGAAAGAACAAAACATGAATAGCTTAGACCAGGGTGAGGCTGCGTTTGATGGGGATTATCTAGATACAATCTCATCCAAAGAACGCTGCCATGGGCTGCTACAGCAACGCTTACGGCGCAGCACCGGGAAGCCTGCAGGGATCGCCGAGCAAAGGAGCTTTGCTTTGAAGCTTTACCATTTCAGTGAGAATCTGCTCCCTTGGACTGCACGCCGAAACGCAAACGCTTGAAATATCAGACGGCTAAACCAACTCAATTTAACACAGAGCCCTGGTAAGTCATTTGAAAGTCTGGGGTTTAGTCCACCTTCTCAGTCTATTTCAGGTCTGGTTAATAACAATTATAATGAAGTTGCTCATTATGCGTGACGTGTTATTAATGCCGCACCTGCTGATGAAGCACTAATGACAGACTCGTACCTTACCTGGGCTTCAGCTCCAGAAGGCCAAGGGGTCATGGCTTTGTGTCTGTGCAGATCTGCCTTTAACCCACCCAACTCAGCCCACAATTGTTGTCCAGAATAATAAGTTCTACAAGAATGGAGAGAGGTATTACTCCTTTATTGTTTAGGAAGAGTATTTTGAAGTTCAACTGGAAACAAACTTACAACAAACCAGTCACCCCAGAAATCCCCTTGAAGAGTTTATGCACCCAAAAAAAAAAACCCCACAAATAAAAAAAAACCAAAACAAAATAAAAAAAAAGTCATAAAGTTAGGAGTATTTTTATGATGACCATATAAAATACTAAATGTAAAGCAAAGTAGAATTATAATCCCCATTACTTATATCATTAACTTAAAATAATTAAGTGTTCCAAAAATTCTTTCATCATGTTTAGTGACTTCAAAAGTTGTGGCAACACAGGGAAGATAAAGTATCAAACTTGCGCATTTCTTGACTGTGATCTACTATTATAGACACGCAGAAGTGCTCCAGGACTTTTTATCATACATTACAAGATGTTCAGTGAGGAATTTGGGGGGGGGCGACACACACGAATGCTATTGTCACCAAACAAGAGCATTTAATGCTCTTGAGTCTAGATCAAGTGAAGTTTGGGTCTCCCAGTAGCCTCATTCCAAACTGACACGAGGTGTAAGAGATGAAAAGCCACACCTTGCCAACTCCGCAAGCTACCCCTGATCAACCAGTGCAATTCTGAATTGCAGTCAGACCTTGCTCTGGCAGAACCTCTTCAGACTCTGCGAGTCTGGCACGTAGAGGTCACAGCCTCTGAAACATTTGTTTCAGCAAAAAAATGTAGGGAAGTTTTCAAATCAGATCAGAGTCCAGAAAGCAGGCACAAGCTTCAGCTTTATTGTTTTCCAAGGAATGGTCATCTTTGCAAGGGAATGATATTGCAGCTGAAAGAGAAGAGGGTAGAAGGAAACATTAAGGTCTCAGTTCTCAAACAAGCACAGAAGATCTGACGTGGCACGAATCAGACCCACCACAACCCTCCTCCGCTGGTTTCCTCTACCAGACAAACCAGCCACTGAGATCTTCCTCCCTGTCCTCACGTTTGATACGGCTCACCTCCCCACACCACTGTGCAAAACTGTCAGCCTCCAGCTCTCAGCCGGTACCCGCCAGTGAAGTCCCCCAGAGCGGGCGGCAACGCACACTGAGAGCAAAGCGGAGAGCTGGCCCGGCTGCAGGAAACCTGCCCTGAGCTAACTGAAGCCTCACCCATTCTGGTAAGCAAAATAGCAGCTTACCCCAGGAGGCCCTTCCCGGCCCAGCGCTTCGGAGTCAGCCCCACATGCACTTTTTTGCCACTGCGGAGCACAGTCACGCTCAGGGGTCTCTAAAAGGGAGATAAAAATAAAATGTAAGAATAAAAGATGGCAACTTTCCATCACCAAGTCAACCCTCTTCTTCGTTCTTTTGCTGAAACACCAGAAGAACATTCAATCCAGAGAAGCTCTTCTCCAGTGGCTCCCATTCCCACCCCCACGGCTAGATCCGAAAGGAGGGAGCATTTGGTGTGGAGACATCTCCAGGAGAACTGTCACTTCCACCATAAAGCACTTGATGGCTGTGGCAGCTTCTTTGGCCTGTCCACGAGGATGGCACAACACCACAGCTGCAGGGAGTCCCCAGGGGAGAACAAACAATATGATGCTCACAGCAAAGCGCAGGCACCTCTTAGCTCTCTTCTATCCAGCAGGAACTAGCTCAGTGCTGGGAGAGAACAGGGCTACAACAGCACAGACTGAATCTGACGCTGTTTCTGTCACAAAAACGATGATCCCAGAGATCAAAGTTCCACAGAAAAACCTGTGGCTAACAGAGACAGGCAAGAGAACGCAGTTACAGCAGAAATGAGCTCACCCCTTCGCTATGCTGCACCACCGTGGCAATGTTCTGCAGGTTCTGGAAGTTGTTTACGTTGACAGAACCAAACTCCACAATCTCATCATCCACCTGAAGTCCCTGGACAGAGACAGAAGAGCGAAGATGAGCATCTGCCTTCTCCAAAGACAGGGAGTATCACAGGCGCATCACCCTTCACACAGACACATCGAGAGAGGTGTGCTGTGACACTGTCCTCACCATTCAGGCAACTGAACTACTTTAAACCCTCTCCATGTCCTTAGAAAGAAGTAAGTATTCATTCCTCTGTCCTGCTTCGTGGGAAGAGAAATACGGAGGTTAGAATGGTCAGTGAGGCCTTGCGGGAGCTGTGTGGTCCAATGATATAGCTGAGAAGAGAATACTCGTCTCACTCCTGTACTGGTCTAGTCACAGGACATCCCAGTGTGACCAAAAAAAAAAAAANAAAAAAAAAAAAGACAAAAACAAGAGGAGAGGGAACACTAATCAAACCCCCAACTTATTCCCACTTATTAACAAGTGACTAAGAAAGTTGTATGCTATGTTTTCTCTCCGGGCCCAGAAGCAGCCTTCCCGACCGGCTGTCGGGCCCCACCAGCTTACCGAGATACATGCAGGAGATCCTGGAGTCACCGCGTTCACTTTGGCAAAAGCCTGTGGCAGGCTCTGGGTCTGGCTCATCGCCTCGGCCAACGCCTCCGCCTCATCCTTGGCGTGCTTCTCCTTCTCCCGGGCGTGCAGCTGGTGAAGAGCTTCCTCTACCTGCTTCATCAGGGCCTTGTGATCGTTCTGCAAACCTGTGGGTGACACCGTTAGCACAGAGGGAGCGGGAGCGAGTTACATCTAGGGTCCTTTCTCAGCACACGCCCTCCTCTGCTGCTGTGCCAAAAATGGTGTTACGGGTGTCTCAGATCCCAACTGTGGCTAACAAGAACCTCTGCTGGGGTATCTGCTGGCACCAGCCCTGCTCACGGAGCCCGGCAGACATTTATCAGTAGAAGTTAAGACACAGAGAAAACCACCCTAAGAATTTTGGTAAACATGCAAGGAAGCAGAGCTGGGAGGCCCACGATCACCTAGAAATCACTGAGTCTTTTTTCCATCAAGTCACATATGTAGAGCAAACGCCATTCCCAAAGAGAGGGCACAGGGTAAGCCTGGGGAGTAATAAATGCCAAGCTATTTTTTACCCAAAGTTTATTCTACAAACACCACAAAAACGCTTGGCTGTATTTCACAAATCCCAAATGGCTCCACAGCAGATGCGGAATTTTGGTTCCACTGTGACAACATGTGAACAAAAGCGTTTTACTGACGGAGCCGACCCACAACGGCTACGTGCGCAGGGCAAAAACACTGAAAATCCCGACTCAGAGCGACCCGGGGTTTCATTTTTTTGAAGGCCCGCAACGAGCCGGCAGAACGGCACGGTGCTCGAGGCGCTTAAACGGCTGTCCCGGTATTAGCAGGGTATTTACCCCGGCAGCAGAAGCCCGCGGGTCCCACACACAGCGCCAGCGTTTGCTGAGTCACTCCCGCTGGAGGGGACGCTCCCGGCCCCA
>VYZM01017082.1:381868-444793 GCA_013398915.1 Dromas ardeola | reverse complement strand
GACAGAGCGGTGGCGGTGCCGTGGGGGGACAGAGCGGTGGCGGTGCCGTGGGGGGACAGAGCGGTGGCGGTGCCGTGGGGTCGCACAGGTGTGGCGGTGCCCTGGGGTGTCACCGCGGTGGCAGTGCGGTGGGGTGACCCAGCGGCGGCGGCGACCCCGGGTGACACAGATGCGGCAGTGACACGTGGTTGCACGGCAGTGTCGCTGCCGTAGGGTTCTACAGCCGCGATGGCACCATGGGGTGGCCCCGTCCCTGCTGCTGGCCCCGCTCCGGCCCGTGCCCCAGCGCACTTGCGGGGCGGCGCACGGCAGCACAGGGCTGTGCCCCCCAGGGCATGCAGCAGCAGGGGACACGGCTGACACAGCTGCCACCCACCCAAGCTCCCCATGCTCAGCCTCTCCAGCAGCTCCAGTTTACCCGGCCACGGGGTGCGCGTGCTGGTGTTTCCCCCGGCGGGGCTCCTGCTGCTCCCACACTTTGGGGACCCCTGCAGCACTGGGCTCACCAGGGACAAAGGTGACACGTGTGGCCTCAGGCCTGGGCACCGCGTGCATGGCCGCACCCTGCACACAGCCGAATTGTCCCAGCCCGGCGTTGGCTGGGAAGGTGGATGGGCACAGGAGGGGACATGTCCCCGCGAAGGGGTGAATGTCCCCAGGGGCAGGCAGGCGGACCGGGGGGGGATGTGCTGCCATGGTTGCATCACCCCACCATGGTCCCGGGGAGGTTTCGCTGCAGGGTTGGCAGGTTCCTGCACCGCAGAGCCTTGCACGCTCGCACACTTGCCACTCGCCACGTTTAGCCCTGCTGGACTGGGGGCAGGAACACAAATGACCCCAGGGGACAACCCAGACAAAGCCACCCGTGGGAAGGTGCCGGCACCCCATTACACACTGGGGTGCTGCTGCCTACCCACCCGTCCCTTGGTCCCGCAGCTGAAGTCACAGCTCACCCCTTCCATAAAACAGTCCCCCGTTGGGTCCCTGCACAAACCTGGATGCGGGGCTGAGCCCCCTGCCCCGGGACAGGCAGTTCCCAGCCCAAACCACACACAGCTCCGGGTCGCAAACGCTGCGGGCTGGGGGTGGGAGAAGGTGGGGCCGAGGAGGAGCTTCCCCCGTCCCACCGCTATATTAAACACCCTCGTGGACTTGCGCTCTCTTTGCCGCTGTCACATCGCCAGGACACAAAAATGGTGAGGGGCAAGGATGGGAAGTAATTTAAATGGCCGGGGCTCAACAGCGCAGGACGTCTCAGGAGCTTTACTGGGTTTAATCTCTGCTTGAATTCGGACTTTTTAGTGACTGTCCTGGAAGCTGTGTAGAAGAGCTCTTCCTCATACACTGACCTTTGGATTCGAGCTCTCTGGGGGCTGTGGTACCTTCCTGAACTCCTAACGTCTCTCTTTTCTGATTCTCTCTTTTAGACATCTTACACAGACAAGGGAGAAAAGGTAAGAGCCGCTTCGTGTCCTCGGTCCTGCCCCGCTGCCTGGTGTGAAGCATCAGCCGTGTTAATGCAAATAATACGCATTCCCGACTCCTTGATTACCTGGTAAAATCAGAAGTAAAACTGCTCTCTGGCTGGGCCACACAGGACATGGTTTCTCATTGCAAATAACATTAATAATGGAAATATTTCCGTTTCCTTTTTCTTTGTGGTTTGGGAGGAGAGCGGCAAATGGGAGACGATGGGTATTTCCCCGCCAACCCCGTTGCCTAAGCAGAATCCTTAAATGTTGCAACACATTTATTTCCAAATGCTGCACCTATTCGCCACCTTTTTCCCCTGTAAAGTGCTTTCCAAACCACTGGTGCACATCGTGGCCGGGTGCCCAGGTGGGGAACAGAGCGCAGGGGGATTTGTGCTGGCACTGGCGGTTGTGTAAGAGCGTTTCGGGGGAGAATTGATCTTTAACGAAGCAAGTTTGCGGGTGGGCAGCCTGCGGGGAGCACTGGGAACACCGTGACTGACCCGGCGCCGGGGCTTGGCACCTTCCACCCCGCAGAGCAGGATCCTGCGGGACCTGACTGGAAAGCACTTTGGAAAATCGCTGTTTCGGGGCAGCAGCCGGGGATTCACCTGCTTAATTAAGACACATTTGTAGGAGACACATTTGCGGGTCGCAGCCGCTGCTTCTCCCTGCTCCGGAGATGAGCAATGCCATGGGAAAGGCTGCGGCGGTGGCTCTCAGCCCTCTTTTCCCCTTCCCTTTAGCCCGCGCGAGGCCGCTTCATCCATTTCCACTCCATCACCTTCTGGGTCGGCAATGCCAAGCAGGTGAGAGGCTGCGGCCGGTTGGGTGCGTGTAATGGTGGGCGCTGGCCGTGCCGGGACAGGGCGGCCGCTCCGGTTATTGGCTGCCAGGGGGGTGGTTTGTCCCGGCAGCCCACTGGGTCGGGGCCGCGCTGGCGTCCCAAAGCCTGTCCCTGGCTCGGTGCCTGTGGCTGCCGGCACAGCCTCGGCCGATGGCCTTGGGGGGCTTGCGCAAGGCGAGGGGCGGCTGCCTGGGGGTGTGTGCAGGAGGGGGCCGGGGAAATGCCAGCCGGCACATGCGGCAGGCCTCCGTGGTCACTGGCCTGCGGCGAGAAGGCGGCGTGGTCGCTGCTCTTCATCATGTGCTGCTAAATGGCGATTTAAAAATCCCCCTGCTTCAAACCTGAGCTGCTTTTCCCGCAGCCTCGCAGGGGAACAGGAGACAGGCAGAAATGTTTTCCCCTCGGCAGCGGCTCCAGCCATGCACCAGCCCTGCGCCCGCTGTGCCCTGCCTGCCCCGGCCAGCCGCGGGCGCAGTGGGGCTCGGGGGCCTTAGGGGTTATTCCCCAATGTGGGCCCTTTCTCACCTCTGCTTGTTCCTCCCGGGCTGTCGGTGGGAAGCAGGAAAGCTCGGCTGCTCCCTGCGCGTGTGCACACACACACACACACGCACACGTGTGACTTGCACACACGGCGGTGGCCGATCCCCACGGGCTGTTTGCCCTGCCCCGGTCGGGGGGAGCCCCGTGGGAACCGGGGATCGCCGCTTCACCCGGAGCGGCTCTCGCCCGCCCGCAGGCTGCATCCTACTACTGCAACAAGCTGGGCTTCGAGGAGCTGGCGTACCGGGGGCTGGAGACCGGCAGCAGGGAGGTGGTCTCACACGCCATCAAGCAGGACAAGGTAAGGGGGCTGATGAACCTCGCAGAGATGCCGCTGCCGGGGTGGAGGCTGGGGGAGACAAAACCTGTTGGCGGCGTTAAACCCCGCGCCTGCGGTGCATCTGCTCCAGGCTGGGGCTGCAGCCACGTCTCCATCCCTCACCTGTCCTCCTCTTCCTCACCAGATCGTGTTTGTCCTCTCGTCCGCTCTCAACCCGGGGAATGAGGGTAGGTGCCGCGGGGGGGAAACAGAGCGGGAAATGGCCGCGGCAGAGCAAAGCCCCTCTGCTCATGCCCGTGGCTGCTCTTGCTCCGGGCAGAGATGGGGGAGCACCTGGTGAAGCACGGTGATGGGGTGAAGGACATCGCCTTCGAAGTGGAGGACTGCGACTTTATCGTGCAGGTAGGCAGCTCCTCTGTTCCCTCCTGCACAGCACCCCGAAACAGTGAGGGGAGGTGGGGAAGGGCCTGGGGACGTCTTCCACTGGCCCAGGGGAGCTGTGGCAGGAGGGGGTCTCTGTCCTTCTGCCCAGAAAGCCAAGGAGCGCGGAGCCGTGGTGGTGAAGGAGCCCTGGGTGGAGGAGGACAAATTCGGGAAGGTGAAGTTCGCGGTGATCCAGACGGTAAGCGTCAGAGCAGCTGCGGAGGCTGAACACCCGCGTCAGAGTGGGGTCCATGGGACCAGGTTGGACCCAGGAGGTCCCTGAAGAAACAGGGCCACCACGCAACCGCTTTCCCTCCTCTTGCAGTACGGTGACACCACCCACACCTTGATAGAAAAGCTCAACTACAAGGGCCTCTTCCTACCCGGGTACCATCCGCCCCTCTTCAAGGACCCCCTGCTGCCGAAGCTGTGAGTACTTTCCAGAGGGGCCCACACGGCTCTTTGCCACCGTGTGCGGGTGGGATGTCCCAGCAAGGAGCCAGACAGGTCCCCACCACCTCGCCCCAGAGCCCCCCGTGCTGTGGGGTACCCTCGAGCCCAGCTGAGAGCCACCCCCGGCTTCCCCCCACAGACCAAGCGCCAAGCTCAACTTCATTGACCATGTTGTGGGGAACCAGCCCGACCTCCAGATGGTCCCCGTGGCAGACTGGTAAGAGCGGGGAGGGCTGGCACGTGGTGGGATGGAGCAGCAGCACCGTTCTGCTGGTTTCATCCCCTCCAACATCAGCAGCTGAGGCTAATTAAGCAAGAACAGATGTTCGTTAATGTGGGGATGGAGTGAGGGACTTGAACGTGCCCTTTGTGGCCTGGGCAGGTACCAGAAGAACCTGCTCTTCCACCGCTTCTGGTCGGTGGACGACAAGCAGCTGCACACCGAGTTCAGTGCCCTGCGCTCCATCGTGGTCACCAACTACGAAGAGACCATTAAGATGCCCATTAACGAGCCGGCGCTCGGCAAGAAGAAATCCCAGATTCAGGTGAGCGGACGCAGGCAGTTGATCCGTCAGGCTGCCATCGCCTTTAGTGGGGCTTTGGTGAAGAAAAAGGGACCGAGGGGTCAGTGATTCAGAGCCCGCACAGAGGTGCTGTGCTAAGGTGGCTGCTGGAAGGCAGCCCTGGCGCTGCTCAGGTCTGCCAAGGGCTGTCAAACCCTGAAGCGCTGCCGGGACAGAGCCGGTTTACCCCTGATTTCACCAAAACTCTGATTTTTTTTCATTTTGCAGTCCTTCAGCCAATTTTGCTTTCATGTTTTTAAGCCCAAGTTGAGCCCTTTGCACGCTGTAGCTGCACTGTCATTGACACGGTGATGTTTTTTTCCCTGTAGGAATATGTCGACTACTATGGAGGGGCTGGAGTCCAGCACATCGCGTTGAACACCTCTGACATCATCTCAGCGGTGAGTGCAGCTCCGGGCAGCTCCTGCCCCGGCCGTGTTCCGCCTCCCCCGTCCCACCGGGCACGGTCCTCGTCACAGGGCAGTGGTGGACTATGACCCCCCTGGGGTGCGAGGACAGGGGCAGGTTGAGCGGGCTTTGTGCCGTGGTTGTCTTACAACCAGGATTAACCGCCCTCTGTGCCAGTGTGTTGCTGGAAAGGGACCTGCCTGCACCTGTGAACTGCTGGGAGATGCCCGTCTCTCCAGCCTAAAGCAATTGGGGTCTGCAGGGACCCCAACGGCACGTGTTGTCCTTGGGGGGGTGGCCAGGGGGCAGCTTGGTCAGCCCGGGCTGGGGGGCTGAGCCACCATAGCACATCACCCACCTTTGCCTGGGGCAGATGCTGGTCTGGATTGAGCCCCGCTGCTGTTGAGCGCTTGGTTTTGGACTCCCCTCCAGACCAAAGGGCCTCCAGAGTTATCGGGGGGTCAGGGTGGGATGAAGCATCCTTGCACGGTGGCCAACTCTCTGCATTGCCTGGAGAGGGCATCTGGGGCCCTCTTGTTCCTGGTGCCCAAAGTGAGAGCGTGGGACAGGTCCCCCTGCACGAGGTTGCCCAATGTCGTGGGAAAGTATCACTCTGCCTCCCGACATTGTCCATCCCGGACCATCCTCTTGGCACGAACCGCTCCACAAACGAGCCCCAAGCCCGACCCACGCCGGGGTCTCCCCTGCCTTGCAGATCACCAACCTGAAGCAGCGGGGCGTGCAGTTCATGGACGTGCCGTCCAGCTACTACCAGATGCTGCGGGAGAGGCTGAAAACAGCCAAAATCAAAGTGAAGGAGAACATCGACAAGCTGGCGGTGAGTCAGACCGGCCTGAGAGGGAAAAAGTTTGCCTGGGGCTGGACCATCTCCCTGTGGTGTTTTGCAGGGATGAGGGTGATGCAGAGGGATCCCCTGGCTCCTCTGTAGGTCTTCGAGCTGTTGCCCTGTTTCTTTTCTTCAGGAACTGAAAATCCTGGTGGATTTTGATGAGAAAGGCTACTTGCTCCAGATCTTCACCAAACCAGTTCAAGACAGACCCACGGTCTTTCTGGAGGTCATCCAGCGGCATAACCACCAGGTTGGTTTGAGGATTTCACGATGATCTTGGCTTTGAGACCTCAGGGCCATCAGTACCATCACCCAGCCAGCTCTCGGCGCTGCTCTTTCCCAGCCGCTTCCGAGCTGAGGGACCCGCTGCCCGTCCCTGCCGTCTGAAACATTGTCATCTCCGCAGGGCTTCGGCGCTGGGAACTTCAAGTCTCTGTTCGAAGCAATAGAAATGGATCAAGATGCCAGAGGAAACCTGACCATCCTGGAGCCCAACGGGGAGACCAAGCGCATCTAGAAGGTGGCAGAAAACGCCGCCCTCGCCCCTAACGAGCTGATTCATGAACAAACCAGGAAACAGCCAATGTTTTGGTAAATAGCCCAGACCCAAGTGTCATAAACCCAGGGAAGCTGCTGCCAAGGTGGAGATGTAAAAGGACTCAACACCTTTCCCGACCCAGCCCCGGCGCTGCCCTCCCATGACTTCTTGGGTGAGGGTGCGTGAGAAATAGCAAACACGCTCTTAAAAAGCAGTTTAATGTGATCCAAACCACCAAATTCTTAACAAAGGGCAGATTTAAGGCACGTGCCGAAGACATGCAGCTACAGAGGAAGACAGAAGAAACAACTAGGAGAGCTTAAATTTAGTCTATCCAAAGTTTTCTGTTAATTTTAGCTACGCAGGAAGCTAGTAGAAGAGGAACGCACGGAGGCGTTTGCCTCTCTGTGCATCTCATTTTGTAAGATTTTATTTTAATTGCTTTTAGAATCAATCTTGAATTTGAATTTGCTGAGATTAAACACATGGTTTTAGGGTAGCTACAACATTCTGGAATGAGACTTAATCGAATTTACGTATTTCAGCCTTCCCAAGGCAACACACTTTTGCTCTAATACCTGTAAATTCCTGAATTAATGAAGGGTCGGGGTTTCTCCCATGTTTCAAGAAGTAATTGCTGGCATTGGCAGTGATTCCTTGGCTCAGATCCCGGCTGCATGTGCAAAGTCCCCTCTGGGCATTGCTCTGGTGTTGTCACAGTCCTTTGCAAGGGGACTTTCCCTACCGACACAATAAAACCCTTTTCTGTCACAGCTCGAGTGCCTGGTAAGTTAACGTGGTGGGGCTGGAGCCCCTCTACCCCATGTTTGCTGTGGCTGCTGGTCGAATGCTCCCCGAGGAGTCTGCAGACCTCAGTACATGGCTGCTGAAGAACATCTCCGGGGCTCCGGTGCCCGCAGGTCTCCCCGCTGTTGCACATCTGCCCTCCGAAGCCCCGGTGCACCCACCACTGCTCCCCAAGCTTCCCACCATCGAAGCTGCTCAAACCCCGAGCAGCCCAAGCCCCTGCCAAGCCCTCTGCTCAGGATGGGCTCCTCGGACATGAGTCCTTCCACCAGCCCAAGCCCCTGTCCCATCTGGCCACCCTCCAGGCTGAGCCCTGCTGCCTTCTGCCCCCCGAGGTGTGGCTGTCCTGCATCCCCGTCCCTTCAGCCACGGTGGTCGGCTATGGAAGCTGAGAACTGAGCTGGGAAGTCACCTACGCCCCACGTTCTCTCCCATCTCTTCCGTTTCCTCCACCATCGGTGACTCCATTTGCCTCTGCCCTGGGCATCTCCTTCCCTAAGCTCAGAGAAGGCACTTTGACCACCACCACATCCACAGCAGCCCCCAGGGAGGGAGGGTGGGGGCACATGGCCAGCTCCAGGCTGTGCTTTCATCCGCATCAAACCCCAGCGGCTCCCCCCGCTCCCTCCTCCTGTAAACCACAGGTAACAAAATTCATTTCAGGTTTGAATAAACTGATTTAAAAGAAAGAAACCAAAGGGCCTGTGGCCCCAACAGCCTTACAGCATCACCCGAACCAGCAGCACTAACGCCTTGCTTCGTAGGTTAAGGGCTTTCACTTCCGTAAAGTTAAAAAATGAGAGATATGAACTCAGAAAAATCCGAGGCTGCAGAAGCAGGGACCCCTCACCTACCCGGGCAGCGCCACCGAGGCTGGACGGGTCGGGGACACTCGACACCGTGGGAGGGAGGCCAGCGCCTGGCGGTGCTTCAGTTCTTCAGGGTTGTAAAGATTTTTAATATTAAGAACATTTTCTTTAAGTTTATAAACTTAAATCACTCGCATATTTCTTTCACGCCATGTAATGTTGCTTAAAGTCATTTCCTGCTCACCAGAATTAATATTTTCAGTAAACTTTGCTGAAAATCAGTTCTTTCGAGTGCTCTTTTTCTGGATCTGGTTCCTTGAGTTCTCTCAGTTCCCAGCACAGGTCTGAGAGCAAAAGCTGCCCTGGCTATACATTAAGCACAACATAATTTTTCTGTAAGAAAAGTCAGTATATTTATGGTTTGCTTTATAAAAGTTACTATAATACAATGGTACATAGTATTCAATTCACAAAAATATGAACAAATATATACAGCATGACACATCCACAACAAAAACACTTTCTTCAAAACAAGATACATACTGGTGACAGATTCTATATGCACAAAACATCCCTAAATTTATAAATTTGCTTAACGAAAGAAAAAGCAGAAATCCTAAATCTTCAAAGCAGAGTTGTTGTTTTTAAGGAACTTAAAAAAAAAAAAAAATATATCTTTTTCATTTATTGCAAACCATTTTACCTGCCTCCTTTTAAAGGAGGCCCTTTATTTTCACACTGTGAATTAAAACAACCTGTTTATAGAACCAGAAAACTGCAAGGATTGGCAGGCGGGTGTTCTTCCATTTTGCTTTTAAAACTGCCCATTTGTTTTAGGGTGTCCATGTCGATGTGTTTCTTTTCACTTGGACAAATACTACAGTGGCAATTAAGGAGGAAACTCATAAAAACAAAACAAATATTAAATTGAAAAAAAATCCAGTTGCAAACTCACTTAAATACATTTTAGGCTGTCTATTAGACTGTACACATTTCCTCGCTTGAAATAAATAGATTTTGCACATTAGGTTTCAGACTGAGGGGGGGGGGAAAGAAGAAGCCTTGACTTGGCAATTTTTTTGTCTTCAGTTTCTTAATGCTTCTAATTCCATCTATTTATTTGACAAAAAACATATTTGTACAGAATTTACATTATACAAAGCTTGACACAAGCTGTAAATGCCACCAGCTCCTTTGCTATACTTAGTCCTTCTTCCTCCCCATCTCCTTGACATGATTTAGAGCTGGAATCTGTTTAAAAAGAACTCCAAATTACAATAGTCACTTTTAATAAATTATTTACATGCTCTTGAAGTACAAAGAAATCAGCAAAAAAATTTCAACATGTTTCTACAAGAAACAGTGTTTGAAGAGAAGATTCTTGAGTTTGCCTATGTACAGAAGATGCATTTTTTTTTTTTATATACTTCAAAATCCTTTTTTCCTTAAATTTTTATTTTATACAGAAATGCACTGAAATGATCCCTGAAAAAGGTCACAAAAACCGGAACTGAAACTACTGTATACTTTGTTGGAGTTTAAAAATGTTTTTTTTTTTTTTTTCCTTGTAGAAATAAGCTGCTCTATACAATATAAATATCTGCAAGATGAGCCCCTTCCCCTCCCGGACCCCCGATAGTCACAGACCACTTATTGGGACCAACCTGGAATTGCAAACAGGGGTGTGAACCGAACGGATAAATGAAGGTGTCGGGCAGAGACAGGAGGGATTTGCAAGCACAGAGTGCGCTTCCTAGAAACACTAACTGCGGAGAGGCATCTGCACCCTGAACTCAAACCAGCTTCATGTTGGGAAACTAAAGATTTAAGTTAAATTTCCAAAACTTTTGCGCTACTGCCTTGGGTCATTTCACCTAGCCAGATAACAACTTTGCAGGGAGCACAGTCAACATCCCTCTCTTTTTTGTCTTAGGTTTCAATTTAACTAAAAATAAATTGGAGACAGGCTTCTCAGTGAACAAAAAAACTTCAGTAAATCCCTCTGTAAAGCAGCACATAACGGTGAGGTTTCTTTTTAGTCCTTGACACTATTTCCATGGGGTGCCGGGGCGCCTGCGCTGACTGTGGGGCTCAAACGCTGGGTCTGATCCAGGCTGGAATGTGAATTGCACACCTTCTGCCTTTCTCCTCGTTTCATCCCTTTCTAAGTACGAGCCAAAGTACCTGGGAAGGATTAGAAAGGCATCTCCATGGGGCTGCCTTCCGAAACCACCTCAGTGGCGGCAGGGCTCCCCTGCCTGGATCAGACCCTGCTGGCATGCAGGGACAGGGCAGCCACAGGCAACTGCAGCAGCTCATGGAAATCACGAAACCAGACTTATCCTCACCATAAAATGCGCTGTTTCGGGGCACAGGGCAGCTCCGCAGTCTGAGACACAAGCTGGACAGGTAGGACTCTGGAAGCCAAGATTTATGGGGAAGAAAAGAGAAGCCTCAGGTTTGGCTTTGAGACCAGACTAACATGATTTTTCAGAAGTGCTGTGGGTCCGACAGCTCTGTTTCCTCCTGGGGGGCTACTGGGAGCTCAGCTCTTTCCAAAACCCATGTTATTTGTCTGGGATTCTAAAAAGGGATGGGCCGTTTCAGAAGTACCCAAGGGATTTAGGTACTCATGGTCTTTGGCACCCAAATCCCTTTGGTGCTCCTGAAAACACCTGTAGGTCTCGTTTCAGAAGACCACAACCTGCTTCCCTGCCTCTTCTCAACAAAGATTAAGGCAAACTGCAGGGGTAATCCTGTCCAGAGCACACAGATAATACTGGGAAATACAAAACTGTCAGCAGGTACTTAGGGGCTGGACCATCTGGGGAGTCTTCACCCCCACAAAACCACTGTTAATAAACTGTTTTGATGGACCAGAGAGGAAGAAAGCCAAGGACATCGGCAGAACTGCCGCACACAGGGGCTTCAGTTCTGAGACACAGGAAACTTCTGTGCATTTCCAAAGCTTTGGAAGTAAAAGGCCAAGCTGTAGAGATGCCAATTGGAGCGTCAACACAACAAGATGAACCTTATTTAAAAAATAAAATAAAGTAAATTGAGCAGCTGGTTTAACTCCCAAACGCTCCTGTCATCGCTGCCGTTACAACCAACATTCAATGACAGAAACTAGTTGTGCTTCTCATAATTTTAAATTCTGGGTCACCATTACCCAATTGCTGGAGAGATTTATAAAGAGGGGGGGAAACAACAAAACAAAAACAAAACAAGAACAGACGAGACTATGGACTGTCCAATCTCAGCAACAATTTCCTCACCCTCAGACAGAAATACAGGCGGTATTAAGGCAGCTTGTAGCAGTCTGTGTGTTCCTGTTCTTTCAGGCCTTTTGTCTGAAAAAGAAATTCAGATGCAGAGGTCTAACCTACATCACAAGCTCCACTCCGCAGTGCGGACCTGGAAATTCCACGTAACAGCTGAAAAAACTTCCAGGAAACTTGTTTGCAAGGCTGTAACCTCTGTGGTCATATAGCAATTATCACTGATTTTAAAAGGCTGTAAGAATACAGCTGTACAATTTGTTCTGTGGGGAGATGATGTCTAACCATGCAGATAATCTTCCCATTTCATAATGACATTGCAACTTCCCCTTATAAGCCAATTAAAAAGGGTTTAGTACAACTAGTCTCTACTTTTTAAGCAGGAGAAATTCAATGCAAGTTGAAAAATTGATCCTGTCTATACCTGAATGGTTGTGTAACGTTTCCAGATCACATCCAAAGAAGTATTTCTTTGGTGTTTTGCCCCATTTTTAAATGGAACCTCTCGAAAAACTGCAACCTTCACCTCAGCACATCTACAAGGACAAAATATATTGAAAAATCATTTCAAAATACGCCTTCCAAATTTAAAGAAGTATTTGTTTTCATGCTGTAGATGGGGGAGGACAGGATTGCTCCCGCAGCCTGCTCTCAGGGACACTTTTACCATGTTCTTAATGGAGGGATGGGACCATCCCAGGGCAAGTTACTGAGTAACAGAGGGAGGAGAGTGGCACGGCACAGTTCGCTCCTATCACAGGAGGCATCTCCCACATTCAAGGACAGAGCAAATACTCCCCATAAAATTCTGGAAGAGCAGAGAAATGCCGACGAAAATGAGAAAACTTAATACGAGACACACATCAGCCTGTTTCCCATCTACGGGAAGAAAATCCTGTTATAAACGTGGGCCGTAGTGTATGTTTACAAGGAGGGTAAGATTTCTACAGCGTAAACACGGCCTGCATGCAAGACAAACCGATCTCCAGGAAACGGGCATCCCCAAAGGCCACACGTCATGCAACGATGCTACAGCTACACAACTGACTCAACTTCTTACTAGTCATTGTGATATCCAAACATTTTTCACGTATGGGTGCAGAGGTTTTGATCCCCCAATATACCACCATGGTATATGAAAATTAGAGACGAGCCCAAGGCGCTAAATTGAGGTCTGCGGCTGACCTGACTCTTCCCCGGGGTGTCTGGCTTAGGGGACTTGTTCAGGCTTAGGGGACAGTTCATCCCTAACGAAAAAGCAGGACAGTTCACCTATAGTCTCGTTGTGGACACATCTCCATACATACACGCACCCAAGCACACGCACGCATCCATTCACACACCCTCAAGCCTCTGGCTTGCTCTGTAACATCAACCTTACATTTATTTACAGCTTACTCCGAGAAATCTGTGCAATTTCAGCCAATCAAGCTCCCAACAAACCTTATATGGCATTTTCAGTCTCTGCTTCACATTTAAACGTTGAATGTCTTTTTCAACCAACAAAACTGATGAGAAAAAGGTAGCAGCATTTATGAAAAGATGAAGGTTTATAACAACAATTAAAAATAAGGTACCATTATCCCATTACGGAGCATTAATGTAGGGACTGAACAGAGAAGCTAGTGTTTGGATAGACCATGCCACAAAACGGTAGTCACCTTTTTGTGTGCGTCTTGGATCTGAAAAGGAAAGAGCACCTGAAACATGAACAGTCCTCGTAAGCATGTGCGCGTTTTGCTTTCATTCGTGATCCTGGCAGAAGTGCGAAACTTGCTTGGTTTTTTTTCTTCTCTTTTTTCCTCTTTTTTTTTTAATTTTTTTTTCCGTTTTTTGATTTTTTTTTTTCCTTTTTTTTTTTTCCTCTTTTTTTGGCAAAGTGCAACCACACCTGGTTACCACAGTTTTGACATGGCCGAAGGTGCAAGTGTGACGAGAAACCTCGAGTTCAGTTCAGGGTTCCCCTGCAGTTCTCAGAGCCACATAGACACGGGATTTTTACATCCTCAATTGGAAACTTGTAGTCATAGGTAATTTCCTCATTCACATTGATGTGCTGTTTGGAGTAGATGACGATCTTCTTTTGAGACTCCACCGTGATTACTTTAGCATAACAATTTGGCTGCAAAGGTGATAGAACAGGTAATGATTTAGGCGCCTGGATGGCCATGGCTTCCCAGCCTCCACATAATTATTCCAAGCTAAAAAGAGCAGGGCAGCCCTTTCCCTAGACAGCATCAGCCACACTTCCAGAGCCTGGACCGAGGGGAAGCTGAGAGAAGGAGGCATGAAGCCAAAAAACAAAGGAGCCCTCCTTGTGCTCCTCCAAAATATCCACATTCTGGTCATTTGTGGTGCAACAGAGCCTGGATGATGCTCCACCAAGTTTGTCGCAGGCTAAAAGCAGCTCAACTAATGCTTAATAATTGGCTCAGGCAGCCAAGTCTTTGAGTGTGGACTGCAGCACAGAGCAGAGGGAAAAGCAGCTTCTCTACCTGCCTGGGCAGAGAACACTTTTCCCATGTGAACACTAGAAGGAGACTGTTCCCACAGAATAACAATGCTAAAATTTGGTTTGTTTTAAGGAAATATTTCTTTAGAGATGTTTGAACAGTGTCGGTCAGGGTCCCCCACCAGTCAGGAGGATTCTGAGTACACGCTGTCTCACTGCGTGTTTCAGGTCTCAGGTCTCTCAAGTCTCTCTACACTAGTTTAGACTCTGTTTTTATCTGCTGCAGCTCATTAACATTTAATCATACCCCTGTCACCCCCTGCTACTTCTGAACATGGCCCCAGTCAAAGTTAGCAAGGACTCTGTGGTTTTATCAGTATGTCAGAGTACAATTATATGCAAAAACACAATACTTACATTGCAGCTGTGATTAATAAACCTGGCGAAGTTTCCGCATTTCGTGGCATCGATGATGGTGTCATGATCGACTCTGAACATGTAACTGCTGCCTATGCCTTCATCCTCGTATCGTTTCTCACGCATGTCAGCAATGACCTGCAGAAAACCCCACATGTAGAGTCAGGACTCGCAGAAGTGATCTGTGAGCAGAGATCTACACAACACTCACCTGAGCTGTGCTTGTGCCACTAAAAAGATATATGATCCCCAACACCCCAAGAGAACACAGACCTAACTGAAAACACAGAAGTTCAGGATGGGCTTCTTGAGAGCTTATCTCCTAAGGATTTGAGAGCTTAGTTTCTACGTGCTGTTGAAAATCCCACCCGTGTACCTCCAAGCTATATACCAACCTCTGCATAGCTCACGTAGCTAATGCCTTACAGCAGGGACTCCAACCCCAGCTGTCATACTTCAGCACTTCTTTCAGGGCTGGATTTTGCTCAGATTTCACCCACAGCCCAGCTTACCTGCCTGATGTTCTGACCCACGTATTCAATCACCATCTCATCAGCTGCAATGGGCTCCATAGCAAAAAGGCCCCAGTCATGAATGTGGCTCTTGCAGAATTTTAGTTTTTTCTTTCGGAACTGCATGAAGAAAACACCCCAAAACCCCAACCTTGAATTAGCCACAGCATAGAAAGGGAAAGGCCGTTCCTGAGTCCAGCATCTGCAGCACGCTCCAAGCCACAAGCAGTGCTGGGGCACTTCAACCCAACGCAGTTTCCTTCTGTCTTGTAGTGACAGGAAGGCAGGACAGAGGTCATGGGAGGTCCCACAGAGTTGCAGTACTTGGGTTTTTACCACTGACCACATACTGGGGTGAACAGACCCTTTGAGGCCATCGTCTCTGGGTTCTGCATAACGCTGATGGTTCCGACTAGGGCTCAAGCTCTGTAACCATCATATACTCATTTATAGCCATTTATCAGGCAGCTCATGTCTCTGCTTCTCACAAGTGAGCACACCGGACTAAGCATCATGTTTTCCTTGTGACTGCTCTGTTCCTATTTCTTTAGGTAAATTATTTGTATTAGACATTGTATTAAGTTGTATGGTTGTATCAAGTTGTGGAAGTACGGGAGAGCCAGGTACCGTTCAATCCTCTGGCACACACAAAGGTGCCCAATACTGAGATGGCCATCACCAAGGTGAGACCCAACTGGCAGGAGGTCCCCTGCCCTGGCCTCAGCCAGCTCCCAGCCAGCCCCTGCACAAAGCAGCAATCCACAGAGTGACCTACCTTGAGTTGGTTGAACTTAAGCAGGTCACTGTCACAGCTACCAGTGAAGGAGGAGAGGAGCCTGCGTTGCTCTGACCGCCTCTCGGAGCCAGCCCGGGTGGAAGCGTGAGGTTGGGCAGGGATGCTCATACCCTGAGAGGACAAATGGGCAATCAAAGCTGACCCAATGGACCCAAAACCCTGCAGCCTCCCTGTGAGCAATCAATCCCTTGTGCTACAACACATCACCGCAGAACTTGCGGCCTCCTAAAACATCCCACATCAAACACTAACATCTCCCTAGCAGCTCCCAGACGACTAACTCAACACAGGCGTAGGAACAGCTTCACCTCCCTCCTTGCCAAAAGGCAGGAAGCAGCCGCTGTGCGGGACACCGTATAAAACCAAATCCCATTCACACCCCGGCAGTCAGCGAAGGATGTGTCCTCACCTGCGTGTCAGCTGGAGGCTCTTCTGCAAAAGCTCGGCTATTATTGAGGTATTTAAGTTTGTCCTTCTTATCAATTTTGTAGTAGCCTTCACTTCGTGCACAGCCCGTCACGTGCTCCCGCATCCCATCATCCCGCTTCTTTTTCTTGGGGGTAGAAAAGCTAGTAGGTGGAAGGAAGTTAAGGAGAAACACAGCCACAGGTGGATATCAGACAAAACTTGCTTCAGCTAGATAGAGCTAACACCAGGAACTTGGAAAATTATGAAGGTTTTCGAGGGCAACAAAAAATAGCAATACTATTGAAAAATACATAAAACATCACTGAAGTCCCCATGCCTACAGGAAAACTAAGCACAGTCTTGCCTTCTCAGCTGCATGCTTTGGGAAACTAAAGCAGAGAGATAATGCAAATTTAAACATAAAAAGGTTAAGCTGTCAAGAGAAACCTGTTTGAGAAAGGACTTCCCCACAGCACCCACTACGTACACAGACAGCAGCTGCCCAGCCATCTGGACGTACCATTTTCTCTGTTTTGAGTGTCATGCTTTTGTTCTACCTCAAGAAACACCCTGCAGCCACCCCAGGCCCTAAAGACACTGCACTGATCTCACGGCAGCAATCATCCCCACTGACTTTGGTTAGAAGCAGCACAGATGGGCAAGCGTCGCTCCTCAGTCCAAAGGGCTTGGAGACAGATGCTCTCACCAGCCTCAGTAAATCAGCTCCTTCAGACCCTGATAGGAAGGGTAAGACCCTGTGCAGCTGTTTCAGACCCCACTGTCCTGATCAGTCAAGAAAACCTGCAGCTGGCCTGGCAAGGACTCACTGCATTGAGCAGGCAGAAGGTACCTTCAGGTCTTCGGCATCTGGAGGGACAGTGGAGCTGTACTACTGGCAGCTCACCCCAAAAATGCAGCCATAAAGCCTCCGATAATTGAGATCTACCCAAAAATGCTCCCTGTGAGTCATAATATATCTTTAACACTAGAAAATTGAAGCAGAGGGACCATAAAAAGCAAGAAGCGACAGCCCTGAGATCAGAGTGCTGAGGTGTGAGCTTGCTGCAAAGCAGATAAACCCTGCAGGTACTTTCACACCTATCATGCAGTGTAGCACAGATGAACTGGCAACTGGCTGCAGATGATTTTTAAATGGTTTAAAAATTGACTGTAAATTTGCTGTTACAATAATCCTTATCAACAGGGAAACAGATTTCAAATATTTCCACTATGTAGCTTGCCAAACGCAAACACATGGTCACAGGCAAACCCTACCCTCAGCCATCCCCCCCTCCACCTTTCACTGGCTGGTGGTCCCCCACCCCTGCAGGGCCAGTTACTCCTCCCTTCAAACTGGTTTGGTTTTGGAGCTGCTTCCCCAGATGGGGCAGACACAGACTGAGAACCACTGGGAATGATGCATTTCATCGTCCTTTTAGAAAATTTCCTTTAAACAATTAAATAAATCTATTTCAAGACTACTGCACTGGTATGAGAAGGTAGATAATTATAAATTTAATCTTACACATTGCCTGTTGAGATGCAGAGAAAGAAAAGGCCTAAAACGCACAGCTCAGCACTGACCTCCGCTTGCTTTTTATTAGTATCATATCACTGACTACTTTAAGTGGCTTGGGCCTTTTTTGCTTTCGCTTTCATGTCTTGCAGGGAGTAAGGGATGAGATATTTTAACTCCACACAATCTCTAGCAACACACGAGGTGGTGCATTTGTCTTCTTTAACATATAAATTCATACATCCTTCCTAAAAACATTACTAGAGAGTTCTTAGGTTATGGGCACAGCCTTTTAGGCTCTGTTCTGGAGATCACCACTGATGGCTGTATGCATGTAAAGTCTTGCTCTGAGACAGCATGCGTGTCCCAAAAATACTCCTAAAGATTCAAAGCTACAGCCTATGCTGCTGATTACCAGATTTATTAGTATTTCAAACTCAAAGCAAGTTAAAGCTGGTAGCACCGCTAACTTATCATTCTGGGCACAGATGGTGAGATTATTTTTACAGCAAGTTTTAGCCCCAAGTTAAAGCCCTGTATGTGCAGACTAGAAATTCCACAGGCAAGCTGAAAAAAGAGACTGGTTTAAATGCAGACAGAAGCTTCTCAAACTAGCGAGGAAATCTCCCCAGAAGAGGTGCATACAGATTTTCCCTGCAGTCCTAGATTGAAAATGCAGCAAGAACAGCCACTTCTGCAGTATTTTTGTATTGCAGCTTCAGGGAATAAAACAGTCTAAAATTCCCTGCTGATATAAGCAATTGCTATTTTAGTAAGGAAACGCTTCTTCCACCAACAAACTTAGTCTTTTGCATTGTAAGTCCTACACAATGACCATTTAGTGCATCTTACACGTGTTGTGTAACACAGAGCACCAGTGAGAAAGGATATAAGGATGGAATACCCACAGGGTGTCATTGAGCCAGTCCATACCATTGTCCTGCTGTAACAAGCGGTCGTATGTGATACACATGAATTTGATATCTTCCTCATCTATGCCTCCGTTCCAAATATCATACAAAATGGTCATCTCCTCAAACTCGGAGCGTGGCCTGAACTGAGGCCGGGGTGGGGAATACTCAGGGGAAGGAATCACTGGGAGGTCCTCGGATGTCTTCTTCTGCCTTCGCCATTGTCTTTTAGGTTTCACGTGAGCTTCTTCTTCCTTGAAGTCTTCATTCCACTGGTTCTCCAGTTCCTTAAATGGCAGTTTCTCTGCAACTGTCTCAGCTGCTATTTTCTCATGGAAACCGTCATTCCTGAAGTCCAGGGTGACAGCTTCAGGGTCTTTCAGTCCATAGAAAGCATCAGGATGTCCACTCAACAGCTCTTTGCCCACAGCGCTTTCCACCAAGGCCACTGGCACAGGAGGAGGTTCTATGGTTTTGCCCGAGTACACATCCAATGAGAGGACAGAAGGTGGTGACCGTTTTGGCCGACCTGGCCTCCTTTTGGGAAGGACAGAAGGTGGAGGGGGGGGAGGAAGAATAGAAGCACCAGTGGGTACTTCTGATGAGAGCAAAACAGATTTTACTTCTGCCTTGCATTCCTCAATGGGCATTCTTCCATCTCCATGCATGCATGGCAGGGCTGCTACAGGTATTGGCTCATCAGGTGGCAAACCCATGTCTGTGTGGAAATCTGCTTGTGGGGGGCTGGCAAAGGGGATAGGGGAAGGAACACTGTTCATGCTGATTGTAAGGGAAGCACAAAGAGGCTCTTTAAAGGGTTTCTCATCTAGCTCCTCCTCTGACTGTTTCTTGCCAGACAGAAGGCAAGGAATGGTAGCACCAGCCTCTGGGAAAGTAGGCGTGAAATTGAAATCTCTCCCAGGAGTCCGAGGAATCCCACTGTTAATGCCAGGAGATTGGGATGGGTAGGAAAAGGGGCTCCCTGGGACTTGAGGGGAACTAAGGGTCAAGCTGCTTCCCGTGAGGGGAGCATCACTTCCTGGCGTGGCTGGAACAGTGTCCGTGCTCTGTGACTTAACAAGGGGGTGTGAAGACTTGGCCAAAATGTCCCGCCCAGGAGTCCTAGGAATCTCCTCTTCCACGGACGTTTTGGTCACCATTAATTGTTCAGGAAACTTTTCTGGAGGGACTAAAGATTCTTCTTTACCAGGAGTTGATGGTAAGGGAAGCATGGAGGATGGCACCTTGTGGGCTGGAAGCAAAAGAGTATCAGTCTCTGAATGGATCACCTCCCGTCCAGGCGTGCGAGGCAGCCGGTCATCTTCCTCCGCTACAGAGGGCAGTTTTGTTTTCACACGAGCTTCTAAGCTGCTGTCGTCAGACTTGCTGAAGAAGCTTTTACTGGGCAGAGGTTCTCCGAGGACTCCCACTGGAGTTGAGAGACAGAGTGTCTCCTCCTCATCTTGAGATTCAGGCTTTAGACCTTCCTGTACCTCTGGCTCCAGCGTGGTAGCGGGTTCGGACTCTTCCTCTGAAAGGGGGAAAAGAGAGGAGAATCAGCAGCTTTGCTTCCACTTGGTTACTCGCCACTTGCCAGTAAAGGCATGTTTAAGATGCTGCAATTACAGAACAGCTCAGTTCCACTGGGAGGCTTTAAAAACTCCAATGCTTTACATTTTGGAGGCACAGAGTGTAGAGTAATTAGACGCTACCACAGACATCTCTAATGGACCATAAAAAAAATGCACTATTAATTTGAGGATTAGCTACGACACAGGCCAGAACGAAGGTTTTCTGCTTTCAAAACCCCTGACCACCTTTTGTACAGACATAAAAAGAATTAGCGGACTGTGGGACGAGAATTTGGAAGAGAGGTGTCAGAGCCCCAAGCTATCAGCTTTTCTAATGTGGGAAGGTAAACTAATTGCAAGGCCAAGAAGCACCCTCCGCTCTCCAAGAGGGAGCAGTGAAGGGAGGAGCGTAACACTCTTGAACAACACATCAAGGAAACGGGAAGCCCTTGTAATGAATGAGGAGAGACTCAGATGGTATCAATGAGGCAATTTATATGCTGCTCTCTCTGCAGCAGGCTCATTTGTCTGGAGTTTATTTACCCCCTTAGGGCCAGGGCCAAAAGGAAACAGCAGTGAATTTTTTTAGGCAGCTCAAAATAACATTTTCAAGTGGGAGAGCAAAAGGAAGTGACAACGCCTGGAGAACTGGAAGGGAAGTGTTCTCCATTTTTGCTGAACGAATTGGAGAGTTGCTGGAGAAGGGTCCGATCCCTGTAACTCGTGTAGGACTGGGTTGGGTTGCACAAGAAGAATGCTGCAGTGTGAGCTTGTTCACGCAGCCCACCTGTAAAGCTCATTCCACATGTCAAGGTGCCCAAATGCAGGTCTCCCCAAATTTATGTCCTTTCTGCACATTTACCAATTCTAGAAAGGATCTGTGCAAAACAGGTTCTTCTTTGCCCTGCCCAGTTTAACATTTTGCCTCTGTATGGCTTTCAGATTTTATGGCAGCCAAGGAGTGATAGCCTGTGCAGGGACTGGATTTCCAGCTCTCCAAGTCCTCAGACACCAATCCTGCCCAAGGCTCACACTGCAGACCACACTAGATGTGTTTTCGCTCTCGGCTCCAGTTTTTAATTTTTTAGTTCTCCCCTAGCTGCAGAATTTGTCAAGATTTATGCATCTCACTCCTGTTCTAGTAAAAGGTTTCTAATTTCCTTGTGTTCGTCGTGGTTTAACCCCAGCCAGCAATCAGGACCACGCAGCCACTTGCTCCCCCTCCCCACCAGTATGGTAGGGAGAAGAGGGAGAAAAGGAAGGGAAAGGAAAAAAAAATAAAATCATGTGTTGACATAAAGACAGTTCAACAGAACAAAAATGGAAGAGGACAATAATAACAACAACAACAATAATAATAATGGTAAAAGAGTACACAAAATAAAGTCCCTGCCCCCTGACCAACCCCCATTTCTATACTGAGCACGATGTCTATGGTATGGAATATTCATTTGGCCAGCTTGTCCTGTCTATGCTCCCTCTCAGCTCCTATGCGAAACTGAAAAAAGTCCTTGACTAATATAAACAACACCTGGCAACAACTAAAACAGTATGTGTTATCAACATTCCTTTCAGACCAAATCTGAAACATGGCAGTCACTAGAAAGAAAATTAACTCTATCCCAGCTGAAACCAGGACAGGATTAAATACAACTCTGTATTGAGTGAAGATAATTTCCTTCTTCCAGAAAACCAGGGAATATCACTCATTTAAAAGGACTAAGTAAAAAAAAGCTCACAAATAATATTAGGAACCAGATACAATTCTGAGACTCCACCCACCTGCCCCATATAGCTTCCCAGTCACATACCGCTTTAGTATTAAAACCAAAAAGAGCCAGTAGCGACTCATTAAGCACAGATTCCTGTTCTGTTTTAGCAGCCATGGCTTTTCTACCTTGAGCTTCAGCCACCACACCATCCAATCAGTCACCTTTGGATAATGACAACTGTTCAGTTCCTGTAGGACACTAACTAAACTGGCCCAGGATAAGATTCTGGATGCAATAACCACGGTATTTTTAGTAGCAGATGGCTTGTGTAGAGCTCCTTACTAGGAAGGAAAGTTCAGCACAGACCTCTTTCCCTGTATTGATAACCCCTCGCCTAGAGCCAATACTGGAGGAAGAAAGAGAACGAGGGAAATACAAACCCATACATATTAGATCCTGTGAGAATACTGTTCTTGGAAATGTGGTAAAAAATGCCAAACCACATGGAAGAGCATACCTGGCCTACAGATGGGAGACAGTGCAAGTTTCATCTCCTGGTCTCTTTCCAAAACCAAATGTTTCAGTGTTTCAGCAGCAATACGTGCCTCTGGGACTTCGCCACATTCACTTTCTCCTGCCTTGATTTCTTCCATGCCTTCATCTTTCACTGCCAAAGCTGGCTCTGCGAGTCCCAAGCCTGTTGTATCCATGTAGTCATCCACAGGATACAGCTCCAAAATAGTCTCCCTCTCATCATCAGGAAGCTCATGACCAGCAGGCTCATGCTCTGTCTCAGCAACCATGGCTTCTCTGTCTTGATCTTCAGCCACCTCTTCCTCTTCTTCTTCCTCTTCCTCCTCCTCCTCATCTTCATCTTCATCATCTGAGTCTGAACTTGACTCGAATTCAGAGGAGTCCTCACTTTCATCAGATGATTCAACTTCAGCCTTGGAAGACGAGGGACTTGCTACATCTACAAGAGGAACAAATTACCATTAGTTCTGCTTTCTGACTTCATTAAACAATAGCGTCTATTACAGGATCAAATATCACTTCCACACTGTAACAGCATAGAAACAGGATCAATAGCAGTCTGTGGATTTGAAGGATTCGCCTCCCAATTTGTTTATTTTTGCAGAGACTTATAAACCAGGTATTTGGATGCTTACAACAATCACCATACAACAGGCAGTTTCATGCGCAGCAGAGCTAATGCTGCCTGGCACCTTGCCCACGTGGGTCTCTTGGTGGATTGTATCTTTACTGGGGTCGTACTAAGATTTTCTGCTGCCTTCACACACAGCTTTAAAATGTGGAAACTACCCTTCCAGAGCAGGAGCTGACTGATAGGACGGAGTTATTAGGAGTTAAATTACCCCTGTTTCAAATCTGGTTCCTTCTTCTCCCAGCCACACACGCTTTATAAAACAAGCACAAACTTAGCTGGCTTTAAGACTTCTGCCCCTCTATCAAGTTGGGCTAAGATCACTCAGGGACTGAAGAGCTATTGCAACAGACTGAGGGATCATGGAAGCCTCACAGGTAACAATTAAAAATACCTGTATGTATTACCTTGTATAAAACTACCCTTCAGTGAAAGATGGTGCACAAATAGAAAAACAGTAAGCTCCCAAGTACAAAAGGGAGACCACGCCTGACCCAAAGGCCATGCTTGCTGCTTCTGCTGGAACTGCTTACCCTCCTCGGAGTCCTGCTCCTCCTCCTTGTCACTTGTGTCTATGCCTGTCTCCTCATCATCCTCATCTTCATCCTCTTCCTCATCTTCATCCTCATCTTCATCCTCATCCTCCTTTGGAAGAAAGCATTGCCAAAAATGAATAGTGTCTGACTCTGAGACCCCCTTTTAACGACAGCATTCAAAACTGCAATGACAAACCAACGGACCTTGCCAGGTGCTGCTTTCACCAAGCCTCCCTCTTCTTCCTGCTCCTCTTCCTTCTCTGAGGAGGACTCTTCCTCTTTCCCTGATGTCTCATCTCCCTCTTCTCCCTCACTGTCGAGCTCCAGTGGCCTTGCTGGTCGCCGCCTCAGCCCCACTGCTTCTGCATCCTTCTTTGACAGGTCAGATGTTGTATCGGAAGCATCCCTGTCCCTCTCCGACTCTGGTGACCAAAAACAAGAAGGAAATTGCCATCAAATACCTTGCAAGGGAGGGACAGAGCTGACTACAAATGGAAACTTTTTCTTCGCGAAGATCAAAGTTAGGAGCAATGTGTCCATGTGGTGTGTGAGTCGCCAGGCTTACAGGGGACTAATTTCACAGTGCAAGTGAGGGTGCGACTGGGTGCAGGGTGTTGAAATGGCAAGATGGCAAAAGGCGGCTGGCCAAAGCTGACAAGCTACAGGCAGAGCAGCTGGGAGACATGGCACAACTGAGGTCAAACAGGTAAGCCCAATTTAATGCCTTTTTGGTTTATTTAAGTGCTTTACAAAACCCTGCTTCTATACTTTGCCTTCAAAACTAGTTGTTAATCTGAATCAACTTTATGGCACAACTAATTTGAACCCACTTACTTATGCAAAACAAAGGGTATCGGAAGCTTTGTTTCATCTCTATTCCTCCCTGCTTCCAGGAAAAAAATGTTAAAATATTTTCAAATAGATTTTTCTGGCAAATAACTTTGCTTCAGTTTAAAATGAAACGCAGGGCAAACTGTGTCTTAAATGCTTTCTCCCACAACACACCCAGTGAGCTGCAAGCACACCCCTGGAACAATCCATGAACTCATCTGAGCTCCCTCTACTGGGTGACCAGCTCTGCATCAGCAGAACAAAAATAGGTTATGAGTTATTCACAAAATGCGTGTCTTAAATTTCCTGCCAGTGAATTTAAGATAACTGAATCCAGAAGAGACATCTCCCAGCTGATCAGAGCTTTGTGAGAAGTAGGGTTTTGGCCCAGATCCTTGACTCTGTGTCTAACTGTAAGTGAGCACACTGCTGTGAAGTTTAAAAGAATGTAGCTTGCATGTGGTTTGCATCTGCTCTTGTGTTTCAAACAAATGTGCTTTGCAAACCTTCATCTTCGTCATCAACAGAAGTGGAAGGCCGGATTCTCTTCTGATCTCCTGCTGAGGCAGCTTCAGGTGGCTCCTTTCTTTTCACCTGAAAAGACACAATTAGCATTTCTAAAAGTTTAGAAACAGCAGAAATCAACTTCTTAAGCAAATTGCTACTGCTTTACTTTGCCATGGTGACTTACACCCAGAAACCAAGGGCCACTTCCCCAGCTCTTGATCCCTTTATTTGCTTGCAAACAGAATCTCACTTTGAATGAAATTCTACCCCTTCAATTTGCATCAAAACACTCTGGGTACCAGCATGGTGCATGTCATCACCAGGTACTTTGAAGATGACAGAGAAAACTCTTGACAAATCCATGTGTCTGAGACGTAGCAGAACAGAAAGAGAGCCTGAGCATATGACATCTTATAGAACCTCAAAGCAAGTTTCATTCTAAATGAGAGCTGCAGAATCTCTCATCCCAAACCTTTACTTGCACCTTCTGCGCATTCAAAATCCTAATTTCAGGGAAGCCCCTCTACCCACCCCCAGCCCACACTTAATTTTAAGATACTTTTAATTTTTTATGCAAATGCTCTTTAAAATAGGTGACCCTATGCTTGCAACTCTGATTCTGTAAATTCACACAAGGCAGAGAATACTTTTAACCAAACTTCAGGTGAGACTCAGCTGCCAAACTGCAAGACATTCTAAGCAAAGAAATAACTGTGTAAAGCCCCATGAGCATAAGTGTGTTTTCATAATTGTGCTGAAACGCTGTGTCCTGAACACAGCCAAATGTCCCATTTACCTTGCAGAGCAGGGAGATCCTTTACAGACAATTCACACAAGTGGCAGATGAAAAGCTAAGGCTGGGAAAGAGGATCCTTGCTCTTACAGTGTACTGGTGCGTTACGAGTGATGCTGTCAGAAGCAACTGCATAAGTGAACACAGAGTGGGGCTAACAGCCTGCAGGGCTTTGGGGCACAAACCTAGAGAGGTCTGTCCTCCTACTGCTCCTTTAGGGAATGTTAGGCTTAATGAAAACAGATCTTTGTTTTTACCTTGAAGGACGGCAACCGGATGGCCCCTCGTAACCCAATGCCCAAGCCGATTCCCTCATATCCCAGGCCTTCTCCTTTGTTCCAGTTCTCCAAAAGACAAGATGCGATTCGATCCTTCGGCTTTGGTTTTTCCTCCAGTTCTCCTCCAGACTTCACTGGAGTGAGCGATGCCTGCAACGAAGAAAGCACACTTGAGAAAGTTTCCTGGGAAGCACACAAACTCTGGAAACCATTTAGACAGTTGAGGTTTGTGAAGTATCACTGCCTTGACCAGGCATCAGTTCCTCTAAAGGTAAGGGCATGTGAAAATGCACCACATGGCCACACACTTGAAAGGGAGAAGGTGCAAGAGCTCTTCTTGATAATGATTCCTTTCCATCTCTGAGAATCCTTCTCTCCTTTGCATTTTAAGAAGTTACTTTCTCTGTGCAAGGCACTAAAACTGACTAAGACAAAACTGCTGGGACTCCCACAGCAGTGGCTTAGCATGGGACAGTAAGTGATCTTGCATTTGGAGCCATTATGCTGGCAGGCAGCAGAGCAGACACTCCTGTTTTCTCCAGTGAGTGTTTCAAAACATGATCTCTATTTCCTTCACAGGCAGCTTAATGTAGGCCAAAGTACTACACCCATTAGACGCCATGGCTCATTTCAGACCTTCGAAGTGCCTGGTGTGGAGACCACAGTGACCACCTTCCAGAAGGCCAGAATCCAAAGCAGATGCTAGAAGCAAAGGCCATAAAAAGGAGAGATGAAAGGGAAAGAAAAAGTGCAAACATGAACCCAGGACTTGACAGCCCAAGGGAACACATTCCTCCACCCAGGCAGGAGCTACCAAGTGCTAAGGAGCAGCTACTGTACAAAGGTCCTGAACTCTGAAGGGAAGCTAAGGAGTTGGGATACACCACCACCACCCCCGAACTCCCAAACGCTGCAGGAGCCCATCTGGTCTGGTGACAGCTACACGAGAAATAGAGCTACACATGTACCTCTTACAAATAACTCAAGCATGCCTTAGGCAAGTTAGCCTAATGCTGTGTTATCTACCTTCATTTGCTAACACGCATAACTGAAAGCAACTTCAGACCTTCTAGTTGGGAAGACCTTTCTTCTTTTTAGTGTAAGGCACAATATAGCAAGTCAAAAATCACACACATCCTTGTGCATACTTAGCAACCACAGCCCAAGTCCACAAAAACTGTCAGAAGGCTCCAGTCCTGGGAAACAGGAAAATCAAAATATTTAGGCGAAACACCTAAAGGTCTACAATACTTGGTAACTAGACGCACAGTCTCATCTCTGCTCAGCCACAACAAACCCCTTTTCACCAGAGCTGAGGTGTGAAGGAAGAGCAGGAATTCAAACCTCTGCTGCTGTGGAGAGGTGGACGAGCCAGGGAGAGCATCACGGACGGTGGCATACCACACTCTTCTTGAGCTAAGGGCACTGGAGGTAACGTTCGCTTGCACCAGTCAGTGGTGTAACACCGTCTAAAAGTCGGTTTCTCTTACAGACAATAACAGAGCTAATTTGCTGAAGCTGGCTGTAATCACCGAAGAGGAAGTGTAAGCTCAGCTCTCCGGCTAATAAGGGACAAGACTAATGGGAATAATCATGCAGAGAATCCAGGCGGCAGCACTCCATGGCCAGCGATGGCTGATTATTCCTGGCACTTTGCTTAATGCATCTTACTCAGGCTTTCAAACCTAAACCCATCACTAGATTTGGGAACACAGAAAAGCTTTCCCCTAGCTCAGGCAGACAAGTGCTGCCTTCTCTAGCAACATGCTCCTTAGCATCTTTCACCCCATATGTCTTCCATTCTGCCTGACCTAGGACACCAGCTTTACCCTTAAGCTTTCCCACCCTTTACCTATGGTATGATACTTCTTGGCAGTCAATCAGCTGCCCAAGTTGATTCCTTTGATGGAGTATAGTGGACTAAAAACAGAGAGAAAAGAGAGAAACTGAGGCACAGGAGGTGACAAGTGTGTTGTCTTCTTGTGCGTCGTGCGAAGGTTCAGGGGCTGCCAGCAGCATTGTGTAGATAATATTTGCTGTCCTACTAAACTTGAACATTGTTGGTCAGTCAAGGGAAAAAAGAAACCCACAAGGCTTCCTCCTCCTACACTTGGGGACGGTCAGAGAGACAGCAGACCCACAAAGCTTCTGACCAAAACCAGACACTCCTCCTGTAGGAACTGGCATACGGTGGAGCTCATGCGCTTCCAAGATGAGCTTTGATCTCCCCTGTAAAATAACAGGAGGGCTGCTGCAGCTGATGGTCCAAGGATAGGAGATATTAAAAGATATTCTCTCTCCCTACAAATCTGCCTGACTTATTTCTAAAGAAAAAAAGATGTAAACAAGCACATATGTTGTCTTATTTATACTTCCAAACCTCTGAAAATAATATAATTTCTTTCACTACTGTCAATCAGTAAGTAAAAATACGAGGAGCTCCAATTAAAACCATTAGGAAGGAGGAAATGGGGATGCAGGGCCTGTTTTGGAGGGTCATTCCAACTCAGTGCCTGGAGGTCTTGGTCCATTCTAGAAAAATCAGCGTGATGGCAAAGTACATGGGGAACTGACCTCCACCTGCCACCATGGAGTCCAGTCAGCTCATAGTCACATATGCATAAAGACACCAGCAATAGGAAGGTACAGTTTAAGCTGAATACTCATATTTTGTTTTCCTTTGGCAAAAGCAGGCAGCTTATGACTGAGAAGGAATCCTGTTCCGCACCAATGTCAGGGGGTGCCCAGTCCTAGGAGAAAGGAGGCTCTGAAATCTGTGTGATTTTTCTGCATGCGGCAGTAACACATGGCCTGGCAGAGGCTTCTCCAGGCGGTGCCCTGAAGCAGCAATGGTTCTGGCATTTCTGTTCCTGGACACAAGTGTTTTTCCATGCAGCAATTTCGTATTTTCAATTACCTGCTCACATCCAACATAACCTGTGGCAAGGACTGTGCCAAACTGCTGCGGTACAGTCAGCTTCCCCTCCCAAAGTGCGTTACAAATTCCAGGTGAGGGAGGAATATGCTAAATCCAGCCATAGGTCGGGATATAAAAAAGCCCGAGCAGCCGCTGAAGACCTGGCTTGACTTGCTTCTGCTTCTTCACTGCGGATGTCTGGTTTAAAACAGTTTCTTGGGTACTTCAGTTGCTGCTTTTGCAACTATTTGCTGGATCTCTTTCCCTCACTGGCCTGGAAACTCCTCCAAAATTGTCAGCATACACTCACTGGTAGGAGGCAGAAGCTCTGAGCATTAGTCAGGAGGAGAGGGACCGGGTTTCTCGCCGCATGTCACAGCAGCCAGCTCTAAGCCAGAGCAAATTACACTGTCATAAAACAGCTGTTAACCAGCAGCATTACCAACCTCTCTAGAAAGCCAAGGAGCTCCCCCAGGCGCTACAGTTAACACACAAGTGGCTTACAAAAGCAGGTGGTGAAGATACTGCTCTGAAAACTGGCATCTGAAATCGAAGATGTATCTGCAGGTTGTGGTGTTGATTTTGGTTTGTTGTTTTTTTACAATACTTTACTGTAATACTAATTTTGAGGCTTGCATGAACCTTTCTGTAGCTTTAACTCTTTTTTTGGTAGAGACAAATTCGCATATTAGATCACAGAGCTGGTTGCTGGCTGAGGTACACTTTAAATTGGCTGAGAAAGGATGAGACGATTCATGCAAAGTTGTTTTCTTAACTAATCCCTGGAACTTCTCATGTATTCGGCCAATGTTCAGCTTTTGAATTAATTGCTGCTGCGTACCTATGCTGGGGAGGTGGGAGGAGCACAGAGAACTGGAAATACCCATGGATCTCATCACACAAAGTGGGGAACACAAAATAGCAGCCTGGTGGTTTCAAACACTCCTGTTGCATCTGACTTTAGTTTTTTGGAGCTAAAGTTCAGCTTCCTCTTAGATGCAAGAAGTACTTGCACATTTGTCTCCTGATCTCAGGGTCACTTCCTCCTGTAAACCCCTTCCTGGAGGCAGACAGCACTGTGACAGACCACCAAAAAAGAGTCAGCTAAATTTTTCAAATTTCAGGACCAGGAACTACTGCACCGAGAGGGAAAAAGAAAGGGAGGGGAAAGGAAAGGGTGTGTGGTTGCGTGTGTGTGTGTAGCGATGCCCTTCCTCAGAGAGAACTGTGTAAAGACAATACCGTACTCTGAAACACAGCTGGAAAACCAGCTCGTTTGCAGATCTCTCCTGGATCATGCCCCAGCATAGTGAGCGCATCCTTCCAAGACGCACTGAGTAGCCATGCGGGCCGGTCACACCAACGCACCGCCAAAGACGAACATGCTCTCTGAGAGTCTTGCAATGCACTAGCTACGCTTAGTCCCTCGCACAGAAAGGGCTGCCCTGAGGTGGCCCCAGCTGGAGGCAACGAGGAAGAGATCCACCCCAAAGCAGAGGGATGACACTGAGAACTAAACACTTCTATTTTTGGCAAGAAAGGTTGGACCAGATGATCCTTGAGGTCCCTTCCAACCTGGTATTCTATGATTCTTCCTCAGGCCCACATTCAAATCAACGGGACGGTATGAAACAGGAGTTCACTCCTAGGTAAGCGTTTATGGCTCCACACGTGTTCAGACATAACTCCGCACTGGGTACCTCCATCAATGACTAGGAAGGACTAGAATTCCCAGCTCATGTTTGTTCTGATGGCAAAGCAGCATGACATGCCTGCATATATGGAGTGACACCATGGAAATAAGCCAGGTTTAATACTCAGGTGCTAACCTGTCCCAAGGCAGGTGCCTGTAGCGATGGAGCATCTTCCAGATATTTGCAGGCTGAGGTCTGCTGCTGCCAGCACACTCCTGCTGCCTGCCTCAGCACGAAGATCAGCCCCATGGGGAGACACGGAGGCAGATAAGCGACAGGGACGTGCATTCCTCCCATTTAATTTCAGCAGCCTCAAGCAATGTGGTTTCTCACAGCAAAGCTATTCCATGGCTTTACTTTTTGCTTCTGTTTTAGTTACCATAAAATTTTAGGGTTGTGAGGTCTTTTTAAAGTCAGTTTCCAGATCCCTGCTTACCCATGCCCTGGCCACAAGCACTATGAACAGTTCTCCCCAGCATCCAGCACAGAGTATGTGAAAGCCTACCTTTGCCAGACGTTCCTTCTTGTCCCACCAGTCATCAAATGCCCGAAACGCTACCACTTCAACCATCTTCCGGTTCAGGTCCCTTTTCATGATAGCTTTTAGTTCCTTCACTATGACCAGGAGGACTCCATCCACAGTGGCTTTGTGGGGATCTTCCTTCTTTGGCTCATAACCCGGTGGTGGAACTGAGGGGTCAAACTTGGGCAGTGGTGGCCATTGCTGTCCACGACCAAGAGCTGCTCCCATCGAGAAAGGGCGGTAGGGTGGAAGATTCACAAACTGCATCCGGCCTGTCATGAAAGGCGGATACTGGTATGTGTTTTGTGCCTGCATCATGCGGCTCAGCATCTGAGTTTGCATCTGGAAGGACATTGGCATGCCACCCCACTGGTTGCCCAAGACACTTATCATATCCACTTGCATGACAGGGAACATGCCAGGATGGAACGGAGGAAGCGGAGGCAAGATATGAGGCGGAGGCACCCCAGGGGGGGCAGGGAGAGGAGGCGGTGGGACGGTGACGGCAGGGTGAGTGGGTGGAGGTGGCGGAGGTAGCGGTGGAGGCATTGGGAAGCCTGGCTGTGGAGGCGGCGGAGGAGGAAGAGGAGGGAATCCTGGTGGTGGCATGGGGGGAATTGACGGGGCCATCACAGCTGTGTTGCTGACAGAGGAGTTCACCACAATGGTTTTGGCACATTCTGCACTGGTGATGGGCGCAGGGTTGGTCTCGTCGTCAGAGATTTCCATGTCCTCCCCTGAAGAATGCTGACCCTGTGACAAAAGAGAGAGAAAAGGTGAGGAGCACATTCCTTTTACATTAAATACCACAGCGCTGGCTGCTTCAAACAAAAGCTAAGTTTAACACATGTTTTAATTGGGAACGGAGAAAAGCGAGCGATGCCCTGAAAATACAGGACCCATTGAGCAGCTGGTGCCTATTGAAGCTTTTCTCTTCCATGTCAGACCTCAGGAAGCAGAGAGGTAAAAGCTTTCTAAAAGAGCATTAGTACCAACTGAACAAAAACCTCAGCTTCTATGGAATAGGAGGAATTGCTCCCATGCTCAGTGAAATACACACAATCCAAATGTCTGTCACTGCAAGATACATTATCTGTTATTTGCATCTAGTACTGACAGGTACATTACACCATGAGTTTTTATTCCTTAGTTTTCACCATGCACAAAGAATTACCCTGTTTTTTAATTATAAACCCTGGCTCACTTGCTGTCAACTCTTAACCTCTAATTGTGGGAAGACAATACTTCCACATGGTTGCTGCTACCAAAAGTTATCTTGACTACACCACAGCAGTTCACATGGGAAAAAAGAACCCCAAACCTGCTTAAATTGACTTTAAACATCAGAGCCATAAATTCTGGGATTCAAAGACATAGCATACATCATGTTCTTTGGCAAAATTAATACTTTACTAGCCACAAGAAATGCAGATACAGAGTTATATAAAATGCTCAAATGATGTCCCACCTCCACTATAAAAGGGATGGAAACCAGATTAAAACAGAGGGTGCCTGCCTGCTCTGAAGTCTCAAAGCTGCCAGATTAGGTATCGTACAACAGAAAAGCCTCACGAGCCAGATCCATCCTCAACGGCAAATGGTCACACCTGCATGCTATGTCCTACAGCCACTTCAGTTCTGAAGGCACAAGGAAACCATATGTATGACTGTCGCATCCCTCAGGTACTGTTAAAACAAATCCTCATAAGAAATATAGCAACCAAATATTGCTGGAAGGCATATCCAACACACTGATAGTTTCTCTAGGAAACACGAATGCGGATGACCTTTTACTAGCAGGATGTCAGCAAACATAAGACAGGGTCCCAACAACCTTTTCCAAAATTATTTCTCCCATTCTTCCTTTTTTTCCAGCTAAAATCGTCAAAACCCACCACTCTTGTGACAGCAAACATCCCTCAGCTATTTTCAAGACTGAAAAGCAGAAGTACTCATCACAACCTTCTCTCCCAGACTCTCTACAAGCATGACTGGCCTGCCTCCTTCGAACGACTTACCAAGCACTTCCCTCCTCACAACAGCTTCGCGCAAAAAAAGCCAGACAAACAGTTTGCATGTTGCCACCAGCTGATCTAAATAAAGAGCATCCCCATGTTCACCAGCGCAGACCAGAGCACAGCAGCGATGCTCCACCTCTGCCGGAGCTCTCCTGCCTGCCCTGAATGCTGCGGGCTCTAGCCCAGCTGAGGCAGTAAGAGATCACGATCGAGTGGTCTTTAAGTGCCTCTCTCTATCTCAATCCTGGCAAGAGTTTTGGAACCTGCTGGCTGTTTTCAGCCAAATTTGACTGAAGATCCCAAAGATGTTTATTTCTTCCACGTTTCATGCCAGCAGGTGCCTCTTCTGTCTGCTCTCCTCCTAGTCTCCCCAGTCTGAAAGAAAAGAGCAATACAGCTCAGCCCTTATCAGACACTGGAGAAACTGCACTGGGGAGAGCTGCTGGGAAGCAGGCTTTGTTGGTAGTTCTCATCCTGAAGCTACTCTGATTTGATTTTTAACCTGTGAATTTTGCACAGGGGTAAGGGAACAAAAGTGAGAGCAGCTGAGTTGACGACTCTGCTATGAACTGTAGCTGTTTGAAGCTGAGCAACCACAACTATCCAAATCAAACCAAATGCTTCACGTTTTATCAAAGGTCATCTCTGCTACAGCAGCTACCACCAGAGAGCAGGCTGAGCACAACGCTTGCAACAGCAGCTTTGCAAATCCTCCTGTCCTAGCACCTCCCCTCACCCTGGCTTCCCCGCATTCCTCTGCTGCGGCATGAACCCACCGTCTCACACACTGCATGGGTCACCCTCAAAAAGCCACGTGCAATTTTAGTGGTCTGAAGATGCCCAGCCCCTCAGCTCAACAAGGAGACCACCATTTACCCCCGCAGAAGGGCGGAAAGCACGCGCCTGACAAACCCTGCAGCAAGTGCTATCGACCCCCCGCTAATCGTAATGGAGAGGGGACCCTCCCGTAGTTGCTGAGTTGCTTTAGTGCATCTGTACATGCAGGGAGGTACTCTGAGGGCTGTTTTGTAAACTCTAAAATTAACAACTCAAAAAGGAGAAGCAGAAATAGTAACTCATTGCACTTGAGTCTTTCCAGAGCCGAATTGTATCATCTCCTCCTTGAGCTGTCCACATCTGGCTAACATTTCTACGTGGGTCTCACACTCTGCATCCTCTCCCCAGCTGCTCTATTGCAGTCACGTCCCACGCCAAGGATGCTGGGAAATGAAAGGACATTCTACAGTTTCAACTACCGCAGCTCCTGTGAAAGGGGCAAAGGAAGAGCAAAGATGACGACTGTGGCAGGTGTAAACAAGTTTCCTGTGAAACAGACCCTGTTTTTCAATAAACGAACACAAAAGGCGCTGTTAAAAGCACTGGCTCCAATTGCAAAAGCTGGATGATGCTAAAGGTCAGCGTTGGATAGGAAGCCAGGAGTGTTCAGGCTACCAAAGACAGACAAAATCAGCTTCATATTCACATTCATCTCATCTGATGGGGTATGGAAGAAAGTCACCCCACGAAGCCCCAGTGGAGCAACAGCACCAGGCAGTGTCATGGGGAGCTCTTGTGCCCCCAAGCCACAAATTCTCCCTGATCCCCAGTCCCTCCTGCAGGGATCCTGCGCCCCCAGTGCCACCCAACACCAGTCTGAGTCACCGTTCAAGATCAGTCAGCCTCTGCTGAGCACACACCACCAGTCCCAAAGTCCCTGCCCGACCAACACATCCTCCCTTCCTGGAGCACCACCAGCCCAGAGCAGCCGACCTCATCCAGTCCTGCCATAGCAGACCCATGTGCTTCTGCCCATCACCTAGAACCCACTCCCATCTGCACAGCCCTTTACTTGGTCTCAGTACCAAAGAATCCTGCTTGATAAATGAGGTTCGTTTTCCCTCTTGAAGGAAATACCAGATAGAAAAAGCTGATCCTGAAATTGCAGAGAGGTGGTAGGACTAGCCAGACTCCATGCTATAGTGCACAGCAGCTTTCTTCATTCATACATGCATTTATTTTTACTTAAGCTGAAATGAGAACTGCTAAAGCAATAACTAGCATTTTTGGAAGACTGAAAGATTTTTTTATTTTTAATTCTTCTGCTGCTCAGATGGGTCTGCAGGAAGCAACAACAGATTCCCCGCTTCCTACAATGTTGGGCTGACAACTCACCTGCACTTGCACAGTGAAAACAGCCCGTGCTCCAGTTTTATCCCAAGCAAGATGGAAAGGGAAAGAGAAAAAGATTAAGTGTCAGGGAGAAGATGATCAAAAAGGGAGGGGGGGGGGGGAAAGAATACACAAGGTTAGGAAAGAGGTCAAACCAGAAGAAGATCATCTACAAGGAAGTCTTTAAAGAAAGTTAAGAGGAATGAATATTTAAAGCAGATGAGCAGTTACAGGAAAGCTGTATCTAAGGGGTAAAAACATGGGCACCAACTGCGTGAGAAAAATCAAAGTACAGAAGGGAAAAACTGAGGGAAGACATGGAAAGATCTCTCGTTATGTGAATTTCTTTTCATTCACCTGTCTGAAGCTGGATTTACCGTGGTTGCTACCAAATACCCCTCAAGGTAGAGCTAAAAGTTAGCTACACTGTCCTCCCAAAGAAATCGCCTTCTAGCTGGCCTCCCTGTTTGCTCTCATAAGGGGAAAAAAGTGAGCTGATATGTGGCATACGTACTGCTATGAGGATGTCACGGCCATCTCTGTCAAAAAACTGTGTCAATCAGTCCTGGAGCTCACCCGCGCATTTCTGAGGGCATCTGGTACAATGCCTCCCAAAAATCTCCCTTCAGCCCACTGAGAGAAAAGCCTTTTCCAACTAAATTAATTTGTGCTGCCATCTTTACTTTGCATTAATTAAGAGCTAGCAAAACAGGTATTTAATTATATGCATGACACATTTTTCCAAAGGTGTTTTAATGATGCAAATTTGTTGGAAGAGATTCACATCAGCATAACTGGTTATAAATGGCCTCGTTCATTGTTCACCCAAAATGCTAACTGCCACTTTTAATATTGGTACAGTGCATTTTAGCACAGGCAGAGCCTCTTGAGTTAAGTGAAGGGAATATCCTGAGACCTCCCTCCTGGATCAGCCTGAACAGGGACAGGGTGGAGAGCCACTGAATGCAGGGTTATCAGTCTTATCTCAGAGCAATACCCAGCATTTAGCAAGCAAATGTTCGTACCTGCAGAAAAAAGAGACTACATCCTAACATCTGCATGCAGAACTGGCAGTTGCCGAATGTGAGGAGCCTGTTCTCTTCCCCGACCCAGAGGAGCACTGACACTGCAGCAGCAGTTGGGAGCTTCATCGTATGTGCTATTTGATACCTTTCCTACGGGCAGAGGAACTTCACATGCTTTAATTTCTTTTTAAAAAGGCCATCTGATAAAGAATTTACTAAAAATTTCAGAATGCCTTTTGAATACTGTCAACTCAGAGTTAATGTCACTTAAATATTCTGCTGGGTACCAAATAACTTATGTTTGAGGTAGGGAATTTATATCACTGAAAATAGCAACTACTCCGACATAGCCTGGCTGGCCTCTGGTGCATCAAAATAACCAAATGCAGGATCAATGGCACTCAGCACAATGCAAGGTCATTAGCTTTAATGAAATGAAGCGTCCCATGCTTGCAAGAAGTAGCAAACCCTTAAGCCTGCTGCAACTTGCACTCACAGAAACCAAACAGAACAAAAAATTCAGTCTTTAAGCCCTAAAACTTCAAAACCTCTGCATTTAAATACTGAAAAGCTTTGCCATTTAAAACATTAAGCAGCAGCTTTTCAATAAATCTAGAACTAGATCAGAAAAGTGTCTAAATCAGAAGCGTCTCTTGGACAAAAAGTTTTCATAACCTGGTCAAACAGTCATCACTTGTTTTTGGATCAAGTCCACCCAAGGATCTAAAAAATCCACAAGTAAGCAAGCCTCACCCTTTATCCTTACAAAAAAGTAGGGAAAGAAAACCCTTCACAGGTGAGGGAAAGAGGACAATTGACCAAACTGGGTCACACAGCAAGTCACTGACAGAGTCAAGAATAGACTCCAGGTCCCTCAGACTTCCTATTCCCCAGCTCTGGCTGCCTCCCCACGCCAAGTTCACACCGTGCTCCTCACTGCCCACATTATGTGTTTGGACAGGGGAAAGGACCCTACTGCAATACACTGGGATCCAGGGTGAAAATAGCCCATGTTCTCTAACACACAACTCTCTCTTCCCAGATTCCTTCGGCAGAACACATTAAAGAGAATGAGATGTTTCAAACTCGCCACGCTTCTTACAGCATCATCCAGAATAAAAAGGAAGCCTGAGGACGCAAACCAGCCACCTGCAACTCATCCTCAAAGACACAATTTCAATGAAAAAGTCCTTTAAAAAAATACAAGCCCATTCAAGTTTGGCCCAGAGAATCCCACCATTCACTTTGCTAACAGAGTGAAATACCTCTTGCTTTCCAAAATCTACATACTGAAGCACAGCATGGCCTTCAGAAAGTATTACTTTGTTCATTTTTAATCTGCTTTTAGCTAGAGAAGACCTACAGGTTCCACACGTTCTTGGCAAAGCACATCAAGAGGAGCCGTGCCTCTGAACTGCCCCCTTTGCTTACTGGGAGCGCAACACCTGGGCATGATGACATGGCAGAGGGATCATGCTAAGTGTTCACACCTCATGGTGTCAGATGTGAACAAGGCAGTGTCGGTACCATATTTACAATACGTACAAATATTTTTACTTCGCTAACTATAATTATAGCTCACCCTCTGAAAGAACACACGCAAGGGTGGTACTTGGTATCAGTGGTGCACGGCAGGGCAGAGCTACTCAAGGTGGTTTGCCAGCAGTTTAGCTACAGCAGCAAAAAAACACAAAGTAAAGTGCTGCCTGCACCTTCCCGGGTGAGCTTTCAAGCCTGTTCAGATAACTGTGCCATCGTCATCACTCCCCTTGGTGGCTCACCTCGGCCAGCACACCACCACTGCAGCATGGATCTATGCTGAAGGTTGTTTACTGCCTCCTCCCCAGATGCCCTGGGTTGGTTAGTCACGTCTTTCAACCTCCTTTGGGCAGCTATGAGAGCACCCATCCTCCTGCTGCTGTCAAGAGTGTGCCATTACAATCACGGCAGGTTTTAATTGGCACAAAGATAGCTTTCAGGTGTATTTGCACTATAATAAAATGCCCAGCACAGGAACAGGCAAATGGAAAGATTAACACATTATGGATCAGTGATTATAAATATCTTCAGCAACATGTATTTCTATCTCAAGAACAGAAGACTGCAAGATTTTTATATAGCTATGTATTTATACAGCACTTTGCAATCTAACTTGCAGGCAATGATTGGAAACGAAGACAAGCAGAACACAGACAGATCAGGGTGATGGACTCACCGCTGTGACCCACAAAAAGGGGCATCAAAAAGGCTGCAACGGAGCAGGGATTTCTTGCAGAAGGAGAGACATTACTTGGGTGTTGAGGTTTCTTTATTATCGATTGCTAAAGTATCTCTTGCTACTTGAAAAAGAGAATTCAAGCTCTTTGACATAATATCCTACCTGATACATACGCTATCTTGGCTCAACTTATGTTTTGGTCTGGTACTTATTTGCAGTGCTTCTTTGGCACAGCCAATCCTCCCCACACCTACAGGGCTGCGCAACAAGTAAAACAAGTGACAATAATATTCAAGTGCTTGCTCACTGTAAACAAACACACTGTAAATACCAGCCTAACTCATGCCGCTTTCTTTTTTTCTTCTAATGACAAGAGGGAACTTTAAGACGGTACCTGAAACCACAGAAGGACAGAGGGAGAATTCCCCAGAAGTCCCAGGCAGTCCCAGAACAGGGGGACGGGGGTGAGTAAAAGCCACTACGGTGCTTGTTTGTGTCTCGCAATGTGCTGCCTCAGGTGCCAGTCCCTAATTAGACCATCCTGCACATGGGGAGATGCCACAAGTTGGGATTTGGAAGCATGCGAGGAAGAAGCTTACCTGGGCTTTCAGTGCATGGCAGGAAGGGCTCTCAAGGGGGAGAAGCACAGGGAGCTAATGCTTACAAGGGGAAAAGGTCTCCTCACTCATTTTCAGTGTTTCCTGGCACTATAAACATAAGTAAATTAACTTGTGTTTTAAGGACAGAGGGAGAGCTGGAAGGCTGCCCAATGGTCCATGCCATCATTAGAAAATCTAGTGAATTAAAATGACAAAATGAGCTAAAATGATTCCTGTACGATGGGCAGAAGTGCCAAAGACAGTATCCCGGAGTCATGCAAATCTGCACCGCCAGTGTCCTGCACACCCTCATACGCATCGAGCATCCGAGATGGGTCTCAACTTTGAGGCACCATTTCAGACTCCAGAGGGGATTATCTTCTGCCTGCTCCACACAGGACAGTGGAATAACATTAATGTCTCCAAGGAAAGAAACAGAGCAGTAGCTTAAATCAGTATTTCCCAAATCAAAGCCCCTGATGTGACACAGGGCATGAAATGGTCCACAAACCAAAAAATAAGAGAAAATAAATGCAACAATTGAACAGGAGGGGTTCAGGCTATTTTTACTTGACTGTACATAGAAGCTCCCATAGCTGTATGAAACAGTGCATGGGTTCTTCTTTCCAGGAGTTGAGATGGATCCTGGCGTAAGAAACACCCACTTAAGCAGCCTCTAAGCATCTCCACAAGGTTAAAAACTTATTTTACTTAGCAAGCAATCCAGGGGAGGATAGACAACTCTACATGAAGCAAAGAGGACAAAGATGGGAAGCAAATGCAGTGCCATTAGTGGTCTGAGGTAACCAGATCTTCACTGATCCAAAAACAAGACGACTTGAGAAACGTGATCCCACGGGGAGAAGACTCAACCAGCATGCAGCACTTTCAAAAATCCCTCCTCTTGGCAAGCGTCCTGGTTTGAGCAACACAAGATTAGTTTCTCTTTCAGTAATTTTACTTTTCAGTAAAGTCTCTTCTAATGCTTGGGAAAACCGCACTTTTAGAAGACACTAGTGTCTGAATTTGTGAAAATATTTACTTTATAGCCAGCTATGGTATATGGATTTCAAGGTCTCATTCTTTTTGAGTTAGCCAGGTGCAGGGATGAGGAGGAGCAAGACCCAGGCACTTGACCCAAGCTGGCCAAGAGGGTTATTTCATACCGTGAACATCACATTCAATATAAATTAGAAAGTTTGCCAAGGAGTTTCTTCTCTCCCATCATGGCTGCAATCCTGAGAACTTCTTGCCCCGGTACCGGACCCCTAAGGCTTTCCCTTCCTCCTGAACGCATAGCACTCACCGTGTCCGACATTTGCTGTTCACTACTGGGAGTCCACAGCTTCGTACTGAAGTAAGTACTGAAGGATGAGTATAATCCTCATATATTTTATATTGGTATCAGGATCAGTATCAGTTCTTTAGTACTATTAATGTTAATTTTTAGTATTATTCTGCTTATATTCCAACCCTCAGGTTTTCTTGATTTTTTCCCCCATTCCGCTTCCTGGGTGGGGAGGGGTCATCGGGTGACAGAATAATTGTCTAAACAACAATAAATTGTTGTGGGTTCTTCAAACCATAACAGCAAGAGAGCACCATACTTCAGTTTTCAACATGACTTTCAAGAGCCCACTGCAAGAGCTTCCTAGGGTAGCAACCCTCAGAACCATAAATTAAGCCAGTAGGAAAAAAACTGCCAGATATACTTCAGCAGAAAGCCTGAAGAGATGAACTGGCAAAGAGGGCAATAATTTGATGAGGGGCTCGCTCCGTTTGCTAGCAAGTGCATCACCTTCCACAAACGGGGTGGTTTAATTCAGGTCTTTCTCCCTTCCGAAAGGGAAAGAAGGCTCTGAACTGCAAGCTTCATGGCATTACGATGTGATTATACCGCTCCTGTTGGCAAGATCACCAAAGAAGGGATATTTGGAAAAACCAGACATTGCCCCTGGGCTTCCAACATGCACAAGAGACTCTCCGGTGTTTGCAGGGACAGCTCCAGGAAGAGCACAAGCTAACGTAACATCCTTTGGGTCCACATTCATCAACGCTGAGACTGGAAGCTTCCAGACCCCCTGACTGCACAGATCTGAGCCGAGACAAACATGACCATACAACTGGGCAGATCACAAAATACAGTGAGAGTATGAGACGGGGAGTCACTGGCCCCCAGCCCGAGATCAGAGATGCCTGGGCAGCCCGTGCGTGCCCCGATGCGAAACTTGCCTGGACAGTCGCCCCTTCTGCATTATGTGAACAAATCCGAACTGGCAGGGCGAATGTGTGCCAATTCAGGGGCTCCGTCATGCGGCCATAGTGTTTTTCATCACACATGAAACACCCTAAAATTGGATTTACCATCTCATGGAACCATGGCCTTTTCCCTCAAGTCTTAAGTAGATCTTATTAAGGGGAAAAAAAGGTTTCTTTATGGGGGGGGAGGAGGAGGTATGGAAAAGGAAGGAGGAAAAGAGAGAGGGGTGTTAACGTTGGGGAGCCATGTAACAAGGCAGGCTCTTTCCACAGCAATGGTTGTTCTGGTTTCCCTATTTTAGATGGGGGGAAGGGATAGCTGAAGAGCTATTTGCAATCTAACTTCAAAGGCTTTAGTCGGCTGGGAAGCTAAGTCATGCATAAAAGGATGGTAGAGTGGCAAGAAAATACCCCCTACAGATAAATTAGTCAGGGAATGTTCTCTGCTTCTCCCAAAGACTTTCATACAGCCAGACTGGCTTTACCCAGGTAAAGCCCTTTTCAGACACCAGGTTCAGGGATGCAGAGTCCTGGGAACAAACCAGCCAAATCCAACAGAGAAACTAAACAGTGTCTCTGAAAAAGAGAAAGGTGGCGGTAAGCATGCAATGGGCTTCTCTGTCATTTTCTGCCATCTCAGCTGTTATCAGTAGCTTTTATTCTAAGGTTTGTCCACACACAAAGCATGAAGCACCTCCCTCTCTAAATATGCAAAGAAAAGCAAAGAATTTAGGAGAAATCTCATAGTATATGGAGAACTCATTTCCCAAATGATTCTGAAATGCCCTTCACTCTGGTGTGCAGAAATGCACCCACACTTCTAGCGAGCGGAAGGTACTTTACCATCAAAGATAAAGAAGGGAATTGGCAACATTAGATCAGAGTCCACCTATAAGTTAAAAAAAAAAAAAATGCAATAACTGAGTGTGCAGAGTACACAGATGCCTTACAGTTCAATGCCAGGCAGGGGCTCACATGCTTACCCTCAGTTTACCCTCATACTTAAACCTTAGGTCAAATGGAACCATGAATTCAGATCCTGCTCCCAACAGGGCGATAAAAAAAACAGATAAGCTTGGAAAACAGTATAGCTTCCCAGCTGGTATCAGCTTATTGAAGAATAAGTTGTACACATACTGTATTTAAACAAGTTCTAATCAGCAGAACTAGGCCAATTCGATACTCTTCCCCTTTTACGTACTACTACTATACCCTCGAGTATCTGAAATCACGTGGCTATTCTTGTTACAGCAGCATTTTCAGTGCTCTGTTCAGTGCGCTCTGCATTTCCAGCATTAGTAGCAACAGCAGTTTCGTTTGCAAGACCTGGACATCCACAATACAACCTGTCCAACATTGAGTTTTCTCAGAAAGGAGAGCAGACACGAAGGAATCGAGGCCTTGAAGGACAACGGGCAAAAGGAAAAAAAGAAGATCATTCATAAGTATCATCTTTTAATGCTCTTCTGCTTGCTGCCGTCTGCTCTCAGACCCAGGTGCCATTAGTATATCCTGAGGCAGCAGTTCAGATGCTTGCTGTCCTTCTTAAGAGGCATCCCAAATGATGAGCCTGGCGTCCCCCTCCGCTCACCAAGAGCTTGAGCTACCCTTGCCCTGAATTTGTAGGGTGCAGTCCTGATCTGTTCATGTGGCTGGGAAGCAAGGAGGCCCAACTGTTTTTGGCACTTGCAAGAAAGCTCAGGAGCCTGTAGCCCACAGCTGATGGAGGTAGCCCAGAACAGCCCTTTCCAAACAAGTACAGCTTTTACTCACAAAAAATTGTGGAACAAGCACGGGGAAAGACTTAAAGTCCTGATTTTTATGTGAACCTTTCCCTCTCCTGAACACTTTTGCTGAGATTTCATGAGCCCTCCACTGCTGACCTGGGAGGTCACGCAGACTTAGCACTAATCTCCTCCCAGCAGCTCTCTTCTATCCCAGTTCCAACTATTTAAGAAGAAATAAGAAAGCATGAAAGAAGGAACATACTGTTAATAAGGTCTTTAGGACCTTGTTATCAACTTGACTGCAGTCATGGTGGCAACACAGTATGGTTTCAAATAAGAAAACTTGTGGCCTGTTCTGGAGACAGTCACTGCCATCATCCCAAGACAGGACAAACAGGACATCTGCTGTGTTTCTGAAACTCCCAACAAAACTGCTGCAGACAAGATGGTTCAGCCAGTCCATCTGATCTTGACAAAATGCATTTAACCACTTTGGATGAAGCCCCCACTGCAGGTGGTGTAAGTGCTCCAGGCCTGCTGGGATATAGCAGCAGAGAATGACCCTGGGGAACAAGTGGCTCACGAGACAAAAACTTCTAACTTGGTGTGACCAGATCGTGAGCCCTTTGCAGCAGTGACCACAAATGATGACTGGCACCCTAATGAGTTTAGCAGGCTCCACGCATTTTCTGAGCATTACAACACTAACTAACAAGTCCTTTCCAGCAAAGTGCCGTAGATGCATTAAAACCCAGCTAGACCACAGGAGACGATTCACTCCAAGCAGCCTATTTCAAGCAGCTAAAGAGACCGAGTAGCGATGTTCTTCCTCAAAAGTAAGGGTAAGGCCAGCAAGAAACAGTTCCCCTTTGGTAACATTTCTCTTCTCTTACAGATCTTCTCTCTGAAGGGATCTTGAATTTTTCACTGCTTTATTTCCTGCTTAGCTTTTCCTTCTCTTGCTGTATTCTGACTTAACTAAGTGCAGTCAGAGAGGAAACAATCAAGCACATCAGCTGAAGTACATAACGTATTCATTAAAACATTAAGAATCTTCCTCATTCTAAGACAAAGCCTAAAGCAATATCCAGCAATACCTTCAAGTTGTCCCTCTCCAAAACCTGCTCAGTGAGGGAAAGGCAACTTTTTCCCCATACCACTCCTCTTGGGTGATGGAAACATAACCCTGGTGGCTGACAAACGTTGACTGATCCCTTAACAAAAATAATCTCTGTGCAGGACATGACATTTCTCATGGCCTTCTAGAAGATACCAAACTTTTGCTATTAAACTACCCCCGCTATATGCAAAATAAATTGTGTAACCGCAACTGTTCTAAATTACCAGAGTGGAAATACCCCACAGCTGGGCTGCATTCCCACTGCCATTTGTGCAGGCATAAAATATTCAAAAAAGAGACAAGAGGTAAAGTATGCTGATTTCCCCACCTGTCCCCTAATTAGCAAGCAGGAGGTTTAAAACAAACACATGGAAACACTTTTCACCTAAAGCAAAATTCAGCTGCGCACCTCATTGCCACAGGATACTGCAAAGACTCAGAAGTGCAGATGGGTTTAAAAATGGATTAGGTGTTTGTGGAAGACAGGTCCACCAGCAACTACTGAACAAGTTCATGTCCTATTCTGCCGGTCACGAGTAGCAGACGGACCACCACATGCAGCCCTGCTGCTGCTGGGTTTTTTGCATGGCATGAACTGCTCTGACCTCCCACTGAAGGTCTTTTCAGTAACCTAGAAGAAATAACCCACACCACCACAGGCAACCAAGGAAAGGTAAAGCCGTGCCTTTTCCTTGCTTACTCATGAGTTAGTCCAAAGTCTCTTTCTGTTCTCTCTTGCAGCAAAGCCACAATCAAGCTCTACCACAGATGACCGCTCAAGAGGAAGGGCTAAGAGCACACAGGCAGAGCCGTTCAGCAGTAGGCAGTGCCAGGCGACCCATGCTCTGCTCCTCAGACTGACCACCCCAGCCCTCAGGCTCTTTCAGGTCTCCCCATGTTGGTGATACTTATTATACTCATTTCCTTAATACTTGCTTTAAAGAGCTTTGTTAAAGTGATCAAGATGAGCGCAAAGCCCTGCAGAAGCACACAGCAGTACAGCATCTCTACAGCCCATACTTAGCAGTCATATCTAAACCACTCTCAATTACAGAGCTCTTATTTTTATTTTTTAAAGCAGCTTTCCCATTAGATGGGTTCACTAGTTTGAAGTTACATACAGCGATACACAACCAGCTGAGCTGGGCTGCAAAAGCCGCTCAGGGTTCCCCCCAAAGAACCACACACCCACAGCAGCCATGCCAAAAGGCACTTCCATGACTGCAGCCTTGTGCCACAGCCCTTTTGTAGCACGTGCATCCCAGCAACGAGCCAAGACAAAGTCATGCAACAAGATTTCCTCAAGCTGAAGTCTGAGCATCCAACCCTCCAACCCAGCAGGGATCACAGCTTACTTCTGGTGTCTTGCAGCCAGGCTGGGTGCTCCCTGCATGATGCCAGCTCCCAGGGAGCAATCCCAGCATCAGGTCTCCATCCTCCATCAGAGCTCTGCTGGCGCCACCAAACCCACACCACCTTCCTGCCTGCTTCTCACTGACCTGGAATACACCCCAGGTTTGCAAAACCATCTGCTGTTACCACTTTTCTGATGTAATTTGGGAAATACATCCCACCTGACATTGTATTAACAAGCAAATAAATTCATTGAGATTCCCTTGTCAAAATGCATCCTTTTGCACACCTCTCTATGGCATGCGTTCAACCAGTAGATTGCCCTTTAATGTTTTACTGCAATTTGAATAATTTTATGCAGTACTAAGGATTTTCATCTTTTCCAAGTCATTTTTTTCCTGGACAATAGCAAAATGCTTGTAACACCATGATAACAGTTGCTCACATTTATCTGCATCCTTCAAAGACAATATTTCAATTATCTGCACTGGAAACTCTCAGCCACATCTGCTGACCAAAACGCCACGTTTGGCAACCGCTTAGCAACAAGGACTGGAATAGGAAACTGTCCCCAGAGCTATGCGCCAACCTTAAACCAGCTCCTGTTTCCACCAAATAACATTGCTATCACCAGAAATATACATATTTTATTTTGCCTGGGACACACAAGGCACCAGAAAAAACAAGCTCCTTTGAGAGAAGGGAAACCTGGAAAGAAGCCACCTACTTCAACAATCCCTCCCTAGGCTCCAGAGGGAAAGTCTCCCCTATGTGTGCAACGCATGTAAATCCTGCACAACAGGAAGAGGACACACCACTTGGACATCAGCACAAAACTATACTGCTCACTGTGAAACGCAGCTCTGCTTGGAAAAAAATATGGATGTAAGAAAGTGACTCTTGCTCCACACCACCCGCGAAAGCAGCAGATATCCGATTCCTTGACCAGGCCAGCAAAGGGCTGTTTCAACCCCAGGAAAATCAAAACCCAATCTTTCCTTCACATCACCAACCTGCACCATCCTCAGCCCTCTTCTTCCTAAGGCACCATGCCATTGCACTCATTGATACAGGGAATTTTCGCAGCGGTGAGCCTAAGGATATCGTACCTTGAATGCTGAAGGTGCAGCCAAGGAAGAAAAGACAGGAGAAATGGAGGGGGGAAGGACTGGACCCTGGAGAGACCATCTTTGCTTCTTCTCTTCCTCCCCTCCTCACCATTCTCAGAGCCTTTTTCCTAAAAATCTCCCTGACTTACTGGAGAGAGTCATATGACTCTCTGACTTACGGAGAAAGAGATATTGGGCAAAATGCAGGTGAGCTGGTCAAAGGTGTCCAATAAATTGCAGTTAGTACACAGTTATCAATTCCACTTAAATACATACTCCACAAAACACACATGTTGAGAAGAAACAGCAAATGCAAAAATCCATTAAAAAGTGCCTAAGTCGAAACACTCATGTCCCAACAAGTGAAAATTAGAAGTTCTGCTACAGCTGTCTGACCCTTTCTCAACCAAACCTCCAAACCGTAAGAACTGCTGCCAGCTTTGAGTTCAAGCAGCAGTTTCACTTCCTCCCCACGCCGTGCTTGTGCAGCACTCACACTGCCCTCTATGCAAAGAGTGATTGCCGAAGCTCAAGCCACGAACAACTTCCTTTACTCAAACTGGTCCTGAAGCAACACTTTTGCAATGCCCAGAGGAGTGAACTTACTCCAACCTGGGGATAAATTAGAAACACCAATTTGCCATCTCACTATTTTACATGCATCTTGACATCATCAGGCCTGTCTGCACCGATGGAACCTTGTGAAAGCAGCCACTGGCTTTATTTTAGCACAAAGCAAATAAAAAACATGTTTAAAGACTTTTTTAAAAACTTTTTTTTTTTAATACTTTTGTTTTAGGAGAAAGCTTTTTCTTGTGATGAATGGGCATTTACAATAGCAAGCACTGCACTTTTCATGATCAAGTCTGAGACAGCAGTAACGTGCCCGGGTCAAAGGAGCCCTCATAGGCAGGTATGTGACGCGCAGAGTTAACGCATTCAGGGGTTTCGTTTTGAGTTTTGCCCCATCTTCACTAGGTACAAACAAGTACCCCAAACTGAAAATTAAACTTAATAGAAGGGGGGTGGCAAAGTCATGGGACTCAAAATTGATGCATACGGAAAAAACGTTCTACTGATGAACTGCATCTATTTAGAGGACTCCAGGAAAGGCAACAGCCAGCAGAAATTTGAATAAGCGCTCGTCTGTTAAGTGCTCTGTGTCAGACACAGACACATATAGAACACAGCGGCTGCTCCGTCTTCTTCAAAATCAGACCCAGAAATTAGTGCTGTTCTGGTGTCTGCCAGCACAATATGTTAACAGCAATTATTTTCTCAATATTTCTACTGATTACCTAACACACTGGCACATTTTCTCAGTGCCACTGCATGTTGCAACACACACTGCCATCCACTAACTTGTCTGCATTCCCTTGGTCACTTTTCACAACCATCAGATGCAAAATGCAACTAGAATGACAATGGGTTGGAGAAACTGCAAGGAAAACATGTCACTTCAATGCGAGGCTTCACAGCTGCATTTATGACATCTGAACATTCAATATCATCACTGCTAACATCTGAGTGTTGAAAAGAATAGGAAGAACTCTGTAAGCAGCAAAAGGAAGATGACAAGGGCCCTCTAACTGTAAATGGTCTGCAGAGCTCAGACTTGCAAACATTATTCCGCCATAAGCTATACACTATGGTTAAACATTCTAATTTGGATCTAAGTTTCGAGCACAGCAGAGCATCTATAGATTACATAAACACAAAATAGGCAGTGCTCTACATATCAACAAGCAATTCAATTATACATACCCAGTCCACCAGGAACTGAAAATTTACAGAAACTCACTGGTGGCAAAACAGAGAATGAACTGAGCTAGTGGCAAGAGTATAATCAGCAACAGTGATTTACAAAAAGGGATGGCAATGTCATTTATATTAGGTATGCAAAATGCAAAAGCCTCAAAGTTTTGGCCTTGTATGAGAGAGCGAAAGAACCACTCAGCCTCCCAACCACAGCCTGCTTTCTATTTTTCAGTCACACTCCAGAGCATTTCACCATTTCTAGCTCTGTTACCAACAAGAGGCATGTTCTCTCATTCTACTAAGTTGTTATGTATCCAAAAAACCCAAACCATAAACAGCCAAATATTTCTCCGCTTAGGTTTTTTCCCCCTGATGAGTATACACATATGAGGGGATGCATGAGCAGGAACATCAGGTGAATCCTGTGCAATTCTGCTCTGAAAAAGCGACCGTAAAAATTGACACTGGGCTTGTTACATCTCACTGCTTCCTACATTGAACACATCTAACTGGTCAAGCCCTCTGCTCTGCTAACCACCAGCCTTGTAAGCACTCCCAAGAATCAAACAGGAGCCAAATGCAAAAAGTCAAAAATTAAATACAACTTAGCAAACAGGAACAGGCTTCTCTACTTTGTATAAATTTTTGTAGTAGCAGCAGGTTGTCATGTGGTAAATGAATCAGATGTACAAGGAAGCAGTCCCTGCCTGTGGTCTTCCAGTATCAGCTCTGAAAAAAAAAGGTAACATAACAATATCCTGCATTTTCACTGCTTCAGGAGCCAGGACATCCTTACCTTGGCCAGGTTATATGGGAACTGACCCTTAGCCCCAAGCATCCCTAGAAGGATGTAGCGAGCATGCTGGGGCAGGACTGCAGCCCTCCTCTGGACACAGAGACTGAATCGATCTCAGCTCTCAAAAGGGTCCAGTGTAGTGTTAAATCACCTTTTGAGGGATTTGTGCGCTGCCCTTCTTTTCTGAACAAGCTTAAACACCGCAAGATCCCCTGAAGTCCCTGTGGCTTCTTGCTGCCGCTGTGCCTGGGTCAGGAAGGGCAGAACTGAACCCACAGTTTAAGCAGCTTGCTCTCATTTTAATTTCACAGGTTTAGCATGGCTGGTGTAATTCACATGTAAAACCACAGCAGTCATCCAAATCTTCGCTGCCTGGGCATTGGCTGGCTGCATTTCTGGAAATTCATAGTCATAACATACACCTATTTTTTGAGTTTCCATTAGGAACCGGTTCTGTCAGGCATGATCGCATTCGCGAGAGCTCAGGAGGCAGGAAAATTTGAAAATGTGTTTATGAGACTGGGCATAAATCATAGCTCTCAGGCTTTTCTCCCTTCTTCAATTAAAAAAATACATTCAGAGCAACCATTACACACATCTACTCCCCCCATCTCCCTCCAGAAATGATGAATCCCACTCTAGCTGTAAATTGGATCCCAGGTGTACCCATATATATTATACATACATAACAGCTACTTATGGGCATAAGGGCTCTTGCACAGTTACTGTGGAAACGAAGGCATCAAATTTCCTGGCTCTTAAGACTCTACCTTCTCAACCTTAATGTGCATTTACCTTGAATAAATCACTTCTGTGCTCTCCAGCCCAGAAACAACCCTCAGTAGAGCATGTTTGCGTTCATCTTCAGGAGGGTCCATCTAACCCACTGTCAATGTCCCACGAACAGAGTGCTGCCTCTGACCCCGCACAACCCGCAGATGGGAGCAGGGTACAGGAGGAGAAACCATCCTTCTGCAGGCAGAGACCAACTCACTCCTGCAGAGCACAGCTCCAAGGGGCATCGACTGCTCCTGGGGCAACTGCTGCTGGTATTGCTGTCAGAGAAACCCCCTGCAGCTCCTCTCCCTGCCTGGACAGCATCGGGGCACTGCTTTCTCTCACAGGCACTCATGACAACTGAAGGTTGAACTTGGTTCTGTAGGAAAGGGGAATCATTCACCAGCTACTGAAACGCAGCTGGGTCTGGATGGGGATGCAGCAGCGTGGAGCGCCACAAGACACGATGTAGTGTCTCGAGGAGAATGTCATCACATCCTGCTAAGGTTCCAGAGGGACAATGTGACACTTCAACATAAATTTCTTCCAGTTCTGGCTGCGACCACACAAGAACCCGAAGATACTTCAATGCGAAGTGCAAATTCAGCCCAGATGTAACCTCAGGGACTTCAGCAGAGCTCACTGTAGCACTGAGCCTGACCCACCTCATCTATGTGTAAGTGCAGCTCAGGAATTCTGCCTGGGTAACTGCAAAAAGACCTGCTGCACAAGCACAACTTGTCACAGGGATGTCGATGCTGTCCTGTAAGAGGCACCTCAGCATCCAGCATGGCATTAAAAACATTCAAAACAGCTGAGTAAGATATTGAGGGGTGCTGGTGACAGCAGTGGCTTTCGGGGTCTCTAGGGCTGCTGTACACTGTGAGACTTCCAATTTGCTCCCCAAACATTTGCTAAAATTCACAGCAAGTGGCAGGAGAACTGCTCTCACCTAATACATATTTCAGGATCTTTATTTTTGCAATTATCTTTGGCATTTCTAAGGCACACCTCCCACCACAGTAAACACGTGCTTAGCCAAACTACCAGGAAGATGGGAGTTTGCTGCATCGTCAACTAAAAAGTACTTTTGTACTTACAAATCTGGAAAAATACCATTGTCAACCACACGCTCTTCCTATTACACACTGGCTATGCACACAAACCAATACATTCATAAGCTGAAACATGAAAGGCATCATCAATATATAACAAAGTGACTTGTTATAACCCTGTCATCCTCCTCAGCACACACACAGGCAGGGCCTCTTCCTGTAACAAGCCAAGGAAAAACAAGACCTGGCTCAAATGGGATGTCAAAATGTCAAACTGTACTTACTTAACCTTTGCACTTCTGAAACAGCAAAGATCCTGTGAAAAAGAAATTATTACAATTCTTTCCTTGTTATCTCTCAGGAACATCGGAAGAAAAGTTTATACATTGCTACCCTCAAAAATTTTCCTAAAATAACAATGCAGCTCAGCTGTTTTCTTTCCTTGCCATCTTCTAGTTTCTTGAAAAAACCCTCTCTGCCTTGTCTTTCTGGCTCACAGGTTGTGCTGTTTGTAAAGGATCCCTTTTCTCCTCTTACCTCGTACTGCCCACATCCCGCTCTGTTCCACCTCTCAGCGCTCGTCCCTCGGCTAAGCTTAGCAGGACTTTCTCTGCAGACCACAATCACTGCTCTGAGATTAGTCGGAGTTAGATGTTGCAGACAGATGTACAGCCCTTCCTCTCCCACACCCAAACTCCCTGCCAAGCTCTGGCTTAGGAGTATCATACCGGATCTTGAAATCAAACTCCGGGGTCTTGCATGATATATCAGAGCAATTGCTGGGGCTTGGCTGTACCTCCTTTACTTATGGCAAGTCTGAGGTGGTTAACTTGCCTGACGATTTGACAGCGCTTCACCTATAGAACAAATGTTACCGTATTAGCAATCATTGAAAAAAATCATGCTTTTTTTGATGGGAAACAGGAGTAGGTCCTTGAAAAGCACCTATTGTCTCAGGAAAAAATTCCCTGCAACTTCACTGGCATCCTTATGAATCCTGAGATTTTCCCAGCTAGAACAGCCGCCCAAAGAGAGCAGGCCTGTGGCTGCTCCGACCCTTGAAGAGCCAAATACGAAGTAAATAACAAGTTCAAACTCTCTGCCCTTTATTGCTTCCTTATGATACTTAATGAGCCCTCCCTACACGAATATATCATTTCTCCTCTGCTCCCCATACCACACAGTCACTAAAATATTCGGGTCTGCCTTCCCTCTGTTTTGCTGGAGGATTCTCTGAAGGACTGAAAGTTGAATAGTGGTATCACAATAGGCTGAAGCCGGAGGTTCAGCTTTCCAGCCCTCAGACAGACTCAATGCCCCTCTCTAACTCACTTGGAAAGCTGCAGCTCAAATTTCAGCCTATGTTAAGTCACTGCTCAGCTCCGCTCCTTCAGCAAAAGAGAGAGGGAAGCCAGGAGAGCCTTTTTCTAAAGCAAAAAACTGCGGGGGGAGAAGGGCAGGGGAAGGAAGCAAAAACACATGGAGATCGGGTTTTGTGCATCAGAAGGAGCAATGAAAGGCACAGGCAACTTTTCAAACATGCCAGAATAGCTTAGTGTGATTTGTAACCAAGAGGAGGGCTGAATAAACAGCTCCAACAACAAACATCAAACTTTTGGGGGGTGAGGGGGTAAGACAATTAAGGCAGCAATGACCTGCATAGAGACCTTGCCACCACCTTTCTAACTTCTGCAAAGGATCAAGGCATTTATATCATTTTGTATCAGAGAACCATTGACGTGAACTTCTGACACCAGCATCCCATTAAGGGAAGACAAAGACTTAACATGGGCTCCAACGTCAGCACGCCACTGCCCCATATCACAACCTACAAATATAACATCCCAACCAGTCCCCCAACGCTGATCTCAGCTACAGAAAGTGCCTGACCTCACATACCACGCTGGCATTCATCCATCTTTCTGAACATGCTCAGAATTGGCTGCAACCTATAGGAGTAAGGACAGCAGATACAAGCCCAGAATGGCAAGGAGATGAGGGATGCCTTCCTCATTTTTTTAGACAAACAAAGAGTATCCCCCTCTTAAGCCTGCCAGACCAAGCTCAAGGAATCAAAACTCCATTCCTAATTAATACATCATCAGGTCCCACCAGCCAGGGACTTGCCTCCCAAGAGGGGAGCCTGGGCCAGCCTAGATGATGAATGAGACCTCAAGCAGCTGAATTGTTTCAAAGGCTAAACTGGCAACTGCAAGGACAACCAGGTTCGGAAAGGCACGCAGAAAAAAAAAAAAAAAACAAACCAAAATATCCAGTACAGTTACAATTTTTTTCTATTTAGCACTGAGACCTGCACTATGTTATTGCTGCAGCACTCTTCCTCCAGTTAAGCACTCAGCAAAGCCTATACCTAGAGGAGCAGCTCCCCCTCTCCTGAAATGCAGCCACTTCTTGGGTGAAAACCTCACCACTGCAGACCACTAGAGGGAAATTCATTCTGCCAGCTTAACCCCAGCAAACTTTCATAAGTAAATTAAATTGATCTACCACACTCAGGACATTTACACAAGACCAGCCCTCTTGGATGGTTGAGGTCCCCTTACCGCGGAGTTCTTGCACACCAGGGACAGCAGTTTCATTTGCTTGCACGGCTATTATAAACAGTGAGGAGAAAGGGTCTGGCATTTGCAAAGGTCTGTATTTTGACCATTCCTTGACACAGCAGAATAGGACCAACACATCCACTGCAGCGATACTCACATTTGTTGCAACAGACCTCCCAAACAGACATGCCATGCAACATAATTTCTCTGTCTGCTGGCACCATTCCACACCGTTAAGCTCTCACTGTCCCTTTAGCCACAAATGCCCCAGCAGAGGCAGCAAGCTCCGCTCTATTATTGGAAGACACAGTGGAGCACATCCCCACAAGCCAACTACCTCCCCCTTTCAACTAAGCAAAATGAGTATTAAAACCCAGCAACTGTCTCCTGTTCAAACCAGATGGCATAAATAGCTGGAGAGCTATCAAACAAAGTATACACTCAATACTTCGGCGTAACATGAAAGCCCCGTTAAGCAAGTGTGTGCATACATACACACCCACGCTCAGGGACCAAAGCAATGGCAGAAAGTGCTCGATTAACTCTTCTAGTGGCTTAAGTGTCTGTCGACACTCAGGACATTCACACAGCATGAGCACTGGCCAAACTTCCGTGGCTTGTGCAGTCCTTGAGCTCTTCTGAAGCTATAAATTGCAGCAGGCTGCTATTATAAACAAGGAAAGCTGGTGACTGGCAAGTTGATTAAGACCATCACTTTGTGTCACATCTAGCTCATTTCCAGCTGCCTTGAGTATAAGAAGAAGCCACCAGAAACCCTACGCTCTAACGACACTAAAAGAAAAGAGCAACTGCCTGCCCTGCCCAGCTCTGGGGATAGGCATGGAGCTTCATAACTCAGTTTCAGCTCACTTACCTCGTCCATTTTTTCTGACGTTGGAGTCTGGTCACCAGGCACCATTTCTTTAGCCTCCGAGGTCTCAATTTTGGAGGTCCTGCTCAGCTGATCGATGGGAGTCATGCTGGCCTCCGATGTCCCCCGGGAATTCTGACTCAGAGAAGCCGTCCCAGGGATGGGCTCATCATCGTCAGAGTCAGGTAACGGCGTTGGGCTAATGTCCTCCAAGCCTGTGCTTGAAGGGCGTGAGGAAGGTGTCTGACCTCTGTAACCGGGCTGAGAGTTTGAACCGTACATTGGGATGGGAGAGAGCTGGGAAGAAGAAGAGGAAATGGGGCTACCTTCCATTCGGATCTCATTATCTGAGTCATGCTCGTTAAGAAAGGGTAACTTTGTTCTCTGCTCTTTTAAGAGCATCTCAATCCTTGAGTCTAAACTGTTATGCTGCATTTCTGACTCCATGGTGGGGGTGCCAGGGGTCTCGCTTCTCTCTGGAGTCTGAGAGAAGGATGCTGTGCTCGGTTCAGGAACAGAGTTCGAATCGGGCAAGGGCGGAGGCTCCTCCTGTTTCTCCTTCACTGGGACAAAATCGATGTTAGTGGCAGCACTGCTTTCCACAACCATCTCAGTGGGAGGTGGCGCAGGTCTCCGGTACTCTGTTTCCCTGGAAGTCTGGGGAAATTGCTGCTCATCAGATTGCGGAAATACAGCTGGTGCTTGGTAGGGAGAGAAGGCAGATTTGTAGCTCGAAGAACTAGAGTGGCTCAGAGGAGGAGTGTGAGAGAACTGAACTGGCTCCTGCTGATGGGATTTGTACGTACTAAACTGATGCTCCGTCCCTCGGTAAACACCTGCCGAGTTATGAACATAGTGATGTCCCGGTCGACGGTTGTAGGCATCTGTAAATTTTGTTTCATGTCTCCTAGGTTTGTACCCACTGTCCTGCCCAAAATGGTACACAGGCGTTGTCTGACGACTAGAATAGGTGGAATCCTGGGAAAACGGCGTCCCTAACCGTGGGGTGTGAGGTGTTCCTTGGGACTGTGGGGTAAATTGGCTGTATGAGTTTGGGGTATCTTGCCGACAGCTGGAATAGGCTGTGTCATGGGAAAAAGGCGTGCTACTGTTTGGGGTAACAGATGATCCCGCAGAAGAAAGGTTACTGTCTTTCAGGCGCTTCAGGGAATCCGTCAACTATAAAAATAGAAGAGAGAAAAGCACCTAAACACACGCTTTTAAAAAGGTATTTGTCTAATCCATTTGGTTTTCAGATTTGAGTACCCAGGAGTTTCCACTGATTTCCATGGAAAAAAAAAAAAGTTACAGCATACCTGAAAACACAAACCATTATCCATTATTAACAGTTCCCTTTGATTTAGAAGAAAAAGGCAAGCAAAGAGGAACTTGTCTTTAAGAGGAGAAAGAAGAAAGCAGATACAAAAGTACTCCTTAAACTACACCCAAGAGCATCAGGTGAACAGAAGACTTGCACAATACTTTTAGCTATAAGAGTTTCAATTTCTATCAACTAGTCTGAATTGCAAATAGGAGAGATAATTAAGAAAATTCTGAGAAATTAAATTATCAATTTATCTTTTTTTGTGAACAAATCAAAACATACAAATCAGCAGACTGCCAGCCTGCAACCAAACCTATGCAGCAGGGCTTTGTGTTGGTCCAGCTGAGGGAGCTGACCCACCACCCTCTCTACCTAATGTTCACAGAATCATAGAATAGAATCATAGAATCACTCAGGTTGGAAAAGACCCTTGGGATCATCAAGTCCAACCTGATGATCATCAACCTGATGAATCATCTGTAACAAGGAAGAAGGCTACAGGTGTAAAAGGCACAAAAAGTTCTCAACTGCTAAAAACACATTTTAAACCTCTTCCCAAAGACAAATGCTCAGCACTACTGATTATGGCATTTCAAACGGCATTTCAAGCCGACAGAGCAGCCAAGTAATTGCTCTCCAACTCACTTCACAGGCACATTCAGGGGGTTTCTAGGAGCAGCCCTGCTCCAACTCAGACTCTGCTGAGTCATAACAGTGCCACACTAATCGTCAGCGCCAGAATCAATTTTCCATAATGCAAAGCAAGAGCTCAGTGAGAATCCTCCTGGTAGCAAAAGAGGAAGGACTGAGCTCAAACTCCCCAAAAGCACACCGGGATAGCAAACTGGTGAGTCTACAGGCTGGCTGCTCCTCTGCCAAGCACAGGTAGGTAGAGAGACCCTTAAAATGACCTGCTTGTACCACGCCAGCACCATCAAACTCAAGTTGAGCTCTCACCTGCCTGCTACACTCACACACCTATCACCCACTCAATGGTGTGGACTTGCTCTTAGTGTGACCCCTGGAGACCATGACCACATGGACATCAGGAAAGTTTCTTCCTCAACTGTTCTAAAACCCATAGAAGGGGTCAGGAGCCAGCCACATACTTCCTGCTAAAATCCACATCTCCGCACGTTTGGTGTAGATGTGATGCAGATTATTTTTCAGTGGGGTTTAGATATGGCCCGGAGGCAGGGATTGTGGCTCACAGAACTGTTAGGTCTTTACTGTTCTGCATGAGGAGGAAAGCAAATGTCAGGAGTATTTTACTAAACTACTACAGCAAACAAGCTTGTTGGCAGATTCTAGCAACAAGAACGTGATGCAAACAGTTAAAGTTACCCACAAAGCAACAATTTTGGTGGTAACTGTGAAAAAAATCAATTCAGGATAATAATATAATACGTGAACACAGTATTGAGAGAAACAACCTTAAAGATAATTACAGCAGGGACTACTTTGGGGGATACCATGAATTAAGTGTTTTGCTGTTAACCCTGAAAAAGGACTATGAGCAAATCTGTCTATTTTTATTTGAGATCTGCTGTAACCAGCAGAAATGAAAAGCCAGGCCCTGCTCATAGCAGGTTCACAGCAAAATCATTACTTGTCTCCCTCCTGCCTTTACAAACACCTTGCTGAGAGGTAAGGGAGAATCAGCATCTTTATGATTTTGTTAAGAGGACACTGAGGTTTTGCCTTGTTGCTGTTGGGGTGGTTGGTGGGAGAAGAGGAGCATCGTATTTTTTCAGATCAATGGGATTTTCGCATTCAATGTAAAGCTCTTACCTGTCCTGAAAACATCTGATCACAGAATTAGTGAAATTATGGCATTTTAAGAAGTCATAACAGTGCAGAGAAGTAGAGAGAAGAAACAAATAAAATCTCTGCCAAACCACTTTCAAATCTGATGCCCTAAAGTGGGTTCCTAAACCACAAAGAGGAGCCAAAGTACATTTAGACAAGGCAAAGGGGCTTGACAACTTCACACAAACAGGCTTCACTTCCCCCTCATCCCCTCATCCCAGTGGGGCTTGCATGGGAGTAGGTAACTGTAGAAAGCCAGTTAGAGAATCGCACCCTAAATATCGAGGGACCCCTATAGGCCCTCAGGAATTCTGTCCACTGCTTTTATTAACAACTGATTCCGGTGACTAATTAAGATTCTGGAAAACTGATGCCACTATTCAGGATTTGACACCTTCCCCCTTTTAGCCTTTAAGCAAGTCTGAAGAAAGTACGCGCTAAGGATTACATACTGCAGACGTTAGGCCAAATGTACCATTGTAAATCATTCCCCCTGACTTCAAGGGAATAATCTCATCTCAGGGACAGATCTGATCCAGTCCTCTTAACTGCAAGAATTTCTAATGTTAATAGGGCACATACTGTCGGTTCTGCAGGTATTTTTCATTCCAAAAGACAAAAAGCACTTACCACACTAGGCAGACACCAGCATACAGATTAGCCACATGCATTGCATTTGCAGAGAGTTACATTTGGTATAACAATTATGAGCAAGTTATATTTAAATGTGAATTAGTAACATCCACTGAAACTATGGCAAGACCAAAAAAAAGAAGCTAGATTAAAAGTATTAAAATGTTAACGTTAATGACACATTTGTTTGGAATTTTCTAGAAAGTTATTCTTAAAAAAAAAGCCAATCAAACATACCTGGAGAGTTTCATTCACAGTTGGCGATACATCCTGTTCAGTGCCTACGGGAAGGGTCTGAGGAGTGTAAAGACCATTAACGAGCAGCTCATAGAATCGCATGCGGGTTTCACCTGCACAGACCACAATGGAAGAGTTGATTAAACAGAAATAGCATGGCCTATGTAAAAATATATATTCTTGACACCCTCACGACCCTGCTACCACTCCCAGCCCACTGCATCTGTGCAACAGAGGAGCACGTATCACCTCTGAGGCTCACAGGGATCATTTCTAAATAATTTGCTGGGCCAGACACTCCCTTCTCCAGCCAAGACAAGGAGGTTTCCTAAATCCTTTTTCCTCTTCTCAGTCTGCTTGGCAGCTCTGCTCTTTACCATGCTTTCTGGAGAGCAGCAGTTTCCCTCCTCTCCAAAGTGCCAAGCAAATAGCTTGCAGTTTTGAGAAGTGAAACTCTCACCCAAGGGACAAGCCTCTGCCAACACCCAGAGCCACTTCAGAAAGCTCTCCCAACACACCTTGCTAGTAGAAACTGGCTATTATTAATGCAAACATGATGCACAGGAATGCAGGGGGAAAAACCGTTAATGCTGCTTTTCCAAAAAGACACCGACAAATCTTACCCTCCCCCCTCCTTGTTTAAGGTGTGCTCAGTGGCATCCTTCAGAGAATAAAAGCCAGAGAAGCAAACTGTCCCATATATTGTTACTGTGCCTTATCATTCCTAAATTCTACAAAGACCCAGTTTCTTAGCATTGCATTTTTCATTACTACAAAAACCCAATCCTACTTATTTTGCAGTCTGTAAGAAATCTATCATCAACTTCAAAGGCAACAGAATCAGACCCCAAAACTGCCTGAATTTTGCTCTGAAAGATAAAGAATACACAGAAAAACGAACAACCCCAGCACCTGAGCCCAGAAAATGAATTCAGGCAAGATCTCCCCCAAAACAGGACTATTTTCATGAGAAGTCATGCAGGATCAAACCCCAAACTCCCTGTGAATCACTTCATGCAATTTGAAAGCAAAGTACCCCTTAGCATGATTCTGCGTGCTGGAGGACTCATTTATCTTGAATAAATGTTGCAGATGAGGTTATTTGGTTATCAAATCTCATTTCACAAAGTCTTGAGACACATCCTCAACTATGTAAACTGTTTCAGTTCAAATAAAGTCATGACAAAATAGATCTCTTCAAGACAAGAGCTTGAAGAGATGCTTGAAATATTATACTTGAAATACTAACACACACTGTCCCCCTCCTAAGACTACAATGTCATGGATATGGAAGTGTTAGGCTTACTTTGAAACTTGTTTTTAAAGAAATACAAAGTAACTGTTACAAAGCTTCATAATTCTTCCTAGATCTCCCACATAATGTAGTAAAAGTTACAATTTCATTTTCAGAGGTTTATGAATGTGAACCAATTCCTATCTTTTTCTCTAAGGACAGGTAATTATTAAGTGTGTCCATTCTGTAGATCCATAAACTGAGGCTGAGAAGTTGCTTTAAACTAGCCTGTCTTAGATGAGGAGCCTGGATCTATTAGTTCCAGACTCTCAGGCCTGTGCTCTGGCCAGACAGACAAAACAACACTTTTGCTCCTAATATTTATTTTGCTAGACTATAAAAATCAAGTTAACCAACCTTTCATTCCCTTGAAAAGCTGAATACTAGAAAGAAATGTTGAAAACTATACATACATTTTTTTAAGAATTTCCTAACCTGCTAATACTATTTCAGGCATAACATTTTTACACTGACAGTCTTACTCTTTTAGAATGAAACTGTGGAAAAACAATACATTAGAAGCATACAGCTGGCAAACAAAACAAAAATGCAATTTGAAACTTCAATGTTTTCTCCCAGGAAACAGAAGCATAAAGCCCCCTCATTTCCCTGATGGGCAACTAACTTTCTTCAACAGCTGTCTGTTCAGGACTTGCAGAGTAGTTTATAAATGGAGAACAAGGAGGAATGCAGTACAATCAGCTTGTTTAAAATGCCTCTCATTAAGATGTCTACCACTTATAAACCTGCTTTAGCTTACAGTATTAAATCTACAAATGGTTAATTTGTTCTTAAATGTAATTTTTACCTTCACATTTCAAAGTAAGCAGGGGAAGGAGCCTGTCTGTAGAAATTAATGATAATAGAATTTCAAAGTATACATATATAAGGTGAGGCTTAGCTCACAATAGAAAATATTATACTACTGCTGTGATTCTTCTTCTAACGGTGATCAGCACTGTCAATAAACGTTCTACTATACCCTCTTACAACACGTGGCATACCAACTGTTGTATAGGTTGTGCATTAAATTGTTGAAACCTTTTAATACAGAACAAAAATATCAGTGTTTTTAAGAAAATAGCATTAACAATGTCCTCTTCCCAAGAAAGAGTGCAGTAAGTCAGTTTCAGACTAGAAATGCCATGTTTGGAATGAAGAAGTACAAGCAGCAATTGATCTACACCTCCTCAACTTTAGACATTTTCCAAAATTCGGGCACATTTTAGCAAAGCCCTTTACTAACACTCTTGGAGGAAAGAGAAAAGACAAAGTGGTGAAATGCAATGCTTTCATACTGCCACAAGCTTTACTGGGCTCCCCAGGGCTGGGCTCTGGGGCTGAGAGTCCGTTACCTCCAGGACTCTGAGCTCCTGTCGCTTTAAGAGACAGTCTCACACTTACACACTCGCACACACTGATAAGTGCTGCGTGTGCACTCTTTTGCTGCCAGCCTCGAGTTTGCTGCTAAGTATCAATGAAATGCCAGCCACGCAGAGGACAACACCCAGCCCCACTGCCACCGCCAGAACCCGGAGGTTTGAGTCACAGGAACCTCAAGTTTTGCCCCAAAATCCCAAGTTTGCAAAAGCCACGGGGTCTGGCAGCCCCGGGAGGTGGCCGAGCGGGGCCATCCTGGGACACGGAGATGGGGGACACGGGAGGCCTCCGAGGGCAGAGAGCTGGGGACGGGGCAGGGTAGAGGCAGGGGACGGGCAGGATGGCGGCATTTTGCAAATTACAGGGCTGTCTCCTAGCAACAGACAACACATTTGGCTCCACGTGACTTGCAAAGGCCCCAGAAACCAGACCCGCTCGCAGGGGGACGGCAGCACTCCCTTCGTATTTTTAATCGCCAGGCCCTTGCGGTCTGCAACAGCCTCTCGTTTTAGGAGAGGGACGGGCAGGGGCCCTGCAAACCACGGACGCGTAAGGCCGAAATGTGCCCCCTCACCTTTCGTATCCAGCTCCACGTGGATGATGTTGCCCATGACAGAGGTGTTGTGAAGGTGCTGGACGGCCTCCCGGGCACCCTTGACAGTGGCAAAGATCACTTTGGCGATGCCCAGGTGCTTCTTGTTCTTGGGGTTGTAGAGAATCTCCACCTCTTCCACTTCGCCGTATTTCTTGCACATGTCGGTCAAAAAGTTTTCGCGGATGTTGTCATTTAGCTTGGCAAAGGTGACCTGCTTGGGAGGCACTGGCCCCACATAAAATTCATCAATCTGGAAACGGGCACAAGGTGGGGGGAGGGAGGGGGGCAATAAAAATTATTGTCATCATTAACGACCGTGGGGGAGGGCATAAGGATGGCACGGGAGGGAGAGGGTTAAAGCATCCTGCAAACTTCGGGGAAAGAAAACTGCCTCCAAGGCTCTGGGATGAACCCCGGAGCTGAGCAGAGCCTCTGCAGCCATTCATTGAAACCGGCTCCTTTCTGGGCTACAAATATGCATTTTGAGTAGTACTGTCAGCAGAGAACCCCCCTCCACTGCCCCCCACCTGAGAAGCACCCAAGACACAGCTCCAAAACCTTCAAGTGATCTCGTTAGACAGACGCATTGATTTCTTGTTATCTTTATGGAAGAGGATTATTGTTAAACAGTTTGCCAAATAATAATGTTAATAGGAATATGACTGTCATTTAAACGGTCCATTAAACTATTTGGAACTGAAGCTTCACTCCCGGATAAACAAGAACACAAAGCTAAACCCAAAAGTCGTGGGCAGTACCTTGAATTTGGGGACAGACAGCTCCAACTCCTTAGTTTTGGTCCATATTCGCCCTATTCTGGGATCCCTGACACAATCCACAGGAGCGATTCCCGAGTTCTGGGAGGAGGAGGAGAAAAAGCACAAAACCAGCAATAACAGGGCTTGAAATTTAAGACACAAATAAAAGAAAAAATAAACCCAAAGGAAGCACGGGCTGTCTCAAGGGAAGGGGAAAGCGCGCACACACACACATACACACACGTGTCAAATTGCAATACTGCTGGGAAATGCACACAGATTGGAAACACAGAAATAAAGCCGCAGGTTTGGGCTCCTTCTTGGGCTCCTGACAGTTGAATACATAGTGTCAGGTGGCAGCAACTTTGGTTGCCGTGTGTCCCCCCCAGACCCCCCTCCCACACACATGTGCTACGGCGGGGATTACCACGACCCGGAGGGACCCCCAGCNTGCTGAAATGTTGCCCATCGTAACGGTAGAGTTTGTGCTGTCCTTTTTTCAGAGCCGGGTCAATAATCAACTTGTAACTTCTCCAATGGTGATTTCTTTTCTCGACAGAAGTGCTGGCTTGCGTGCTGTTCTCCATTCCGTTGATCCAACCTGGACCGGGGAGGGGGGGGGGAGGGGAAGGGGGAAGGGGGAAAGAAAGAAAAAACCACACGGAAA
>VYZM01017082.1:366029-377625 GCA_013398915.1 Dromas ardeola | reverse complement strand
TTTTTTTTTTTTTCCCCGAGCAGATTTTCCTGCAGCTCGCTTTGGGTGGAGGCGTGGGGGTTGTTTCGGAGCTTCACAAGCCTTTGTGCTCTGCGGGGAGCTGCACCTTGTGCTCCACTGCAGACCCAGATTAGGTGAGCTAGGAAAGCCTGGCTTGAGCAACCACTTCAGAGGGCAGGACAGGGAGGAAAAGCAAACACTTGTAGAGAGGTGGCCTCCCTGGTAAGGCTAGAGCAGGACCGTCCTGCGGACCCTGTGGGAGGGAGAAGGTAAGTGGCTGCTTGGCAGAGGCTGCCTGCGGGAGCGGCATGTGCCGGGCAGGGTGCGCCCTGCCCGCCAGGTCCTGCGGCTCAGGACCAGCCGCTCCGTGGGTTTGTAAAACCTGTGCTGTGGTATGTGCCGAGGCTCAGGGGTGTTTTCTTGCGAGGGAGCAGGGTGCTGCTGCGAAGGAGGCACCGCAGCCAGCGCCTTTCGCAACGACGCGAGGGCTTAGGCTCATCTCTTCCTTTCTTGTCCCCCCCCACCGCCCTTCGGACCCCACCGGGTCAGGCTCTGTCGAGAACAAGCGACAAACCGTCCGCACAAAACATAACACGTTTCCANATAACACGTTTCCATGGAGGGGGAGGAAAAAAAAAAATGTCTCCGCACTGCCAGGCTGGCTTTACAACGCTACCTCTGGGCTCTGTGCCCCCGTCTCGGGGTGCAGCTCTTGGAGCCATGGCCGCCAGACCCTCCGCTCCATCCCTGCGAGACGCATCCTCTCCCGCCAGACCATCCCGAAACGCCTGGCCCTTACTCCTGCCAGCACTGCAACAGCCTCCCTGCTCGACAGTTGCTTTAAATAATAATCTGCTAGTAAACTTGGAAGAAACGGTGACGTTCTTAGCTAACCACCATTAAAGTCCTCCTCTGCTGTTTCTCAATAGAGGTGAAAAGCATTTTAGCTTCCTGGAAATGGCCGAAAGAGGCGACGTGTAGATCAAAGTACGGTATGGATCTGTTCTTGGTTTTGCAGGGTTTTTTTGAACTGTAATGAAAACGTTTCTGCAGCTTGCATCATAATGAGTTAAGTCAGCACGTTAAAGTGATTTAAAAAAAGATCAGATTTAAACAGCATCGGCTGTTAACTTTCCTGGGGTTTAAAATTTATGTTTAAATAGATATTTGGATATTAGTAATATCTGCATTTAAACCTTGACGTTGCTCTGTTTAACCCTGGAGCAAACTACCTCTGCCTAACAGAGGCTTTGAAATGATTCAGCCAGACCATAATACTGTGGGAGCTTAGACAGCTTTGTCCGTACTTGCACCTCTCTGCGCATTTTTCCAGGACGATGATCTTTGTCTGCAATTAATCATTGTTCAGGACAGCCGTTCCCGATGTTAGAATCCATGGACTGCTCCAGCTGGGAGAGGTCCTAAAGCGTGTGCCTGGCGCCGCGTACGTGCAAAGCAGGGCCAGAAATTGCTGGGGCAGCAGGCGTTGTACAGCGAGCCCGCCGTGCCGACCCAGTGAATTGTGTGGGTCCTCAGCACTTCTGGAAAGTGTTTTTGTAAGTCTGAGCTGAAAATTTCTTTCCGTTTTTTAGAGTTTCTAAATGACTGTAATGTTCAATGTAGTTTAAAAGTCACCGAGGCAGTTGAGACCGGTTGCACTCCCGGAGTGGGTGGTTTCATGGCTGAACCTCGTATCTGAAAAGCTAAATGTTCTGGTACAGCGTGTTTAAATCCCAGAAAGGTCAAACCAGACTTTCATACTTGAGTTAGATTGACCCTGCTTTACTGCGTGAGACTCTTTAGAGAAAGAAAGAGATCTTTCAGGGGAAAGGAAAAAAAAAAAGTTGTTTTTTTTTTTTCTCTCTGAACAGCTTGCGGTGACTCTACGCACATTCTTGAAGCAGAGGGGTTTGTTCTTGCCACAACGTCCCTCCCCTCCATTGTTGAGTGGAAAACTCTTATGCTAATTATTTCACTGTCTGTTATCAATAAGAAGTGATTTAATTTCTTTGGCAAAGTGTTGCAACAAGAGCAAATTAGATTGAGAGGCAAAGTGAAATAAAAAATATGCAGCTGTTCCGCCAAACAATGATCGTGACTGTTTACAACATTTTGTTTTAGACTGGCTTGTACACAGAATCCTTTATATTGAAGGTTTTCATGTCACAATCCACTGCTTGTGCAAGGAAACTAGATTAATAGATTATAAGGGACAAAAGAGACCTAGGTTCATCTGCTTTGACTTCCTGCATTATGCGGGTCATAAGATTTTTGTGAATTTGTTGGTTTTTCTCATTTGAAAAACTTTAACTACAGCATACCTGCATCTTATGAAAACATCAGATTTTCATTTTAAAATGGTCTGAGAGAGAGAGTAAAATAAGAGTTAGTAAATTGTTTCCATCAAAATCTACCTGACAGACTAGAAATCAAAGTACCTTTTTCACCTTGTCTAGTTTCTGCTTTCAGTTTCTGGATGTTGATGAATCTCAGTCTGCTTGATGGAGGAATGCTCCTTTACCAGATTTCCGTCCCCGTGTAGCAGTGTACAGGCTGATCAACTGAGCATTTAACACTCCCGTTGCAGGCTTGCAGAGCTCCCCCTCAGGTCCATCTTTACTAATCCTGTAAATCTCCTGTTGCGGTTCCCTCTGAATACTCCCAATTTTTCACCATTTTGATCTGGGCAGGAGGGGACAGAGCGATCAGCGGTGATCGTACCTGCGCCAACAGCCCTCCTGGCTGCGGTGTCTCTGTTGGGCATCCAGGGATTACACCAGCCAATGTACAGCTGGTTTCCCAGCACGGCTCCTACGATCTGCTCCTTCTTGGGATGGGATCCCCGTCCTGTTGGTCTGCGCTCTTTATTCTGCATGTATGGTTTTACACTTGGCCCTCTTGAAAAAGACAAGTCCTTAGACAGTTTTGTTGCTTGCAATTGCCTTTTTTTTTTTTTTTAATACCCCCTCCTGCTACTATTGGGTGTCACCTACAGACTTGATTAGTAATGATATTATATTTTCTTCCAGATAAACAACTGTTTCTGTCTCCACTGTAGGAGTTTCCTGGTTCCGGGTGTGTGTACACTTAAGCCATGTCAATATTGTGTCAGGAGGAGGTCTGGATGTACTCCATCCTGTTGCCACACCCCAGTTTCATGGGAAGAAAGCCCAGTTTAGGAGCTGGAAGGGAGCCAGGAGGCACGTTACAGCATTTGCCTGCCCTGGTGTTTATAATGTAGCCCTTAAATAATGTAGGGCCCAAAACAGGTAGTTGCAGGATCCACAAAAGAAAGATGACAGCTCTAGGACACAGTGGTTACAACTGCATTTTGAGACCTTCCTGTTAGATGTATTCGAATTCATTTGATTATGCCTTCTTGCTCTTACATTCTCCTACTCGTAATCACGTAAATGCTTCACAGGGGTTGAAGCATGGCACATCAGCCCTCTTGCAGAAATCTCTTACTAGTGCTATTACCGTTTACCACCGAACCTTGTAATTGCTTAAAGCAGTTTCTTTCTCAGCAGCTGAACTCATGAAGCTTTGTCTCCCATGGATTTGTGTCCATAAATGCCCCCTGACAAATCTTCCAGCGCTTTCCCCAGTCTTGCTTCCCCTGTCTGGCTGACCAAGGGGTACGGCCCCTTGGTACTGGCAAGGGTTGGGTTCTGCCAGCCTTTCCCCGAGACCAAGGTGGTGCCTCTACTCAGCTGTTCATTCAAGACCTAGATACGTTTGGGACTTCTTCCCCACTGCTAAATTTGATTGAGATTGGAGGAAGGAGAGGAAAAAAGACATAAAGCAACACAGTCACATTAGACTGTTTTATATTTAGCACACCAGGCTAAGAATATCGAAGGAATATTGAGTAGGAATATGGACAGCTTCATTTTTTTTTGCCATGGAATTTTTAATTTCTTCCTAAGAACAGCAGATGATCTGTCTAGGGAATTTCTCAGCCAAAATAAGCAACCTCCTGACAGATTTCACCTGTGTCCCAGCATGCTCTGAGGATGCATGGGATGTGAGCATTGAACAATGACAGGGAATCGCTAGTCTGCTGTGTTGTTTGGCTGCCTGGGTGCAAAGAGATGTACGGGAATACCCAATAGTGGAACAAACATTTATTTTGTTTAAGATCCATACAACTTTTGATGGACATGTTGGATATTTGCCAGGGCTGGGTTTTTTTGTTTCTTGTTAAGCTGCATCTGTTCATTTTATTTCTGCTAGTATTATGACAAAGCCGCCTCTGTAAGATAGGTAGTGAGTGCTTTCAGACATCTAATCATTCTTGAGCTATAAAGGAATAAAGAAGCCGTTTCAACACCTGACTTGCAGAATGTTTTGTGTTGCTTCTTGCCTATTGAAACGCAGCTGCTATTGAAACACTATGATCCCATCAGAATGTACAACCAGTTATTTTTTAGAATACCTTCAAGCTTTTAAAAATCATTAAAGAAATCAAGAAGGTTGGCAATTCTAATCAACATTCTAAAGACATCAAATTACTCAACAGTTTAGTACTTTATGGCCTAAACAGTACACTTTTACACAAAAAAAAAAAAAATTAAAAAATGAATGTACCATTTAAAGAATTTGAGCACTCACAGAGCTTGCATCAAAAGGAAATTAAGATACAGATAAGTAATCTAAAAGGATATTTATGCATTAAAATACTTCTGTATCTGGACACCTATCGTTAAACAGTCAAGATGTGATGGTAGCTGAAGATCTGTGAGTCTTTTTAACAAATACAGAGCATACAAGGAACATTCTGATTATAACTGATGGGAGTATAAAAGGTTGCACCCAGAAAAGTGATGACAAAGATCAAATGGAATGAGTTTAGCTTACAAACTGGAGCAGTTTAACTAGTGTGATGCAAACAACGTACGACACAAGACCAGGACGCTTTTGCCCTTGACATTGTCGCCATTGCTCTCAAATCTGCAGTTAAGGATCCCCATCTTGATTTATTTTTTGACAGGATAGTTGGGAGTGCCCCAGCTGGTTCACTAAGCCACAGTTTTCAGCCGAGTGGGCCAGAATGTGCAGAATGAGCGAATCCTGTGCCATCCGTTGCCTTTCTGTGCTGCTGCATAACAGCAGCTCCCAGTTGCTAAGCAGCTGCAGAGCCGTCTTTGCCTTCGCTACCAATCAGCTGTACTACAGGAGCAACATGGGTTCCCCTTGATCGGTGGAGAGGAGCTGGCAGCATGAAAACGGGAGCAGTGGCCATAGCAAAAATGTTCCTTTTCTGGCTGTCTGATGGGCCCCCTGGCAAAAATGCTGGAGTGAAGCGAAGTGACACTTGATGGCCCAGAAGCAGGGGGTGGTGGGGAGGGAAGAGGGAGAGCCAGCATATGTGCACAGCGGAGGTTACAAAGACGGCAGATCTTAGCAGAGCAGGGGGCACGCACTGAGGAGAAATAAATGGGAGAGAGGCCAAATGCACAGTTCGGAATAAAAAAAAAAACCAGGAGGAGAGTGCGGCATATGGAGAGGGGAAATAAAGCAGAACTTGCACAGCCTGCAAATAATTGAATAGAAAATATAGGAAGAGAGGAAAGGAGCTTGATTCATTACTGCCCTTCACCTTGTGGAGACAGCTACAGCCAGGAAGAGGAGGTGTGGAATACAACAGCATCTTTCATGTTTTGCAGTGAACTGTAGGTTTTACATTTCATCCCCTGCCATTTGTGGTTTTCTCGCTGGATAGCCCCTGCCTTTTGTTTAGACTTGATTCCTGCAGGCTCTGTTCTTAGCCTAGTTTCTAATTTATTTTCATACTTGCTTTAGATTTTTTTTTTTCCAAGGTAAGTCTTAAATTAAAATACCTTTTCCAGATACTTTAATTGTTTTAATCTTCAAGAGTGCAGGGCATTGCTAATTCCCAACTGAAATTATTTTCCAGTAAATCAGCAAAGCCATCGCTGCTTTTGTCCCCCTCTCTCTTCTGGGAGCTGCTGATGGAGAACAGGGTTCCCTTTACTTCCCGACACCTTCCCCTGCACGTTGTCTTTCCTTTTCCCCATGCAATGCCTGACAGCAGTCCAGGAAAGAATTGTTGCTAGCAGCGTGCAGGAAGTGTTTCCTGTGCCAGTAAATTATCACAAATGCCTGCTGTAGTGCATAAGAAGGTGGGGGGGATAGTGTCATGAACATCTGCGGGGGGGTTGTGACCAACAGAGATTCTAGTTCCACCACTGCTCAGTCGACAACATGAAAAAATACTTCATGGTCCCAGTGCCTAACATGCAATTGACTGTGTAATAGGAAATGCCCATAGAGCTGGCAGGGAGGGGGGGAAGCTATATGTTCCTCTCTACGGCTCCTGCAGACAGAGGATTGAGGGGCACATTTGCACAGGAGGGTGGGGAGAGGAGTTAAAGCTCGTGCAGCTGTTGCCCTCTGTGGCCAACCCTGGCTTGCTTGGAGGCCTGTCGACTGAGAACACTTCCCCAGGTCCAAAACTGACTCCTAAAAGGAAAGCAGAGGTGCCCACCCAGATCTACAGTGGAAAGGATTTGCTATGGGCTCTGGTGTGTGGTGGGTGTGGGGGTGTGTTTTTCAAGCCAATAAAAAACTTGACAAATACACAGGCAGATGAGTTTCGTGCCTGGACGATTTTTGTCTTAAGATGTCCGATTTGGGGGGATGCTACGTTTGCTTCCTTCTTCCATTTCTCTGGAGTCCTGTATCTTTGAACTGGCACTGTCTATACTATTGTTAGACTTCTAAGACCATTAAAGGTCTTAGGGACACTGACATTTTAGAAGTAGTTTCAGCTGCCATTCACACAGGGGCATTTTTAGCATTATGAGAGATGTACATTTAATTAGAATGGTTTTAACCAGGAAATCTCCCTGCCTTAAGAAATCAGAGCTACTGTGTTAATCCCAGTAAGCAACTGGGAACTTGACAGTGTGCCTGTTGTTACGATGAGAGTCAGGAAGGGTGAAATGTGTGTAGGAAGGGAGAAACGCACAGGAAACATGCCATCAAGGACAGCGGTGTCGAGCTCACACAGGGCAGTGCGCCAGTCCCAGTTTGGCGATGACCCGTGGGCTGCAGCAACGCTGGGAGGTTGCTGCCCTCTACGTGCCTGTGCACAGCAGACCGAGCCACTGCCGCGATTGCTCAAACACCTTCCCAACCCGCTTGGTGGCTCACAGCAAGAACCTCCAGCCAGGCCACTCTGCACCATTGACCCGTCCAGCTCCCACAAGCACGTCACAGGCCAAAAATCACAGCTCTAAAGCAAACATGACACAATTACAGCTGGGTTTATTTCCAGCCCTTCGAGTTATTAATTACCCTGCTCTGAGTGTCGCTGTTTCTTTGCAGGGTTTGCTCTGTCTGGGTTAATGGCTACTCTCAGGTCTGAGATAAACTCAATCTGGGCCTGACCTTTGTCTAGGGATGCTCCTGCCAGACCTCCATCCCCTATGTATGAGCTCCTTCCCAGCCAGATGACGACAGAGCAAGTGCTTCCTGCTTAGCTCTCCCCACACATCTAGCACTCCACAAAAATCAGGCAGAAATTATCGTGTCTCCCGTAGGGATATAAACAGGGGATTTTATCATCTCTTCAGTCTGTAGTTGCAGCCTTCCTGTAGGAAGTTTGCACAAATACCAGAGGGGAGGACGCGAACTTCACATGTTAACTGCCCTTTAATGTTGGTAACATACGTTACTCAGCAAAAGCCTGCCCCTGTTTCATCTACAGTCCTTTCTCGTATAGCCTACCTTGCCATCTTTTTTTTGTCCTATGAATATTCCTAGTTTCCCCACATTCTTGTCCAAAAGGTTTCAGAGCTGCTTGCCTGGGCCAGATGCAAGAGTGATGGCTGTTGCACAGCCAATGCAGCAATGAAGTGTTGATCAAAGCCTGACTCTTCCAATGACTCTGAAAAACACATGCTTGTTCAGGTTGTATTGTAGCTCACATAGTGGAAAGCATATTTAGCAAGCCAAACCTGGGATCTTTTAAACTGGAGGTTCTCAAAAGCCGCACAAAAAAGTACAATTCCAAACATTTCAGGATTAGTGGAATCTACCAACCCGCTTCTGGGGACCATAACCCAGATTTGGCCATCCACAGTGGACCCACCTATGCTTATCCCATGCTTATCCCTGCTGCGTAAAGATGCCGAATGCAACTCTTGCTCTGGTGCTGTGGTCACCCTAATTAACATACACTCCTATTGGTCTCAGTCATCCCTTGTCTCTAAACCAGCAAGTACATTAAAAGAAAATACCTCTCTACTGGGAATTACCTATTTTGGGAATGGGAGAAGAAGGGAAAAGTAATCTGGAGAAAGCAGATACTGCAGAGAGCACTCTGATTTTGAAAAAAATAACATCTCGGTGCTTGCTGGGTCAGGTGGAGTGTTGGGTAATGAAAACACAGGAAGGCATAAGCCAGAGGGATTTTAGGGGAGTATACTAAAGAGAAGGGTTGGATATTAGGTAAAAACGCATTGTGTTGCAAGGAAAGCTATTTACAGCCCCTTTCCTTATGTTTCCCCAAATTACTTCCTGATGGGATTAGTCTCTGCTGCAGATCTGGAATCAGAAAAGCATCTGATGCTGATTAATTTCATGCAGATCTGTAGCAGAGCCTTGTGCTCTCATTCAGCCACGAGCAAGCCTGCACATTACTCCTGAACTCACTGCTTCTGACTGTTCCCATGGTAAAACCAGCCACAGCTACCAATGCAAACACAACCTGCAGATCTTTCCTGAAACAAGGCGTTTTGAATCCCTCCCTCTCCAGCAAATCTCCAGATTCACTTCTCAGCACAGAGATAGAGGATGAGATCCAGCATCTCTGTGATAGCTCTGCCAGCCTGTGTTGACAAATTCCTCCCCATCGCTCAGTGAAGCCGTGCCAGCACATCTGGGAGACACACATATCGCCCAGATCCACGGGGGCAGAGTTATCGTGGTGTTGGCAGACACTCGCTTGTTCATTTCATGCTTTTCAGAGATCAGTCATTGTGTTTGATGCTCCAGAAAAACATAGGATGATCTTAACCTTGTGTTATCCATTTTTTACAACATAACTTGGCTTGAGAATTCACACTTCAGTGAGGAGCAGAAACTTGAAACTGCCCTTAAGCGCCTACTGTATGAGGCTGAGATGTTACCATGTTGATTTACATACTCTTCAAATTTGTAAAGTAGAGGGCTTTTTTCCCCCCACAACTGCAAAACCAAGAACTCAGTTTCTAATGAAAGGTGAGATTCAAAATACGGCATGTTGGCCATGCATACATCAGGTAGGCCATACTTGGCCCATGTAGTTGGCACCCTTGATTTAAAGCATACCAAAGAAAATAACCCAAGAAACAGTATGTGTTCCCTATAAATAGCTGCTCTCTAGGTAGTAGTCAGTGTGCGGTTTATGAACGCTGAATATTCCCTGCCTGATTTTGCCGAGTTATGTGCCTGATTTGGCTAACATCCTGTTGCAGACCGTTGTCCTGTTTTGTTTCATTCCCCTCTGAACCCTATGGTAGCATTTGTACAGATTTTATGTAGAGTTTATTGAAAGATTTTTGCACTGATTTAGTACGTGGGCTACTCGAGCCAAGTGAAACAGGAACTATATTCCTAAGGCATGAAAAGGCAGAAAGGAAATTTTCTTATTGAAATATAATTTTTCCACATTACTTAATAGTCTAGAAAGTTAATACCTTTCTGGCAGCACTTCCCACTGGGGAAAAAAAAATATGGTTTCTACTCAGCCAGACAACAGTGTAATAATGTTTTAGGTTGGGTTAAATGTCTTAGAAACTGGCAGGTGTCACAGCCACCTTGCCTTCAGTGAAAAAGGCAATTGAGAGCCCTTATGAAACAAGGGATTTACATCAGTAGGGGCTACTACACAAAAAACAGGCACATGGCAAGGTTTGAATAGATGGTGAATCATGTGGCCCAAGGGATTTTTCGGGGTGGGGGCGTGTGTGTAAAATATCAGGCCATGAGGACCAGATGGTAGAGCTCTGCATGTGCAAGAGAAACAGCAAGAAACACTACAAAAAATGGATACTGAGAAGCAGCTGAAAGTCAAAGAGACTGGGAGCTTTGTTTTTGAAAAAAAGCTATTTCCAGCATTCAGTGAGGGTCAAAAGAGTGTTGGCACTGCAAGCAAAAACACAACTGAAAAAACAATTTTGTACAGTTGTTCTGTGAACAAATCAAATTACCTTGAGTATATACGTAGCTTTGTCATAGGCTTCTCCTCTTACACTGATATTGTCACCTGTAACTTTGTGTGTGCAAGGTACAGTTCTGCTCTCCTACATTACAGTTTCCCCTTCCCTGTCTGCCCTGTCAGTTTCACACTGTAAATTCTGTGGGGCAGAGATTATTCTTCAGTAATGGTCTGTGCACATGACAAAAAATTGTTGCCCTGGTGTTAACATCTGAAATTTATTGGAAATTCACTCTACTTACATGGTAAGTCCCATCCTTCAGGGTCGGTCTGTCCTCTTGTAAACTCTCCAGGGCGTTGTCTCTTGCTGTGTATGTACATGCTGTGTAGTTCAGTGGGAATTCATCGCTGAAAACACAAATAATTACTATCACTGGTAATGTTAAAAAATAAATATTTAAGGCTCTGTCTTGTTATGCACATTCTTAACTAAGTTAATTAATATTTCCTTTGACATAAATGGGGCTACTTGTTCTTATTGTTAAGTTTATGTGTAAGTCTTTGTAAAGCCGGGGTCTGTATTATCAAGAAGAAAATTATTAACTGTATTTCAAAAACGTACTTCCAAAGACATTTAGGAAGAACAGGTCCCCATTCTTGTCTAGTTTATTTTACCATATAAACTAATAATATGGGTATACAACAGATGGCGTGTGCTGTTACTCCTCTCTGCAACTGTGGCTACAAGAAGTACCAGTAGGCTGAGACCTTGCTGGTTAGCTAAAATAGTTGTATTTTCCATTAGAAATATTACTGCAAGCCATGCTTCTTAGCCTAAGGAGCTTAACTGATAGGAAACTTAAAACTTTTACAGTATTCAGAATTCCTCCAAACAGAAGAACATAGCTAACCAGAATATTTCATCAAATCTGTTTACATATTGACTATTTAAAACTATTTTGTGAGCAGAAAGATTTATAATTATGCTTCTTTTCCCTCACTTGACTCCCTATAGTCACAAAACTCATGGGCTTTTAATATTATGAAATCTCAGTTTCTTTGACTTCTTCAAGCACATCACAAGGGACAGAGAGAGGCAGCACAAGCACGTTGGTGTTGTTTCCTTAGGAGGTCAGGCTAAAGATATGCCTTGAGGTTCTTCCATTGTACCAGAACTCTCCAGGAGGTTGCAAGCACTTTTCCCGAGGTTTAGTATTTTGACAAATGGGAGTATCAACTTATTTCATAACCCTGTATTGTAAAAAAGTCATAGCTTCAATATTAAACCTAATCTGTGAGTCTTTTTTGGGTGTCCTCACAAATAACCTGAATTACTCATCAATACCATCTGTCGTGGTTTAACCCCAGTCAGCAACTAGGACCACGCATCTGCTCGCGTGTTCCCTGCCCCCCCCCCCCAAGTAGGGG
>VYZM01017082.1:336540-365897 GCA_013398915.1 Dromas ardeola | reverse complement strand
ATGATGATGATGATGATGATGATGATGATGATGATGATGATGGTAAAAGAATATACAAAATAAAGTGATACTACATAAGTTGCTCTCACCACCCAAAGACTGGTTGCCCAGCCCAAGCAGTGATCACAGATCCCTGTCCCCTGGCCAACCCCCATTTATACATGGAGTCTGTGGTATGGAATGTTCCTGTGGCCATCTTGTCCTGTCTATGCTCCCTCTCAGCTTCTATGGGAAGCTGAAAAAGTCCTTGACGAATATAAACATTACTTAGCAACAACTAAAACAGTATGTGTTATCAGCATTCTTCTCATATTAAATCCAAAACACAGCAGCTACTAGAAAGAAAATTAACTCTATCCCAGCTGAAACCAGGACACCATCTACAGTGTTAAAGCATCTTTTAAAAATCATAAAGTTCCAGCAGTTTTCCTAGGTAATGTGCTAACCTTTCATTCCTTCCTATTATTTTCCTCAGCAATCGTGAAGTGACAAATTGGTAACAAGATCGGAACACATTTACCATACCCCATTAAAGTCTTGGTTTTGGTACGCTCACTGTAAATCTCTATACACGTATTGACTCTTGAGCTGCAGATGCGTAAGCTTTTGATGAAACAGAACTTGTGCCACAATAAATACACAGGCCAAAACAGAAGTAGGAGAAGGACACTTGCAATTAATAATAATTAGATTTGAATTTTTCTAATAGAAGGTTGAATCTTCTCCCATTTAAATCAGTGGCAGAATTCCATATTAGATTTAACTTTCTGAGTCAGCAAAATATGCTTAGCTTTTGCATAGGACTTTATATGCCTAAGGCACTGCATACCCATTAATTAAAAATAAGTAACTGAGACACCAAAATGCTGTATTTCATCAATACTAAGTTGACTCACTACAAATAGAACACCTGTTACTTAAAAACAGTCTTCGGAGTGCTTACAGTTGATTTTATAATCTACTCATTTTATATTGTTTCATCCCAAATCTAAAGGTGTTCAAATCTAAAGTTTCCTGAACTATAAAATGTAAAAGGAGACAAAGCTGTGAGAAATATAAAGATTGTTTTGTGAGACTTGGAAAAAAAAAAAAAACAACCAAAGAGCAAAACAATGTAACAATGACCCACAAAAAAACTTTTATCCCAAAAAAACTTTTATGGCAATAATTGACTTGAAAAAAACCAAAACCGAATTACAGTATTCAGTTACAGGAAGACTACTAAGTCTACCTGCTGATCATATCATACACAGTGTGTATGATCCAGATATTTTGAGCCAGATCCAAATAAATCGTTTCAGGGTAAAACAATTCTTTCCTGGACCATTCATTCCTGCGCAATACTGGAATGCCCCTCAGCCATTACAGTCGACAAAAGCTGACAGCTTTTACTGTGTTCCAGATAAGGTGTATAAGATTGCGGTTCATAAAGCATCTTTTTGACAGCTTGTGCATTCTACATGCTTGCATCAACTTTTTCCTCAGTAAAATGCTTAGCTTTAAATAGGTGAGAATTTGGCTGCTTTTTTATTACTATTATTTGAATTATATGACACTTCGTTGGGTATTTATACGTCCCTTCTCCTCCCTATCACTGAAATATCCTTTTCTTGCTTTTTGTCTGCCCTCTGCACAAAGCAGGGTCTTCCTTGAAAGAGATGTGGAGTGCAGTCGTGTTTGCATTCGGTCTGGAAGGCCATCTAGTGACACAATCGTGCAGCAGAAAATGCAAAACCCTCTTTGAATTGTGATTTTTTTTTTACCCTTAGTTGAATTAAATTATCTTGCTACACTCACACATGCCCTCAGGGGTTTGTTGCTATTCCCACAAGTGGCATTTCAAAAATTGTAGAGTGATTTTTGATTTCTTAAGAACTGACAGGGTTTATTTGAGATGGAGTGCACTGTTAATGCCTGCTAAGAAAGAAACATAATTTTTTTGTGCAGAATGGTGGCAGATTGGGACCCGAGCAGATCTGTCACGAAGCCAGCATCACTCCCCCGACCTGTGTATCACGGCCAAATGTATCTGGCTGTTGTGATCCCCTGCATTCCACGGGACAAAACAACGCCAGGCAGGTGCCTGGGGCCATCGCATCTCCACCATTAAAATGTAAAATTCCGGTTTATTTTCATCGCAGCTCACCTTGGATGGGTGGCACTGGGTGAATAAGCAATGAGCAGAGCAGTCAGTTCCTACTCGAGTGGTAAATACAGTAGAAAACAAGCAGCGAGTCAATGCCATTCCCAGTGCCAGCAACAAGATGCGTTTGGGGGGGCACCTCAGGGGGGTCTCTGCCTCCCCCCACCATGGCTGGCCCTGCACCCGCTGCACGCTCTTCCCTCAGCCGTTGGGACTGGGATCCGCTGCTGCAGGCATTGAGGTTGAACTGGAAGACATTCCCTCAGCTACTGGTGACGTGAGGTAAACCAACATGGCACTCGAACTGGAAGACATCCCCTCAGCTGCTGGCAACATGAGGTAAACCAACATGGTGCTCGAACTGGAAAACAGCCCCTTAAGCCCTGGCAATGTGAGGTAAACCAACATGGCGCTCGACATGAGGTAAACCAACATGGTACTCACACTGGAAGACACCTCCTCAGCCGCTGGCAACATGAGGTAAAACAACATGGTGCTCAAACTGGAAAACGTCCCCTTGGCCCCTGGCAATGTGAGGTAAACCAACATGGCGCTCCACGTGAGGTAAACCAACATGGTGCTCGAACTGGAAGACATTCCCTCAGCTGCTGGCGACGTGAGGTTAACCAGCATGGCGCTCAAGGTCCAAAGGGGCTCCCTAGGGGAATAAATGAGTGGGGGGCAGGACGTTAGCACCACAGTTGCTGGAAGGGGATGAGTATCCAAGCGCAGGTAACATGGTGGCTGGACTGGAAGTGTGAAGGGGACAGGGCCCAATGGCCCCGTGCAGATGGAGGCCTTGGAAGCTCACCAGGAGGACGGGGGTGTGGGAAGAGAAGTCTGACGGGGTGTTGAGAGGGCTCCTGCAGCGCCCAGTGGGGCCGGGACCACCCCCGCGCCGGGCAGCCCGTGAGGAGCCGATGCGGTGGGCACCCCGGGCCGCCGAGGGGGGGTTCGGCCCTTCAGGCTGCGCCGCCCCGGGGCTTCCGCGGCGTGANCCGCAGCCCGGCGGCGGCGGCGGCGGTTCGGGGGGGGAGCCGCGTCCTGCCCGTCCCGGCCCCGCTCCATCATGGAGGAGGCCAACGGGGCCCTGCCCGAGGGCGCGGCGGGGGGCTCCCGGGGCGGCGCGGCCGCCCCCTCGGGCAAGAAGGAGGTGAAGGTCGTGATCGTGGGGGACGGTGGCTGCGGGAAGACGTCGCTGCTGATGGTGTACGCCAAGGGCGCCTTCCCCGAGGTGAGCGGGCTGTCCCGCCGCCGGGTCCCGGGGGGCCGAGGGGCCGGGGGCCGCCCGGGCTGTCCGTCCTTGGCTTAGAACCGCTTCTCCTCCCTTTGCAGCAGTACGCGCCGTCCGTCTTCGAGAAGTACACGACCAGCGTTACGGTGGGGAAAAAGGAGGTCACCCTGAATTTGTACGATACCGCAGGTAAGGGGGGGGGTTCACTTCGTGCTCTCCGTTTCCCCAGACGCGACAGCGTCGGGCTGCCAGAGGCCGTTTGTGTGTGGCCTGGGACGGGACCGACCCAAACCCAGCTCCCGGGTTTGCCTGATTTCAGACAAATACGCCAAAACTGCTTTTACCGGTGTAAAATGCCGCTCCTGTGAACGTGCCCGTATTTCTGTTCCAGCAGCTTTTGCTGGGTCAACTCAAACCAGACTGATGCTTGCAGACTGTAAAGCTGGAATATATTTTCAAATTGCTTTTTTACTAGCATACTTTCGGTGTAATACCGCAGTTAAGACTGCTCGAGATTAAAGTACAAACAACAACCATTACCTGTTGCATGCATAAACGTGCCTTCCAGAAAAAAAGAGGGTTGCTCGTGTAATGGCAGTTCTAGCCATGGACTCGTTCACTACCTTAACAACCCAGTTTATTAAGAAAAATCACATCAAATAGCAAACATATCTGAAGGTATTAAAACCCAGTTCCCAGATGCAAAGCATAATACAATCAACCAGGAAAATATTTTAATCTCCTGCCATGTGTGATCTAATAGTGAAGGGGGAAAAGGCTGGTTTGTGTTCAAAAAAAAAAAAAGGCTGTAGCTGTAAAAGTTTTTTGAAAATGGTGGTAGTTTGTTCGGGTTCATTTCAGGAACTTGTGAAATGGTTTGTGTTCAACTTCATTCAAAGTTCCTAGGCTCCTATCAAGCTGCGTTCCAAAGTGAACCCTAAAATGGACACATGCTCCGTTTCAGCTCAGTGTAAATCATCTGTTTCAGTTCTAGCCTGTGGAGTTGTTCCAAATTTACACCAAGACAAATAAGAACCAAATGCAGTCCGTATTAATTTTTAATAGTAGTAAAACACGCTCACTTTCTTGTATACTGCACGTGATATCTGAATAGATGATTTTAAGGGTTTTTAATCTAAAAGTGAATTTTATTGCTGGTCTTTACTGCAGTATAGTAAGATACTGAGCACCCAATTTGCCAATGTATCTTCTTGTGTCAATGTTAACTGTTCTCGAATCCAGTGATTTGGATAATGTAGCTTCTACTGAATAGCAAGGCATTTGTGTTTAAGTCTTAAAGGAAAAGAGAAGGGCTGAAATCTAGTGTGAAAGAGGGATTTCCTTAATCCTGTGTGTTGGCACCAAGAACTTGCCACAGCAAACTTGTCGAGTTTTTATGTTTGTTCACTGTCAGTGTGGAATTTTTGCCTGTCACACAGTTCTTGATGCTTGGCTGGCTCCTTTAAAATCAAGCTGCAGCTTCCAACATTTGCCTTTGGAGTCTCTTCCAGGCTTTAAGGAACACGGGCTGCATCCAGAAACAGTGGTAGGTAGGGGAAGTTCGGTATTGCAGCACTAAACTCTGACAAGCCTGACATTAAGTGCCCAGCCCCTTGCATCACGCAGGGAGTTCAGCTCTGTGCAAGACCTACAGCCACCAGCAGCCTGGAGAATGCTCGCCAAACCCGGTGCTGGTGGCTTGTCTTACCCTGTTTCCTTATTCAGGAACGTAACTTTAGCAGAAAGTGTCTACCCCTCCACATTTAGTTCACAGCTATAAATACTGCCTTGGACCAAAGCACTGCCCCATTGAAGAACAGAATGGGGCATATGTTTGGTCACTTTGGGAAGCGGAGATGCTGTTGTTGCCTAGTTGGCAGAGCTCTGTGCCATGAAAGAGCAATTGCTTTCCATCTCTCATCTGGAAACCTTGAAACCCAACATGTCTCACCTCCCACAAAACAGTGTCATGGCCCCCAGGTTGCAAGTTGGTAGAGGATGCTCACGCTTGTCTCCTCCCTTCCTGTGAAATTTCTTTTGCTTTGCACGAGACACATCAGATAGATACAAAGAAAGGGGGGACGTTGCCACCTTATTTATGGCATTTCCTTACGAGTGGGAAAGACTTGAGTTTTGGTTCTGTTTCAAAGCTGCTTACATAGTTTTATGTTACAGATCTGTGTCATGCGCTGTGATTCAGGCAGCTCCTCATCCTCTTCCTGAAGCGCTAGAGGAAGAACTCACTTGAGCACACATTTTAATCCCATCCTGTTTTTAATGATACAACACTGATGTTGAGTTCCGTAAGGATTAGACTGGGACCAAGAGTTGTGTCCTGTCCTCTTAAGTTCATATAGTGCAGTAAGAGAAGAGCAAGGGGAGTATCCAGTTCAGGAGACGAGGGCTCCTGTCCCACTGCCGCACAGGTGCAGCATGAGAGATGCAGTTTTGCTATGTTGACTTGCTTCTGTCATATCATGCAGTAGTAGCTCATGAAATTCCTATCTCAGCTGGGTGATGATGGTCTGGGGTGGGTGTACAGCAGCAGTTGCAGCTTAAAGAGGAGTCTAAATATACACCTTATTACTGGAAGTACACTGGCTTAACAGTGCAGCACATGAGCCATATTTTATGAATCATCTTCTGACTTGCTGAACTGCTTGAGTTGGTCTTGTGCTTCTCTAAAATCCTAAAACAGCTTGTGTTTTGCTTCTCAGTCTGAAAGGTTCAAAAATAATTCAGATTATCATAAAGTCATTTAAACAGGATCAAAAGGATGTAAAACCATTTCTGAGGTGAAGGGCTTCAGGTAAGTGCCATGTAGCAGTGTAGGGGAAGAGAAAGCAAAGCAGTTCTAAAAAATGTCATTGCATCTTCATGATGTATCCACTGCAGAAAGGACTTCGATATTTTTAGGATCTTGCTAAGAGCAACGCTGAATAAAGCTGCACGCACATTAGCATCGTGGGAAGATAAAGGACAGGTTCAGCTCCATGGGCTGTTTAAAGTTAGAGGATTCTTTGTATTGTCAAGTCCTGTGCAGCTTAAGACTTTGAGCTTGTTCTGCTTACTGAAGGAGAAGGACACAAAGTGCCTAAGAATCAAAAATTCCAAGCTACAAAAGGTATTTCTTTTCTTGACAAGAATTTTGGTAACATATGAAGTTAATGAGTGAGTCTAAAATATGCTAGAATAACTTATTTTTTTTCTGAGACTTTTGTACTATGCTACTTTGTCTTCCTCATCAGAGACACCTCTTGCTGTTGCAGGAAGTTGGTGGTATACCTATGCAATGCGTGAAGGCTTTGTAGTATCACTTGTCTGTAAACAGGCTTTGCAGCAGCTTATTCAATTAAAAGTTTCCGTTTCTTGCTGTGCTCGACAGAGGCAAAGGCATTGAGAGGTAAATTAACTCTACTTTTTACATACTAAGGGAGTGGTGTTGGTGCTTTAGCTGCAGCTCAGACACAAGGTTCAGTTTCTGTTGCCATTTGGTGCAGGGCTCTCAGACCAAGGAAGAGAGCTGTGCTGAGCAGGGGAAGGCTGGGGAGGAAGTAATGCCTCATCATTGTGGGTGCTCGCTCTGACTGGCAGGAAGCTCATGCAAAGCTTCCAGCGGGGCTTTTCAGGTCTGTAGTGACAGATGCACGGCTGTCAGGCCTTAAGAGAAATTTTAAAAGTTTGTATATGCAAGGATTATTTTTCATAATTTTAAAAGGGAGGGCATGCCCGAGGAATACAAAACCACACAACTTCTTAATTGAAGTCTTCATCTACTGGTTTTATTCCTGCCAAGAATGTCTGTTTCCTAATTTTTTTTTAAACTGAGTAGTGAAAAAACATAACTGGTAAGCTAATAACCATGGTATTCCCATGGAGCCTGCAGAATAACAAATCAAAGAGAATTGGGTGCGTTTCTGTGTCACTGTGAAGGCTCGCCATCGCAGGGTTCCATGTCGATCCTAAACCACGAGTGTGGAGTATTACAGACAACACGTGGCCATACATAGGAAGTGGTCGGCTGGTCTGAACCGTGTGGCAGGATATTACATTCTTCCTGACCCGCTGGTTGTTGGTGGCGGTGGACAGCGCTGCTATATGTTAGGACAGCACGTACTGGTGGCCTCCTGGGCTGGCAAGTCTTGACTCTGTCATTTACCCTTTCCCGTCAATGGCAGTGGCTGCTGAGCTCCTTTACAGGCTGAGGAATGCACAGGCTGGCACATCTTTGGTGGTGAATTGGTGAGGAAGAGCAGGCAGAGGTGAACGTGCACGTGAGACCGAGACCTGTGGTTTCACTTCTTCCCCCATTCACCCTCAGCCCCCTCGTAGGGCCCGACTGCAGAGAGGTGGGTTATGCAGCATGTCAGAGGGATGCAGGAGTGCGATATTTGCAAAGGATTAGGAAATTTTAGGTGAATGCAGCTGGATGAAGGTCTTTCTTTAAAAATAATAAACAAGGTCTCTGATGCTACAATGAATTGAGGAAGGCAGAGCAGAGTCACAGATATGCTCAGACATAGGTATATATTTGACGTATTCTTCCACAGCATGCTTTATGTTAATTGGGGAAAGAAAATGGCTACCTGTGTTTGAGGAACCACACTCGGGGGCTTTGCATATACATTCGGTTACTGCTTAGGTTCAACCCTCTTCCTTAATTTTAAAACTCTTCTAGTAGAAGACCCAACTCCGCCAAATTACATCTGAGCACAGACTGAGCAGCTTTACAGAGAAAAAGTCTCCCAGGCCCTTTCTTACACTTCCATCAGCAGCACTTAAGGACAGGGGGTGAAAGGGATTGTTTTCAGTGAGAGGGATGCTGATGTTTAGACGGAGCTTGGTCTGGGTCTGTTACATCCTCAGCAACTGAAGAACTGCATCTGAGCTCTTAAAGAATAGCTTCCTCTCCTTCCAAGTGAGCGCTGCAATCATCTGACCATAATACAAGTTAAGCAATTAACCTTCTAACCTTCCCCCTGTGGTCTCTGCACTATACCTTGTTCTGTGCTCTGCGTTTGAAATTCCAAATATGCACGGAGACACATTTTATACAGCAGCATTTTCTTATGTGTTTATTTTCTCAGTTTGCTTAAAAACCCATAACTGTGCAGCTGTTTTTGAAGATGAAGATGCAGTTCACTGGGGCATATCTATAGTTTTTGACTTGTAATACAGCATCTTTGTGTCACATCATTGAAGACACCTCTTCTGTTATCCCATCCAGGAGGATATGGTTTTAGCTGTACATTCTGATTCCAGACAAACTAATGTGTTTCTTCCAAGGGCACAGTCCTGTCCATCGCACAAATTGCCAGCAATAACTTGGAGACCTTTTGATTTTGCAAGCTGCATTAGTAGAGGCTCAGAGGCATGAACTTGAACAGGGAAAATTACACACGGCCCATAACACTAGAGGAAGTTAGGAAAAAAAAAATGTTTGGCACCTGATGTGGTTAATGCATTTAGAGGATTATCTCAACAACAAAATAGTAAATCGGTTGCAAACAAGTAGGTGGATTTGGGAGAATAAGAAGGGCTAAGCAGCACAGTCTTTGCTCTAAATGTTTATACAACATGCATAATTTTGTCAATTGTCAATTATTTCTGGATTAAACATAGAGGGATCAGTCCTTCTTTGTTCTGCACGTCACCCACGGAGCATGCTGCTCTTGCGGGAGCTCAAATACAGTGGTCCAAACCTAAGATTCCTGTTGTACAAACATCTCAGGCAAACTGAGTAATGGCTCATCCAGTACGGATTGCCTTGTAATAACCTGTATCTCAATCCATCATTTAAATTAAGGAGGGAGGCAAAATATTGTAGAATAATTTGCCTTCCGGTATCTGCAGTTCTTCAGGTTGCAGTTGGAGACAAGCACGCTGGCTCGAGTGATGTGACTCAGGACCGAGCCAGGTGCCAGGACAGGTAGTTGGTATAAAGTTTGGGCACGCTCAAATTTTCAGCATCCCTTCATTTGAAGTATCAATAAAAGATTTGAGATGTGTAACTTCCCTGTAGGGCAGTTTCTGGGCTGTGTGTACATTGTGGTGATTGTGGGAAGGAATGACACTCCCAGTTCTCGTTTTGGAAATCTGTTGCATCGCATAACCTGATTCCAGGGGCAGCATTCAGGCGGCAAATAGATCTGCAGACTGCTCAAATCATGGTTTCTTCCTATTAAGTCTCTGAAAAAGTCTCAAATGAAAAAGATTGTTTTTTTTTTCCTGAGCTGCCAACTATATCTGGTAATTACTGCTTTATTGAACTTAATCTCTCAAAGCAAGACACCTTCAGACCCCAGCACGGTGATTACTGCTAAGTCATCTGTACAGCAAGGGGAAAGAGTACAGGTCTGAAGCAAATCAGCTTCCTCTTGTTAGATCACGTGCTAGAACATCCCTAATCAGAAGTATGACAAATCTCCTGCTTTTCCAGAATTCAGCAGCATCCCTAAGATCTGCTGTGCAGTCCTGCTTCAAAGACCAGTTAAGCCCGGCTCATGTTGCTGCACGTCTTGTAAAATCACCTGCGTGGTGCTACAGTGAGCAGTGGTGTTGAAGGCACAGTGTGCTAATTGCTGCTTCCTCCCGGCTCAGTGGTCTGCGAAAAGCAAGTTTGTCACTTAAGATTTTTACTTCTGCATTCGCGTCTAGCAAATACAGTGTTTCTCCTCCTCGCAGCATCGCATGTGCCAATGGATTTGGGAGAACGGAGCCACTGCCAAATTGCAAATATTTCAATCGATATCTGTCAGATTCCTCTTGCTGATTTTGCTTGTGAGCAGCAACTTAGCAATCGGCAATTAGAAGTGCTTCTAAGTACTTAGCAGGTAGGCAAAGCAGGCTTTTTATTAAAACTTGCCAAGGACATGTTTTATATTCTAAAGCATCGGTTTTGTCAGTGAAGAGGAAACTACTGCATTTAAGAGAAGGAATTTTACAAGTATGGAAAACTTGCAGTCTATGCAATTGTAGTACCATTGTTCTTGATCTCAAGTACATATTTTTACATATTGCCATCATAGTGCTTGTTAAGGACAGAGTTTTCTTTTACCAATACGTTCTCTTGTGTTTCAGGGCAGGAGGACTACGATCGACTACGACCGCTTTCTTACCAGAACACAAACGTCGTGTTAATTTGTTACGATGTCATGAACCCCACTAGCTATGATAATGTAGCAGCTAAGGTAGGAGGCTTTTGTAATTGCTTCAGCCTTTTAAATGAATTAGGTACGCCTGATAGATGACAAGATGTCAGATTAAAAAAAGCTGTTGCTTTTAGTGTCCTGTACCGTGGGCGTGCAGATGCTCCGATCACTCACTGTGCGCTGGGCTGCGGGTCACAGACCTTAGACCTGGAGCTCACCTCTCCACGGCTCCTAAGTGCGCTGAACTGGGGGTGACTCCACAGTACACTAAAAAGATCAAACACCAGCGGTGAAATCGACGCTTTATCAGTAGTGATGTCACACAACCAACATTGCACACAAGCGTTTTAGATTCAAGTCTACTTCCATCACATGCATGTTTAACTGCAGGGGAGAGAGGTAAACAACCACTTGCCTGCACTAGGATTTCTGTAATGCTGCAAAGTAGAAGTTAGCGTTCCTGTACATAGGACCAGCAAAACAAAGCAAGACTTGGCACAAATTCTGCTCTTAAATATGACTTGAAAGGAGCTCTTCTGAATTTAAACAGATGTTAAATAAGCACTTTGGCATAGCGACAGGTGCCACCTATGTTTTCGTAAAGCAACTGACTTTGGGTATGACTTTTAAATGTTTCAGTAATGTAAATAGTACATGTTGGGCCCCTCCCACTAGATTAACAACTTTCAAAACTCTGAAATTGCAGCATATATTAAATGCTGATTCTGTTACTTGGGTTTATTGTTTTGATTTCAGAAAAAAAAGAAAAAAAAAGCCAGATATAAAAGTTTTGTTCTTCTACCACCAGTGGTATCCTGAAGTGAACCACTTCTGCCGAGGTGTCCCACTCGTACTGATCGGCTGCAAGACAGACCTTCGGAAAGACAAAGAACAGTTGCGCAAGCTCAGGGCTTCTAAGCAGGAACCCATTACTTACAACCAGGTAAATTTAAGTGCATTTAAAGTGGTGTCCTCTTTGCAAGAGATAAGCCACAGTTACTTCAGTGGCATTGTTCCTCACAAGTACAATCACAGATACTCCAAAACTTGGTGATTGTAGCCTCCAGATAAAGAAATTCTTGACAGTCAGAATTAACAGGGATTTCTGTAAGTCCTTTTTGGAAGTGGCCAAATCACCACCCAAAGTAAAGAGAAATTTGAAGAGTGTTTTGCATATCTTGGGGGCTCTGAAAGGACACTACTAGCTATGCCTTCTAAGCTCATTACATCTCATTGCTTCCTTTCACAGCTGGGTTACTCCTATTACAAATTTGTAAACCTTGACAATTTTGTTGGACTCCCTTCATAATTTTTATTAGGATACATTGCTCCCATCACAGGTATTTTTATCAGGATTGTGAGAAAGACTGGAGATGCTAGGATACACGTTACAGGATTAAAAATAGTGACTGTTCTGGAAAAAAAATGTCCTTTGCAAACCCTATTTAAAAATAAATCCTTTCAAGGACAATAGCAAAAACATCTGCAAGGCTTCTCTAACATAAGAGACTTTTCTTTGAAGGCTCTAAAGTAATCTAAAAAAAAAAATCTACATATTATCAAATGTTTTCAATTTAAGTATTACAAAGCAGCAAGATTTACAAGTAGTGTTACAAGACTGGCATAGGTACAGGAGAAACAGTCAGTGGTGGAACAGCTTGTCCCATGTCACGCCAGACCTTTCTACTCTGGTCTCCCACTTTTTTTTTCCTTTTTAAACTACAAAGCCTTCCTTCTTCTCTCATCTCAGAGCAAAACCAGCAGCCTTCAAATTATTTGAGACACAAATCCAGGGAACAAGGTTAAGTGCACCAAGACCTTGAATGAAACACTTCTTTTACTAAACAGCATGAAAAGAAACTGCAACTACATCACCACTAAACCACGCTGGGACTTTTCGCTTGCGCACAAGATGAGATGCCCATCCTGTCACTTTGGGAACAATTGCAGATTGTCCCTCGTTTGCATTAATAATTCCCGTCATCACTCTCACACGTGAGGTTCAGGGCGAACAACAGACACTTTTGGCAAGTCTGCTGAGGCCTCCTGCAATTAAATTCCAGGCCCCACATAATGTACAAACTTTGTCTCCTATATGGACCCTCCCATTTGTTTTTTCTCCCCTTAAATATACACTACCTCAGTCTTTTACAGCTGATGGCATCTTGAGTCACGCGACATGATGCTTGTGATGCGAGGTACAGAGGAGCTGAACAATATCTGCCAGCACTGCAGCTTGCAAACAACTGGAAGGAGAGAAACTTCACTTAAATATGCTGAAGAAAAATCCCCCTATAGAAGCCTGAGTGCTCAAGTGACTCCACTCCCAGGGCTTATAACGAATAAATGCAGAGTTTGTGAGCTGTGGGTTGCAGACCTGGAATTCACACTCTAAGGCTCACAAGCATTCAAAACTGGGGGCTGACTCTGCAGTGACAATAAAAGGATCACAAGCAAAGTAAGAAATCACTGTGTTTTGTCTGTAGTGATTTCGCGCAACCAGGATTGCATGCAAATTTTTTAGATTCTAGTCTGTTCCCATTGCATGCGTTTGGGTGAGGCTGAGAAACGTGGGCACCCATTTGTGTATACGAGGATTTCGGCTGAGCCCTTGTGATGCTCCAAAGCAGAAGTCAGGGTTTCCTGCATGTGCACCAGCAAAACAAGGCAAGACATTGGTCCAGATTCTGCTCTTGCATGTGACATTCATTACTAAAGGTGACATCACATAATAGTTAAGGTCAGGCCTGAAAAAATATTGCTGTGTAGGCATTTTATCCTCACATAAGTATCTACCTCAGCATTTCTTTTGAACAAATTTAATACTAAAAATACTTTTACACTATCAGCAGTCTGCATCTTAGAGTCTGTAATGCCCTGAACTGTTAGGCCAGGCTCTAGATCAACACAGGCGAAAAAAAACCCTAGTTTATTTATCAGTGCCTCAGTTTATTAACAATGCCACGTACACTCTAGCACTATACTTGAAGGCAGCTTCTTTCTTCCTGACCTCACGATACGAAGATGTACAAAATAATGCCCTTTCCCGTCTCACCTTCTGTCTCTCATACATTGGGTTTACATCTTTTCTTACCTTTTGTTCTTTCCAGGGTGAAGCAGCTTGTCAGCAGATTAATGCAGAAATTTATCTGGAGTGCTCAGCAAAATATCGCGAAAACATAGAAAATGTTTTTAAAGAAGCAACAACCATTGCACTAAATGCCATGAAAAAAGCCAAGCGCCAGAAGAAACAGACCGTGTGCTCAGTGTTATGATTGGTCCTGAACGAGAGCATTGACTGCACAAGAGCAAAACAGTTCAGATTTTAAAAACAGTTTAACTTTAGAGACCGTTTTGTTTTGTTACGTGTTTGTATTCTTAGAACAATTTTTATTTGAAAGTTTTAATTATTTTTAGTATTTTTGCACTTTTGTTGCACTGCTCTCACAAAGTTTTCAAAGTTCTTTATCAAGGTTAACCAGTGTGCCTTTGTGCATCTTGCTTTTGCTCCTAACTGCAGTCAGGTCTTGGACTCACTATTTAAATTGCAATCAACAGTGGCTGCTACTATATGACTTAATTAGTGTTTTTTTTTTTTTCCTCTGCAGAATAATTGTGGCATGTTATAGCTACAATTTACTGTCTTTTTCAAGCAGAAAAGCTGAAAAGCCCCATCTTTTAGAAGAAGTGATGTTAGAGCAGCTTATCAGGCACCTTTGAAGAGACAGAAAGGGAGTTCTGTTTTAACATTTTCAAATTAATTTACTTGGTGGCAGTGGTATGAGTTGGCCTCAAGCTGCCCTGAGAATGCACAGACTGAGCGTCCACTACTCCCGCTGTACCACTGGCCCAGCTTTGCAGAGCTGCAGCTGTAGAGGTCTCCTTGCAAGGACTGCTGCTTAATAGAAAGGGGTGTTGATCAATGGCAACGCATCGGTTGCTCCAATTCAGAAATGGAATATCATGGAAAATATTTACAGCACTCAAAGTTAGAAGTACTCCAAGCAGCTACTATGATGTGTAACAAAGTCAGTTTTACAATAAACTTATATAGCTTATTTAATACATGACAGATGGAAGTATTGGTGCATACTAGGGGAAATACTAGACTCATGTTCATTAACTGATGAAATGATCTCCACTGCTATATATTAAAATTTTCCCTTTTGCGATGAAGGTGTTCATTGTTTCTTTAAGGGTGAGGGACGCTCCCCCACTGCACAGCTTAGTACATGTGCCTCAAATCTAGTTCTTTTGCACATCCCATGCAGCGAGAGCTCACATCTCAGGAGCAATCACTAGTTTGTCGCCATCGTATAAACCAAACCTGTGCAGGGAAGGAGGATTTTGCCATCCAGGTGCTGCTGAAAGCTTTCTGTATGAGGCAAACTACAGCCCGTCCTAAGGGAGAACACATAGGACCTGAGTAACGGTAACAAGACACAACCTTTTGCCAAAAAGTTTAGGCGGTGCATGCCAGGAGTCTGCTTTTAGAGAAATGCTTGTACATAGAGCCTGGTAACTACATCATACAGAGTTCCTGCAACTTTATCCTCTGCTGGTTACGTGACCAGCTGAGAGAATACCCGTTTTGGAGCGAGCCGCCATTATTATTTTACATGCAGAGTAAAGAGATTTTGATCCTTGAAATCTTACCTTTTTTTTATTATTATTTCCCCTAACTTGTTTTGATTTAATTTAGGTTTGTGAATCCCTACAAGCTTAAAATGGAAAATTTAAAAAAAAAAAAAAAGAAAAATCACAAGTTTGTGCACATCTTTGACTAGAGAAAAATCTTGAAGAACTATGCAGCCCTTTCTCCACGAGAACAGTTGTCAGTAAACCACACACAACCACACATCACCTTACCCAGTATGGAACTGAAACACCAACACACAGGAAGTTACCCCCGTTTACCCTCAGTTCTGCGGCAGGAATCTCGTGCTTTTTTTAATCAGTTTCTCACGCTGCAGAACTCAAGTTGCTCACCGCGTGCAGAGCTCCCCACCCCTGGAGAACCAGGTCCACTGCTCAGATCCAGCAGGTTCCAGCATCGCTCTCAAAATAAAACAATTTACATTTGGAGAATTCAAAGGATTGAAAAAAAACCAACCTCACAGGATGTACAAAAGTCAGAAGTTAACACGGCAAGATACAGCCCAGCTAGCGTGAAAGTTGTTCAAAATATGCAAATTGCAATTTATTTTCATGCCCACGGGACAGTAACACTGTAAAGGTAATTTTGCTAGCCTCGCAGCAACAGCAGAACTGACGAAACCATTCTGAGTCTGTAGTGCGTATGTATTTCTCCAGGAGCGCGCTTATCGGGAGAAGGGCATCGTTTTCAGACGGCGCTCTGACAAAGCCATTTGCCCAATTTGGGCTTTTGCTGGCTCAAAGGAAACCTTCACCTTTGGGAACGACGCTGCCTGCAGCAGCTCGCAATACTGCAGCAGGCCCTCAGAGGCACAGATGTTAAAGCACCCAAAACAAGCTTATTTGAATGAGTAAGTTTAAGTTCAAGCAGCACAAGAAGTTAAGCAGGATGGGAGTCAGGATTTGTCCTCCGTGTTCCTTCTGACCGAGTGTTTACATTCTCTTTATTGGTACAAACGCAGCATCAAAGAAAAGTATTTAATATTTCTGCTCAGCCCATCCTTCCCTTTCCAGGACAGCACAGGGAGCAAAAAAAACCCTGAAAACAGAAATCAAAGTGCAACTGCACTTTTGCCACTGATGAAGTTCATTTTAAGGAAAAAAACGGTGTCTTGAAAAAAAAAAAAACAAACAACCCAAAGGGCAGCATACTTGTTATTAAAAAGGGGCTGAAGCAGCTGCATATTGAATGGTTTATTTTAGGTCTTTTCCAGGCCTGGACAGATGACCTGGTCTCCCTGGAGCAAGGCTAGCGGACTTCCCTGCCATTTAACAACTCATTTTGCTTGCTTATTTTTGTCTTTAAAAGAGGATTACTCTTCTTTAAATAGCTTTTTAAAAGTGTATATAGCAGCAGTATGGTACAAAGATGGGCATTATTTTTTTTTTCACAGTACACACAGGTTAGTATTGCCACTGAAAATATGCCTTAAACAAATGCCTTTAAAAATACCAACATTCAGTCTGTATTACTGATCCACCTGGAGTGTTCACAAACCTTTGCAAATCCAATACCCAGAATTTAAATAATAAAACTGGAAAGTGTTAAATATCATTCCAGAATTGGAATTACAGTAGATCCCACATTCTCCCAACGCTGGCGCTGCGCCAGGCAGGTGCATGTTGCTCTATATACACAAAAAAAAACCACAACAAAAACCCAAAAAACAAAACCCACCCCAAAAGCGAACACGTTTTGTATTAAATATACATAAATAGCAGGACCGCGGACTGGAGAGCCATGCTGTGTAACACTGAGTCTGTGCTGGCAGAGTCCGTATCCTTCACGGAACACAGGGACGGACGAGTCCTTCCGAGCCCGTCCATCGCGTAGCTGGGGTTTAGCAGGATCCGTCCCAAACCCAGTGGGGGCAGAGGGGCGGCAGCCAGCACACCGGGGAGCGGGCTGAGTGTCACAGCTTCTTCATTTTGTCTTTGTTTTTCTGCAGTTTAGTGTGCACCACTTTGAGAGTAGTGAGGAAGTTCCCGAGGAAGAGCAGCAGGAACGTGAAAGCCAACACGAAAACCTGAAAATGGAGAAAAAGAGGGGGGAAAAAGGTGAGAACTGAGGGTACTGTTCGGCCACATTTAAGCGAGCTCTGATGGGGCTTGGTTGGCAAGTCCAGGGGTTTGTTAGCACATGAGGAGAGAAGATCGTAGCCAAACACACATTGATGCATCCAGCTGTGTGCATCGACAGGACGTGTATTTTTATCAAGGTCACTTAAGTAGCATTTACTGCTTTTGATATTACAACATGGACTATATTCAACATTGCTGGAATCTACCAGACAGTAAAATCAAATAATTAAGACCAATCCAATGGATTAACATTATGCTACAAGCACGTTCATCGAACGGCAGTGGCACAGGTGCGGGGGAAGGACGCGTTTCTGCGGGAAGTTGTGTTCCTCCTGTTACACCAGTGACCAAAGCGAGCACACCAGCTACAGCCACAACTGACCAAAATAAAGACCATCACATTATCTGCACATGTGACGTGGTCCAATCTGGATCTACAGGAGCAACTGTGCAGCTGGAAAATGGACAGACACGTTTGATGGGTGACAGCAACTGAGAAAACAAGTCAAAGGATCCCTGCAAGTGGAGCAACAAAGTGGATAATACGTTTTTAAAGTGATTCACTGCCATCATATTTTTGTACGTGTAACCCATGGATCAGCCATAAAGAACCACCAGCAGCTCAGCAGCCATTGCTATTAAATGCCCATATACACGAACAATATGGAGAGATTATTTACCCACATGTATTTTCTTCCCCCTACACGCTCTGCCCTCCAGTTTGTGTGGTCACTTGGTGCAAATTTACCTACAGTAACTCACATTTAATTTGAGTCATCTTGTATAGACTCTGTGCCACATCATCCCGATATATTTAGATGTGGTCAGATGCCCAAATGTCTTTAAGGATGTAATTAAACACCCTCTCTCCCCCCCGCTCTGTGCTTTTTCTGAGCAGAACCAACACTTACCTGCCATTCTTTGCACTCCTTATGCCTCGACAATCCAAAAAGCGTGATTGCATTATATAGCTGCCAGAACTACAAAGGGGGGGGAAAAAGAAAAAGGCAATCTCTTTGCTAGCAAAAAAAACCTCAAACCTTAGAAACATTTGCCACGGGTGCACGTGATCCAAAGCACCTTTTTATGGTGCTGCAACTGCAGCATCAGACCCCCCCCCAGGTCCCACGCCGCAGAGGAAGGAATAGGATTGCCCAACTTACATGCCCAAAGAACAAGAAGGGAAGGAGAAATGTCAGCCCCCGCCACATCCAGGACTGAAATCCTTCTGGAAAAGGTTAACAGAAGAGGCAGACAGTGAGCACAGCGAGCCAGGACTGGAGCTGCAGCCCCCCACCCCCCTGACCAGCCCATAAGGACTGTTCCTGTCCTGCTCCGCAATAACCAACCGATTTAAAATATAGACTTGAAGGTGTGGTAATGGGAGAAGGATGAAGATGGGGGTGACCAAAACCTCCGTCTTGGCCCCCTCAAGAGCTGAGGGAGATCAGAGCCCTCTGCCCCCAACCCCCAGGACCCGAGGTGGGGGATAAAAGCCCCACTCCCCTTCCTGCTGCGGGACGCCGGCAGGGGGTGGCAGCTCTGCGGAGCTCACTCTCAGGAGGCCACACAGTGTCACACATCACACGCAGCATCACACACTCCCTATCACTGCATCTAAAAACCGTGCAAAAACTGTGCAAACAAAAGCATTGCAGAAAACCTCACCTACTGTAAGGTCCAAGTGGTTTCTCTCCCCCAAAGCACGCAGTCTATAAAGGCAGCCCCTTTGATAATAATATTGTAGGAACTGAACACAACCTGGAGGAAAGAAAACATCATTGTATTGGCTATTCGGAAGTATGATAAACATATCAAACTATTTTAATAATGTATAATCCAACAGCATTTTTGTTTATATTTGTACATTATATTTTTGCATTCTATCTTTATATTTCTACAGTTTAATACTCCAGTATTTACCAAGCAGGAGTGTTTTCTTCTAAGCACACAAGATACAAAACTATTTTATCCTGTGAATTAGCAAGGTAAGATATACTCACTCTGAAATATTGAAAACGCTAAAAATTGACTGCGAAACATTTGATACATGAGTCCATCTGGCCTGAAAGTGAAATACAAAGGAGCTTTATTTGTTTGATAACAAAGCATACGATGCAGCGCCCTTCCCTTTCTCAGCCAAACCGCATCCCATCAGGAAACGAAGCAAGCAGCTGGTACCCAGCCCCCTCCACCCCATCGAGAGGCCAGAGAAGGTGCTACAGCCACACATCCCAACTCCGGCACGTAGGAAGCGCTCTCGTTGATTAGGTTTCCCCTCCCCAACATGCTTAAATGCTGCCCCCTCTTATTCATTTGCTTATCGCCGTTTTCTCTGGGCAGCAACCACAGCCGTTCAGCGGCGGCTGCATCAAGAATCCAAGCGGTGGAGATGGGGCTGGTTGTGCTCCTTCTCCTAAGGGTAGTTCAGGATAGACAGAGGACAGGGCACCTTCTGCTCCAGCCACCGTGTCATCCCCTTACGTACTCAGGAGCAGAAAAATTTGTTGTTTTAAAACAATTTTTAATTATTAACTAATCAGTTGATGCCAAAGTTGAGCCAGGATGCACAGTGGCCGTAACGGGGGCGCATCGCTGCGCTTTTGGACCAACACCACCACCCACGGGCAGCAGTTTTGGCTTTATACTCTGTGATCTGGGTTCAATAAAGGCACCAAACAGAACTCATTTCGCAGTGTCCTCCCTCTAAAGCAAAGTGCTGCTTGTTTGCTTAGTTACAGAGAGACAGAAATCGGAAGATTTTGCTACAAGCAGCACAACTACGGCTTAGGGTTTGGGTTTTTTTTGTTTTTTTTTAAATCAGCTATGTAAATACAAACTTGCAGTGTTGTGTTTATCATTGAAAACATCTGTAACATCAGACAAATATTAAGTCTGATGCTTCGCCATGCGCCTGCGAGGCCACAGCTTCATGGTCATGCTGGATTTAAATGCTCAGATGATGCAAACACCGTGAAACAGGCTTGAAGCACCTCCAGCAGGCGACAGCGGACTCACCACGTTAACATTACTCCAGACAGGAACGTGGAAACGTAGTGATGTGACACCCACCAGCCTTTGATCCTGAACAGAAAAAAACAGGGCAGTTAGGCGAGAAACATGCATTTTAGCACTGTAAGTCTGGCTTTACAGACAAAAAAATGATCCTGAGTTGGGGGAGGAGGAAGGATGGAACAAAACGGACCACCCAACTCATGCAAAAGGGGTGCCGCGGATCACTGTCCTGGCGATACGGCTTAGTTGGGGGCACGAATCCATGACTGCTGGAGGGAGGCTCAGGACCGGGGCACATCTTGCGTGCTCCCACGAGCTCTCCAGCACAGCAAGCAACAGCAGTTCCCACAGCACGAGGTACCGTGGTGACTAATGATGCACAAGTTTCAGCCCACACACCCTTCCCCCCCGCCCGCCCCGTACCATGCAAATAAGTGACATTTCCAAGTCCTTCCTATGAGGTGGCTGTTTCTTTCGAACACTGCAGAAAGCTCAGAAAATAACGGTAAAGCGAGCAAGGGACGTCACTGCCTTGGAAACTGAGCCAGCAGTTAGGAACTGCACCTTCTCCTCCCTCCTCAAACCTCAGGTGGCCACATCCACTCTTGGAAGTGACCAAGGAGAGGGATGGAGACAACAGACCCTGCAGAGGGACATCAGCATCTCGGATTTGCTGGGCCCCTGGAGGTGTTCCAGGCCAGGCTGGACGGGGCTTTGAGCAACCTACTTTAGTGGGAGATGTCCCTGCCCAGGGCAGGGGGTTGGAACTAGATGATCTTTAAGGTCCCTTCCAACCAGAACCATTCTGTGATTCTGTGTGGCTTCAGCACCAAGCTGAATCTGCTTTTGTGGCTTGTTTTTCTTTTAAGGACATTTCACGCTTTTTGCAGGTGGCACGGTACCTGGATCCATTGCTAATGAGAATGCTTTCCCGTATCGTCAGCGTGCAGTAATACCACACTAACAGAAAGTTAAACACTTCATCTGTCACCCTGTTAAAAAGAAAAACACAGAGTAAAAAAAACCAAAAACTGTTAATGATAAAGACACATTCAAAAAACCAGTATTTTTCCTCTGTACCCTTGGACAAATGAAAACCTGTCCAAGTGAGGCCACGGACACAAAGTCTCAGTCCTGAACATCTCTAATCCACATGCAGAGCCACGCGCATCGGCAGCAGCACCAGGCTCAGAGTCCTTTCCTCCGGGAAGTGCCCCGTGATATAACACTGCAGATCTTGAGCCGATAAGCAGGTATGCAGAGATGACATTAATTCCTTCTGAAGGAGAGAAAGCACCATGGAAGCAGCGGATGATCCAATTTAGAGAGGCATTTCCAGGCTAATTCAATGAGGAGATTCCATGAGATCTATATAAATCCAATCAACTAAAAGAGCAGAAGAGCATTACACTCTGGGGGGAAGAAAAGCCTTTATTTTGCCATTTGCAAACCCCTGAAGCCAAGGGAATTTGGGGCAGCCTCTGCATATGGCAGCATCACTCTGATGATCCCGCATTCATCCAGACCCAGAGAGACCTCAGTGGAAGTGCCTGGCTCCAACACCTTCCTGGTTTTTAAGCAAAACTGAATACCAGAAGCTTGTTGGTGCTCAGATACTTTATCTGTGACCTAGAGATAACGTTTCAGGTCCAATCATTTCATGCAAATCCTCTCTGGTTGCATTTGCAACCCCTGAGCTGCAGCAGGGTGCCGGTCCCTGCCTGAGACAACCCACAAGCAAAACCGACCCTTCATTCCAAAGCACAGCACGATGCCAGAAAAACAACCGATCAGGAAACGTGATGTTGGACTTCTCTCAGTTACAAGAGACTCCAAAAAAAGTTAAACAAGGAAAAGCAAGTAGCTAAAATACAGGTCTTGCAGGTGTTGAAGAGGTGTAAAAGCTGTCGTGCTGTCCAACTACTCAAAGCCTAAACATTGCCAGAGCTCATCTCACCATCCTTAACAGAAGAGAACAGTTAGTTCAAACCCAGCACACTTCTATTCAAAATACTTGATTAAAAGTAAAAATGCAGGCTTACCTGTAGTGGAGAATAAACCTGCAGGCGACAGCCCCAAGTAACAAGATTATCGTCAGATAAAGTTTGAACTTCTCATACTCGTCCTTGTAGGCAAACCTGGAAGGGAACAGCCACCGTTTAGAGACACAAACGAGTGTTTTACTGGAACACAGCTTCACTTTTTTCAAACCATATACAAATCCACGTGCCAAGCCCAGAGACAGAGGTTTTGCTTGAAACATTTAAAAAACCAGCAGACGGCGGTGAAAGGCAGCGTTCTGCCTGCAGGGTCCGTCTGGGCTGCACGGCCACTGCACTGCAAGGCAAAGGCTTAAGTCCATAAAAGCTGATTTCTGCACTGGCATGGTAAGATTTAAAAAAAAGTAACAAATAAATTAAAAAAATCTCCACTTTCTGAAGCACTGTATGTCTAGAAGTCGCAACCCCCTTTTTCATTGCAAAAAGTCCCCCTTTACAATTAAGGCAACAGGCTGGGCTGGGCTTAAAAGCAAGTGATGGACAGAATCGATGAGAGCTACACGAAGCAATAGCCTGGCCCTGTGTCATGGTCTGACCTGCCCATCCTCGACAGTTCGTCTTTTATCAGATCTAAAAGAAACCCATTCCTGTCGCTGGACTTCAGTCCATATCCACGGACGGCGTCAGAGAAACCCAAATTCACACGCACGGAAACACTCACTCACTTTGCCTGGTTACTCAGGAGAGTTACATTCACGTTCCCCAGCACCAGGTTTAAGTACAAGCTGGAAGACAAAAACCAAGAGCAGCCCCAGGTAAGTCATTTTATTTGAACACCGTAAGATGACCCAGATCAGAGCTGAGAATACCAGCATATCTGCCAAAGCCACGTTTGCTGTAGGTTTTTAATTAAGGCAAACTGAAGAGACAGACTACAGAAGCGGACTTAAAACATGGAAAGATTGGTCAGCATTTCCAAGTAGTTGAGAGAAAAGGTTTGTTTTCCTGGCCCCTTTTCTGCGCTACAGTCTAAGGGCAAGATATGTGGTGTGCACTGTCCAAAACCAAAATTGGAAGAAAAGTTTGATAGAAACTCCTGAGGGGCTGGGCAGCCCTTGACAACTGAAAGAAATCTGTCCTAGCAACCCCACTTGAAGTAAAGTATAATTTTAAGTCAGTCGAAAACAGTATTTTAAAAAAAAAAAAAAAAAGAGAGAAAATTCTTGTGCTGATTTAGTCTTTATTTTTTACTAATTTAGTAAAAAATTAGCATAGGAAAACGTCAGTGTGAAACACTGAATTGCACAATCTCTCCCCAATGCAGGGTTACTTTTATTTTTACGAGAAAGCCCGCACTGCCTACACACAGTACAGTTACATGAATTTCCAGCTAATGAATTCTGTATACAACTGACACAGCAGCTCAGCAAGAGATTTATGACTAATCCAGTTTTACATGTATTTCTTCAAAACGCAGATTATCCTTCGGGAACAACACCGCTGTGAACACTTAAAACAAAAAAAAAAAATCAGCCTTCCTGGAGTGTGTTCCTCCCCAGCAAAGCACGTACCCGTTCTTCTTTGGCAAGTAGGCTTCCATGTCGAAGAAGGCATTTTGCCTCTCCTTGATCTGGGTGCTGATCTCCTGAATGAGAGCAAACTCCTCAGGACTCGCTCTGGGCTTGCACCTGCAAGAATGTAGAAACAAGATACTCCTGTTCATGCTTTTACCTCCTTTTTATTTGAAGGAAAACAGTGTTGTCCTAAAATCCACGCTGTTAAAGAGCTAACTGCGTGAGTTGGTGCCATTGCGCGCTTTGCTCCTACAGTTCTGCAGCTCCATTTGGCTTACCGTGATTTTATTTCACTGCCTGCTTTATGCCATTGTAGATTTAAACTAGCTGGTTTATAAATCAGCTTCTCTTTTAATCTCAGCTGAGTGACCGGATTCCGTACCTCTTCCCTAGCAGAGCACTTAGGGAATATCGTGCTTTTTTTGCAGGAACTCTTTCCACTTTGGGAACTTTGTGCGTGATTTCAGGCACTGCCCTTGCAGAGGCTGCAGCTCTTCAGGCATGAAATATTTCAGGATGATTTACCGACAAACTGCGGTTTTACCAATGCATGTCAAACATAGAAAAGTGCACAGCGGCGTCTGCAACCCGTGGTGTGGGAGGTGGTGTATTCAGACCTGCACACAAGGAATTTAGCTTGTGGCTGCCGGGGATCGGCCGAGCATCCACAGACAGTTCCCTCCTGGAAATCCACCCAGGAGCAAGTTACATCTTCAGGTTCAAGGATTGATGCTGCTCTCCCAGCAGGGCTTACAGACCAAAGCTTTGCTCACTTGGCTAAACACGTGGACCAAAAGCTGTACGGTCCTGCAGCATACGGCACATACCACAAGGACGCAAACCCACACAGCCTCCCTCAAGGATCTTCTTTATTTACAGGACTCCATCTCTCATGGGGTTACAAACATTTTACCTGGCTGTGACAGATGGAGCTGACTCAAGAACAACATGGAGCAAAGTTACCACCGCAACAGATTACGTTGTTAAAATGCTAAAAATCCAAACATTTCAGCCCTTTGGGAAGGAGAAACATCCCATCCCTGCCTCCTCCACCCTCCAGGTCTCCCATTACCGTTGCAGGCTGTGCTTCAGATCCCTTAGTGTCTTCTTCTGCCGGCGTATGGAGCTGCTGCAGGCTGTCTGCAAGCTGGTGACTTCCTCCAGTTTCTGCCTGTAAACTTTGTGCGTTTCCTGCAGGAGAAGAGGAGAGGATTGGTAGGAAGAGCCCTTCTAGGTTATATATTGCTTTTGGTCCTCACCTCTGAAGGAAGCAAGCAAAACCCTGTTTTTTTGGGAGTCAACAGACACCCCTGCAAAAAACCAAGGAGGGGGTGACACCAAACCAGCGCAGATCCAATACGGCTTAAATGGACATTAATTAAGTTCCTGCAAAACAAAGAGCATCCTCTGCACTCATCCCATTTCCTCTTTCTAATGAGCCTTCCCACTCAGGAGCTCCTTTTTCCCCATCCCACCCTGTCACGAAGCCCTGAATCCTCTGTTTGATCCCAATCTGTGCCCATCAAATGAGTGGCTAAATCGCAGAGCAGGAATTCTGATTTCACAGCCAGATTAAATCTGGGAAAAATAGAAGACAGATGAGGAACCAGAGGAAAAAAACCCACAAAACCAGACACAGATCCATGCCTCAGGGTTTCTATGCCTCCTGGCCACCACTGCCATCTCTACCCCATGCATGTTCAAGCAACCTACCCCCTCCCTGTGGCATTAGATGCTCCTCAAGAGGAACTTCTTTATCACAGCTCATTGATTCTCTGAAGCCCCCAATTAGTGTTTGACTGGCCATAATGAGGACATGCTAACCAGCTGCAAGCCCACTGCTCTCACACCCCTCCCTTTGCTCAGGAATAAACGTGCTCTGCTTTTCCGCCCTTTGCAGTCATTTCACCACCCTCCCAAGCGGAGGGAGACCTCGGGAAGAGCTAACCAGACACCACGCAATGCCCTCTGCGCAAATGTTAAGTTCTGTAATAACTTGGAAAACAGAGTTTGTAGAGTTAGTTCCAAGAGAAGGCATGGGTTAAATGGCTATTTGCACGGCTGCTTTATCTGTTGGCACATCAACGACCACAGAAAATTACCACTGGTTTTCCTGGAGCATAAACATCAACGACCACAGAAAATTACCACTGGTTTTCCTGGAGCATAAACACGGTGCTAAAGCCATACAAAACAACTCTTTGCTCACCTCCTTGTTAGGACCTTGCTGATAGCTGTTCATTATTTCCAGGGGCAATGCAAAACAAGCCCTGGTATCCAATTTAAAAACCATAATGACCAAACTAACCATGTCCAGGCACCACAGCTCGCATCGTTTCAGGATTGGTTTGGCTTTGCTTAGCACGGGCAGGACTTCGGGGCTCCCTGGATTGCACAGTAACTCGTTCTGCTCCTCTACATGTCACGCAACAACGTCTTTTAAAAGGCTGGTCCAAAGGGTGTAAGAAGCTCTTTGCCAAAAAAGCGTTCAAGCATTTATTGGAAACACAAACGGGTGAGTTGAGAGCTGGTAAATTCCACCGCTAGCCAAAAACATCAGGATAATGATTCCAAAATGACCCTGGTATTTAGAAGAACGTAACATTTGCTTGTAGTGAAGTTAGTTATTCATCAAGAGTGGCGATTGCTGAAAAGGGGGACCCACCGGCAGCGCAGGGAGCTCAGCCCTGCCTTTACAATAACACAAATAACCCACAGGCCAAATACCTGCCCGGCGGGTCGGCTCTGGCCACCACTCTCTCTCCGCGTAGGAAACAACACGTGCTGAAAAACAAAGCACCCGTCCACCAGGGAGAGGAGTATTTTTTGCCCCGAGTTGAAGAGCTCCCAGGCATGAGGCATCGGCGTTGTCTCTGCACCCAAGTTTATAAGTTTTACAGCGCCAGAGCCACAACTGCCCAGTGTGCGAGTGGAAATTGCGCTGCCCGGTTTGCCCGCAGGCGAAGGGCGGGCAGCAGTTCAGCACGGCGCCCCGCGCTGCAAACGCTTGGTGTTTTCTGAAGGTACCTCGAGGTCTATTTTCCACTGCACTCACAACAGCCCTGCTTGTGGTCAGCACTTGCTCATTCGCAGGACTCAAACCACATTCACGGGGAGCCCTCGCAGGGCTTTTTCCTCATCAAAATCTGTTTTGCATATTCATACACAGGGTTTAAATTAACAAGCTGTTGGAGGGCAACTTGCATTTTCTCATGTCCCTGCCCCAAAACTGCAATGCCCCGCAGCCCCCAGCTCTTTCTCACGCTGCTGCTCCAGAGATGAGGTCCTGCCCTGGCAACCCAAACTATAAAAAAACCACAGATGTGGCTGGTTAGAAGTGCTTTGCAAACCTGGATGACCCCCAACCCCATCTCACGGCTGTTACCCCCCAAGGGGATGCTCAGTGCTGCGGCAGCATCAGCCCCTTCAAAGCCCCTCAAGTCGGAGCTCCCCAAATACCAGTGCAGCCCCCAGTGCCCCGTGCCAGGCACCCGGCACGCCAGGGGCAGGAGCTACAACCAGAGTCCAAGGTCCTCCTCTGCAGGAGAAGGAAGACACAGTCCCTGACCCAGAACTTACAACACAATTATAAAATACGAGACGGGGCAAGGGTGCACTGAAACAGAGATTGTTTTGCCCCACGGCGCTGGCACTGCTCTCAATACACAATAAAATCTGCTCACCATCAATTTTTTTTTCCCCCCACTGGCATTGCACAAGAGACCCTTTCAGTGGGGGTAACCAAAGTACCTTGGAAAATGCCAACAGGGAGCTCCTTCCAAACACGAGCAGCAGCTCCTGTGAGGCCCAGGACCAGCATTTCCAGCCGGAGATGAGAGTCAGGCCAGACAAAAAGCGTGCTGAAGTGGGATGGTGCAGATGTAGAGGTGCTCAGGCTGTTGCCGGGAAAATCGGGCTCCTCAAGAGCAAGAGACGCTACGAGTGTGTCCAAAAAGCCACGTGCAAGGGCAAGCATGAGCAGACACCCACACTGAAGTACTTTCTTATTAAAGACTTGGGTTTTCTATCCCAACACATCACGGTTTGATTTGAATGCAGTTAGGGAGCACAGAGCCTTCCTCCAAAGAACATAGAAGTACCACCAGTGTCTCACGGAGCTGGAGCAGAGTCACGTCCTCAGGACAGCACCACGTTACCCTCTTCTGCAACACCACCTCCAATGGTGAGCCCTGAAGCTCTCAGATAACAGATGTTATCCCAGCTTTTCACCTCTACAGTACTAAGGCCCTGGAGCATTACACCTTGTGCCACCAGCAGCTGCAACCCACCAAGAAGCATTTCTACTTTCCTTTTACGGATGGGGAAATCGAGGCAGGGATAAGTCATTGACATTTTGCTGCGGTTTAGGCCAGACTTGAGCAGTGCGCTCCGCGAGAAGGTGCACACACATCTCAACAAAACCACGCCAGCTGGCGATCCCCCCTAACGCCCAACCACCACCTTTCCTTCTGTTAACAAGCGTACAACCTGAACTGACTTTTAATGAAGACAACGAGCTAAATCTGGAAATCACACTTTTTTTTTTTGTGGCACACGTTCTGTTTAACAGCCTAAAAGAGGCTAACAGCCACGCAGAGCGAGAACAGCCGGCTGTGTTTTAAAACTAGCTCAAAGATTTAAAGCACGCGTATAGGCGCCGCATTGATGACACACAGGGAAAGGAAGGTTTCTGGAGGTAAAAGCCTTTTGCAGAAGCAGCTCTCAGCCCCTGCTCCGAGGTCTTTCTGTCCCTCAATGCACTTTTGCGAGACGGAAAAACTACTGTATCCCACCAGAGGAAATTAAACTCGGGCCAGGCGATGCTCGCAGCGCAAGCGTTACCTGCGTCGCTCCTCGTGCCATGCTACAGGCGCACGAAAACGCCGGGTCCCCCTTCTCCGCTCCCGCTCCAGCAGTGGGAACCGCGTCCGCCCGGACGCCCCACGGGATCCACCCGGGGAACGGCCGCGGTTTGGTCCGGGATGTCCCGCAGCACCCGGTACCCCCCGCGCCGGGGCACAGGGGTGTTTCTGGGGTGCGGTCCCGGGCTGGGCTTCGTGCCTGCGCCCCGGGCCTGCGGACAAGGCGCCGCACACCCGTGGCCCCGCCGGACGCAGCGAGGAGGGGACGAGCCTTCCCGCATCCCTGGAAGCTCCTTGCTGAGGCCGCCCCGAGGCCTCCCGGGGAAGGGGGCGGCGGAGGAGGGGAGACCCCCGGGTGTGTGTGTGCGGACCCCGGGGAAGGAAGGGGGCGGAGGGGGAGGACCTCCGTGGGAGAGGGCGGAGGGACCCCGGGGGTGCGCACCCCGCTCTGCCGGCCCCGCTGCTGCGGGGCCCCCTCCCAGCCTGCGGCAGCGCGGCCGGGCGGGCAGGGGGGAAAGCTCTGGGGGCCAGCCCGGCGCCCCCCCCGCCCCGCGCAGCGATGGGCAAGGCAGCGCAGGGCGAGGGAAGCAGCGGACGCGAAACCAGGCGAGGCACCGCACTGCACCGGCGCGGAGCCCCC
>VYZM01017082.1:301752-336387 GCA_013398915.1 Dromas ardeola | reverse complement strand
CTGGGCGCGGCGGTGGCGCGCGCCACTCGCCGCCCCGCCCCGCCCTGCGGCGAGGGGTCCCCTCAGGCGCCGCCCGCTCGGCCCCGGTGGGGACCCCCAGCGCCTCGTCCCCGGCCCTTCGTGGGGTGGGCAGAGCCCGAAGCGCTGCGTGGGGATGGGGTGGGGGGAGGTAGAACCTGAACGGCCCCCCCGCCCCGTGTGGCGCTGGCGGAGCCGCCGTGCCGCGGCGACGGTCCCCTCGGGGCGACCCCCTGGGCCGAAGTGACCACAGGCCTGGGCTGAGGCGGCCCGGCCCAGCAGCGGCCTGGGGCCCGGGTGCAGCGCGTCTTTAAGATCGGAAAGAGAAAATGACGAGGCAATTCCTGACCTTTTCTAGTTATTATTCCGATATCAACCCGTTGGGCGGCAGGACTGGCAAACCGGGAGCGGGGCCTGGTGGCCTCTGGGCTGTACAAGTGCCGTAGTGTGCAGCCCTGCTGCGAGGAGCCCACGGTGAGAGCACAGGGCAGGGCGTGACGCAGGAGCTGTAACGGCTCTGAATGTCCGAACTGCCCGTCTTGGAGGGTGGGTTTGTTGCAAAACGGTGGAAATAGGCAAAGTGGAAGAAAAAACGAAGGGAGAGGAAGCAATTAAAAAAAAAAAAAGGTATAATGGGGACGGGAGGTGTGAAGCCAAAATAAAAATGGGTGCAATGCTGTTTTTTCACAAAGAGTATCTGTAGGATCCCGTTTCCTTGGATTCAGTACAAAAAACCAAAAATACTTGGTGTTAAGAGACCCTCCTCAGTCCGCACACTGCCCCTGGTCCTTCTCTAGGTCTATATTTGCGCTGTATGCTCGTTTTGTGCCTTTTTTGTATGTTCTTTTCATATGCGTGTGGGTGGACACATGAAGTGCAGTCGATGACCTGCTGCGTGCGTGCCTCCGTGCTCGGTTTCCAAAGAAACCTGCTCAGAACTTGTGGTGGTTGGGGATTTCCACTGATTGAACAACCACCAGCCACAGGGACATTGCATTGTCCCCTCAGCTCCTCCAGTGAGGTCCACGAGTGTCCAAACACATGTGTTGTGGCAGGCCTTGGTAATCTTGAAGTAGAACAATAAATTAGTAAGTGTAGTATAAATGTCACAGGAGTTCGTCGTATCTGTATTAAATTTTCCCCAGATTCTAGAATTAGTCCACAATCCTGTGTAATGGCACCTTATGTTACAGGAAGTCTGCAGGATTCTGGATTACAGAAAAAGAAACACATCTCAGATCACAGCTCTAATTCTGCGCTGGATGCATGCTGAAACTTTCCGGTTCACCCTAAGGTTGGAGTACTCCCTACTAACAAAGTTATTTTCCCTTCCCATGTGAAAATAAGCCCTCCACCTTTGCATTTACTCTGTCAGCTCAGTTCATCAGAGCCACCCCTGAGATGTAGCTGCGTTTGTTTAGGGCTTCCTCTGCTCATTAAATCACACTCTGAACCAAGCTTGCTCTGAATTCTTACAGAATTCATCAGTACTCATAGAATACATCATAAATTGTAAGTGACCCTTAAAACAATTTATTTCACTCCTGAGCTATAAGCCTCAAAAGAATAGAAGAAAGCTCTTAATATGACTTGTGGATATTTGCCCTGGGCCATAATTCTGCAGCCTGATGACATGTTCGTTAGGGCCATGGTCTGTGTTTCTGTGGGTGCTGCGCATACAAAGGCAGGAAATACTGTGCATTTCCCACGCGGAGCCATGCCGGCCCCAGAGGTCTCCCGGAACAGCCTCACACCGAGGGATCACCAGACCTTTATTCAAAACTTTCCTGCCTCTTCCCTACACCTCTTGACAGGGAACAATTCTTATACATATTGAGGCTGTGTATAATTATAACCCCAAAAGATTTCTGTCAAAGTATTTTGACTAAAACGTTCTAATTACTAATATTCATTCAAGAGATCTGCTGCTTTAAAACAGTAACACAAAATAATGTCATTAAACGCAAACAATGTAAGTGTAGCACAGCTGGCCGTACAGCTGGTTCTAACAGTATTTAATGTTGCGCCATTACAAAAGATTTCAGAATTACCTGTAATCTCTTTCCACCTCCTGCGAGATTATAGCTGTATAATCTCATTATTTCAAGCACATCTTTGTGAATAAAACCAAAGCAAGGTAAGATAACAGTGATATTTTTTAAACTAGAACTAGAGAATTTGTTTATAATAGTGTATATAATTTTACTTGCTAAGAATGGAAGCTGCAGATTTTAATTAGATCTGTCAATTTTAAAAGGACTCTTAATTTCTGATTTAGGACTCATAAAATGAAAAATCACATAATATATATCACAGTCTATTGTCCTGAGAGACTTAAGTTTCCATATCCACGTTCTCAGCATTCGTTTTATTTGACTATCAACTTCAGGCTTTTCAGGCTTTTCGCAATTTCTATTTCTACAACTAAAACATGCTCCAAAAGTAGATTCCTTGAAGGAAGAGACTCAAAAATCTTGATAAACACTTACCCATTTAACTTTGCACTGAGTTTTCAAATTGGTCGTCTCCTTAATATGGGTCCCGCAAAAAGTAAGAGGGCGTGCACTAATCCAGAAAGCCTTCCCAGCGGTACCTGTGGAAAATTGCACACCAAAGTCAGATCTTCCCGTTCCCATGGATGTGGGACACAGGGAAGGGACAGTGAAAGGGCAGCAGGGCTGGTAAGGCTGTGCTGGTCGATGTCTTGCTCTGCTTCCACGAGTGACTCCCACAGAAAAGACATTTTAAAAATGCAGGTTTTAAGCATTACATTTCCTGTCTGAATTAAATGTTTATCTTGGGGGGAAAAAATCTTATTGTTAAAATTCCTTCATTATGAAAAGATATATAGAAATGAGTTTTCATTTTTTCCTATCTGACTGAAATGTACCCCTAAATATCTGCACCCATTGCACCCAGTGGACAATCAAAGACCTTACTGGGCTATTATAGGAGTGCAGATTCTTCTAGCAGCTGGATAAAGGGTTTAGAGAGGGAATTTTAAGAGCCCAGAAGAGCCCTGGCAGCTTTCCGCCCCTCACCCCTGGATGGGGATGGGGGGTCTGAGCAGCTGGCGTTCCTGGCTTCCCACACCTCAGCTGTCCTGCCCTGCGCTAGGAGCAGGTTCTGCAGCTCAGCTGGAGCATGGGGTAAATTCCTCTGAGCGCATACCTGGGATGCGTTGTTTTCTGGAGCCTGGTTTATCTCAGGAGAGCCTCTGTTCTTTCTGCATATCTTTCCACGCAGCCTGCTAAACAAACCACATATGCTCTTCGGTCAACAGCTAATTAACCTGGTCACGTACAGGTTTCATATTCGATTTCAAGGATGCCTTCCTACCCACCATAGCAAACAAAGCCTGGGCAGTGCCCTGCCTGGCTACTTCCCCATCCCTCCCTCTGCGCCCACAGTTTAGGTGAGATTTTGATTCAATTTATCATTTTACAGAGGCAAGAAATGCTGCTGTGCAGGTTTAAGCACTGAGAGGCTTCTTAAAAGGAGGTTTGTGTCTTCCTTGAAGTAGGTGCCTTAAACACAACTTACCCAAAAAATTTAAAAAGTACAGAAGGACACCAGTATCTTCATGCAACAGCACCGCACTGTCTTCTTACCCATGTTACCTGGGCCAAGAGCGTTGCATGGGCTCGTCCTTCTTCCTCCGCTTTTGAGCATGAAGTTGGTCAGTTGATCTTCTCTGTCCTGCCCCCGAGCAGAAGGCTGGCCTGGAGAAGGCTCGTGAGGGCTCCTTCCCTGTTTCCCAGCATCATTGTATCGCTCTGGATTTCTGGAGCAGACAGCTGCTCTGGATTTAGGGCTATAAAAGCATGTCTCACTTGTGTCAACACGTAACAAATGGTACCTTTCCTCTGAATTTGAATATTTTAAGAACATTTTTTTAGGTATCTTGCAAATCTAATCTTCCAGCATTTGAATAGCTGTCTTTTGCTGCCAGAGAGCTTCTAAGGCCTTAGCACAGCAAATCTACAAATACGAAATCTGTTTTGCCTTTTACCTTAATTAATCCCCAACTCATCAACCATCCACTGCCAGAAAATGTATCAAAGAAATTGGATTAATAAATCAAGTTAAGGATCACAGCGGAATTGTGACTGATTGTTCTTTCGGTGTTAAATTTTGTTTGAGTACCTGTAGTTTATAAATGTACAGTCACATGTGAGCTCCTTTCCTTTACCTTCCAGACTATTTCTGAACGCGGATTCCATTCATTCTTTTCTCTTGGTTGAGGCTGCCTCCTTAGATGCTTTCCCCCTGTCCTAGATACTGATTCTTTCCAGCACAGTGCAAATGGGAAAGGACAAAAGATAAATGTGGATGAGTCCCATTCTAACATCAGGTGACAATAAGCCATGATAAATAAATTACTTGGCACGTGTTTCAACTGGAAATTGGTACTGCTGATTCACCTTGTAATCTGGATTAATTCCTCAGTTAAGGACTTGAAGTGAGGCATTAGCTTGAGTGTGGTCAGATTTACCTGCCTCCATCTTCCTACTGTGATCTGCCTGTTTTCATAGAATCATAGAATCACTCAGGTTGGAAGAGACCCTTGGGATCATCAAGTCCAACCATCAACCCCACTCTACAAAGTTCTCCCCTAAAACAATACTGAGGGTCCTGCAAAGCACTCCACAGTTACGCAGTAAATAATTCTCAGTTTTGGGTAACTTCACTAATTAACACAACCCTACCTTTGAACAGTCTTGTTGCAGGTAGTTAAGTAGAGAATTAGCTGTAAAGCTGCTTCGGAAGACACTCGTGGGGAGAGGGTATCTCCTAAGCATCAGCTTCAACAACTTCAACATTTAATTTTGCATGAATATGTAAGTGCTTCAACATTTCAGATAACCTAGAGTTCTTACTTTAGGTTGTTTTGATGTAAAACCAACACGGTTTTTATCTTGAGAGAGCTGCTCCCAGCAAAAAGGAGGGAAGAGTTCTAAATAAACGCTTTCCCACAAGGCTGCCTCTTAAGCAAAAGTCAAGCAGTGAAGTTTACATCTTGAACCTTTCACTTCAATCCCTCCTAAATCCTGTAATAATAATTCTTAAAAACAGAGCAGTGGGGAAGCTCCTTCAGCGCTGCCCCCACTCTGTGCTCACACAGCTAAACCCGACACACGCTTGGTTGGAGTCCAAGACCCTCCCACCGCTTCCTCGGGCTTTTCTTTTGAATATAGCAGCAATAAAACACACATCTGAGCATCCTACTTCAACAGTATGTTGTTGTCACATTCTTCACCTTTAAAGAATCCAGCATATGTTTCTGTAAATGTTTTTTCTCTATTTATTCTACAAAGTCCCCAGAATAAACTTAAATTATTGATTCTGACAGTTTTCAGTTGGGGTGGGCATTTCCTTGGGTGATTCCCCAAGCTTTATGAGAGCAAACTCAACTTGGAGCAGCTGTCTCCTTTCATTGCGAAAAAATCGGTTTCAGATGTAGAATACTGAGGTCCTTTGGGTTAATTTAATTTAAAAAAAAAAATCTTAGTCTTTAAACTGAAAAAAATTAAGGTGCATTGTATGTCATGGGACCTTGCTCCACAAATGGCGTGTTTTGGAGCATGTTTCCCCACGCATCCTCCCCTTGCTTGGTTTGCTCTTCGGTGTGCCCAAACTGAAAGAAACTGGAGAGATGAAAGTCAATTGCAATGAATTGTATTGGCAGTAGAATGGGCTGAATTAAAGCATAACTTACACTGACCAATTTAACAGTGTGCTTTCAGTCTTAATAAATGTAAGGTTTAATCAAATGCCAGACAACTGAAGCGACAACTGTATGGACATCAACAGAACTGAAGCCCCATCACACCCTGGTGGAGGAGACTTTGCTCCTCGGTGGCAGTGATGATTGTCCATGAGAGTAAAATGAAAAAAAAAAAAAATTAAAAAAAGCCAAGTGGGAAAACTGGGGCCATATTTTGGCTAGAAAGGCCAGAACAAGGGGAATTGCATCAAGGCAAAACCAAGTTGTCCTCCTAGCCCATCATAATCTGGTGTAATAACTGCAGTAAAAAATTGCACATTACTTGGTGGTCACCATCCCCTCACACACACCTTCTGTCCTACCCGAGCATGGACACAGCATTTAAGCCACCTTCAATGCTACAAACATTGAAGACGGCAGATGAACACCCACAGGGAAGACAGAGCTGTATCTCACCTCTGAAGAGGCGGGTGCTTTTTTTCAACCTAAGATTCCCCACCCACCTCAAAATTTTTACCATCCAGCCTGTAGTGTTGGGCACAAAAAATGTGGTGGAAGTATGAGAATAAACAAATGCGTTTGGCTCATGGGAGTGAGAAGAGAACTTTGATTTTATACTTGAAACATGCTCGGTTAAATACCCGTTAGGGAAGATTATCACAGACACCCACGAGGACATAATGGCAATCCCTGCTTGCTGTGGCTGCAGAAAAAAATGCAATGGATGAGGGAATTACAGGGAAAAAGTGTCAGGTTTATTCAGATTTCTGTTTTGAGACCTGTGATGTGCATTTTCAGGGGGTTTCTCCTTCTTCTTACAACTGATTTATTTGTTACTCATCAGTACCATAATCAGTGCTTTCATTTTCAGCCTTCTGCGGCTGTGCATATAAGAAAACCAACCAAAGATGAAGCACTCGTTCATCAGCATTTTATATTCTGCTGGATAACCCTTAACTCGAAGACACGTAGCTCCGGAGAACAGCATGCACTCGACAGCTCCGCAGAGGAGCCTGGCTCCGGCTCCATCCCTCGTGCTCACTGTGGGGCACGCGGGGTGAGCCCCCGGCCCACCAGCATCCCTCTCCGCCCGCAGCCACTTGGTCCTCCAGCTCTCCGGCAGCATTCCCGGCCAAGCTCCCATCACCCTTTGCGCAGGAGTTTGGCAGAGTTGCTATGACGACCCTAACGATGCAGCCAGCAGCACCCAGCCAGCACCAGGCGCAGGTTGGTGCCCGCAGCGTGTTTCTCGGGGTGGGGGGCGGCAGGAGAGCATGGGCCAAACTCGAGGGTGTTTGCAAACCGAGCACGTGGGCTTTGCCCATCATCCATTCCTATTGCTGCTCTGGCACCCTGCTCGGGCTGGGGAGGAGCAGCAAAAAGTGTCCTGAGCATCCCGCTCGGAGCCACTGCTGTGGGGGCGAGGGGGAGGGACAGGGAATGGCTTGGCTGCTCCAAGAGGGTGCTGTCAAAGGGACCCTGGCGTGGGGCAGTGCTGTGGTGCAGGGTCAATGCAAGGAGTGAGCTCACCCAGGGCGTCCTCGGGGCTGGGCGACGGTCAGGCACGGTGCTCCTGCGCAGGCAGAGCTGGTGCGGAGGTCACACAACCGGACGTGGTGCAGTGGCAGGCAGGGTGCTGATGGGTGCCATCAGCGGATCCTTCTCTGCAGTCATTTGAATTTTCCACCATGCTCTTCATTAAGTTAGTATGTACAGCTGGAAAAGAGTGTAGTTGTAGCCAAACTGCATTGCTCTGAAGTCCTGTGCAGACACAAGGGGAAAAACTGGGCTTCCCGTAGGGCTGTGCAAACTAAAGCTGCATTGTACCGGAGACCTGACAAAGCTCTGAGGTGAGAGCGTAGACCAGTGTCTGGAGACTCTGGGACTCCCTAAGATCTTCATCCCCAAGCGCAGTGGCAGCAGCAGAGACGCATGGGAGCAGCAGCCTCTAGCCGTCAGCACCGAAAGCTGCAGCCGCTGTGGGAGGCTGCAGCCGGAGTGGCTCTGCACCGCCTGCCTCTTGCTGCCAGCCTCTCCACACCCTCGTAGTAGGTGGCTAAAATCATCCAGAGTGGCAAATACCAACTCAAACTCAGTATCACGCAAACCTGGGATTGGTGTCATAAATTTGGAAGGGGATTCAGCAAATAAAGGTGACTCCCACTGGCCTACGTTACCCTGGGTGCTCTGTGCGGGCTGTGCCTCGGAGGGCAGCGAGGTGCTGGGTCTGCCCCCGCAGCTGGGAATCCTCTCTGGGGTTTTTAAATCCTAAACTTTGAGCTAAAGAAGTGGTCAGATGTGGTGGTGGGACAGTGATGCTCCCATCTGGCAGGGGCAGCGGGGAGACATCCCTTCACAGCTGCAAGATGCTCAGAGGCCATGGCTGGTGTCGGGGTGGGTGCACGTAGCTGTAGCTCAGCTTTTCTGTCCCCCCCCAGCAAGGGGAGAACAGATGTGAGCTGGCTACACCCCAGCCCTTGGCAAATATTGGCGAGATCCTCCTCTCTGGGGGCTGCAGCCCACAAAGGCAAGGGAGAAACTTAGCAGCTGTGGTATATCCTGTGTTTGCATTGCAGAAAAGCCATCCTCTGCAGTGGGCTGCGACTCCATCATACCAAGGGAGAGATCCTGCCCTTGGTGTTCTCAAAGCAAGATGGTCCCAGGAGGGTAGCATGGCCAGGGAACTCCAGCTGTCAAGTCCTCCTCTGCCCTCACAGACAACCCCGTTCCTAAAACATCTGCTTCTAGAGTTGGCAACGTGGTGGCCTTCGCCTTCCCCCCTCTCCTTGAGGTCGGTGGAGGAGGTACCTGTGTTTGACAGCTGAAGGGGGAGCGACTGGCTGTGAACCCGCTCTCCAGCCCCTCTCCTCCTGCCGCAGCCTGGCAGGAATCCTTACCCCCTCCCTGGGTCTGAGCTCACAATGCAGTGTCCGGGCAGGTTCCCCAGCCCTCCCTGCACTGCCCCAGCCCTGCCCGCACCCCCACGGTAAGGAGCCACATGAGATGTGCACTACACAACACAGCTGTGTTTTGGGGAGGAAGGTTCATCATGGGCACTTTTTCTTGGCAATGATATCTCTGCAAACAGCTGTTGAATGACCATTTCCCACAGCGACGTGGAGAACTGAGGGTGAAAGCTAACTATATTTTCTTATTTATAATTTCTAGCTTTTATTCCCTAGCAAAGACCCAAAGCACCTTCCTTTCCCCTCTCCTCCCAAGCTCCATGCTTTCCCTGACACTGGGCTACCCGGCACCCACAGCACGGCAGGAACGGGAGCTCTGCTCTGCAAGAAGGGAGAGATGCAGCAAAATCGCTAGATATAGCTCAATCCAGCGGATCAGGACAGAAGGGGGAGCCCAGGCAACAAAATCGGAGAGCATCCCACCTTGCCAGGCGCCAGCCAAGCTCTGGGTGTTGACAGCATTTATAGAAACTTGCTTTTGTTTCTATAGTCACCTTTTTGGCATTTATTTATGGTTTATAGGAGACCACTCAGTGTCTGTGCCAGCATTCCCACTGCGCTGAACAGCGAGTCACTCCACAGCAATGCCCAGAAATCACCACTACACTGTACTGTGCTGTTGTCCTCTGTATTGATGGGCCAAAATACCTTCTTCTCCCTGCTTTTCCCCCACGCTGATCCTTTCCCTCCAGACCTCTTGACACCTGAATCACATCCCCACTGTGCCCATCACCCCCTGCCTGGTCTTTATACTTAAAAACCTACATCACTTTGGAAGCCACCTCCTTGGCAGCTTGCTTGGCTTACAAGTGCTGTTCCTGCCCTGGGCAAGCCTGTAGCCTCCTTATAGATAGAAATGTTGTGGGTTTGACCCCTTTTTAACAAGACACATTTAGGATTGATATTTTTAGCAGTAAAGGAGCCTGAGCTACGTTACTTCTGGATGTATGAAGTGTCCCAGCTCCTGGTGCACGCCGGGGAAACCAGCCAACTCTCTGACCCGCTCCATCTTGTGAATGTTTTACAGTGTCCTGAGATATTTCCTAGCAAACAAATAATTTTCTAATTTGCTTAAATGACTGCTTCAGCCTCGGGCAGAGTCAGCAGAGGAGCGGCTGTGAGAAGGAGCCTGCCAGGGCTTTGGCTTTATGGAGAAGGGGCTGCCTTTCCCTGTGCTCCCCAAGACCTCTGGCAGGAGCAGAGACCAATGCCCACCACAGACCCGACCTGCTGAGACTTATTTAACATTTTCTAACAGGCCAGGCTATGCTGCGAGCCTGTTTTCAGATGGTGCTGGTTTGTACTTTAGTATTTTTAGATACCTTCTGTTTATTATATCTCTATTTTACCCCTCCAAAGCCAGACATCAATTACTGGGTCGGGTGCCTATTAAAACAGCTCACAAATAGACCGTTCTGCCTGTACCTGCCTTAGTAATTTCTCTCTAATTTATTGGTGGCAATCGTTTATTTTCCTCTCCAGCTGCGAACAATATGCCCATTGTAAAATACCCCAGGGCTACAGAGCCTCTCTGGCATGAATGGGACAGGAAAGCACAGAAATGTGGATTAAGACACACGGTCTATTCTGTAAATGGGGATCAGTATACCGGAGGATGGCTGGACAACTTGAAACACGGTAAGATAGACCATTTTGAGAAAAAATACCAATTTAAATGTCTTTACAAAAGTTCCTAGGGGCAGGGAATGGTCAGCAGTTCTATATTCTCCTGGAAGACCATTCATTCATGTATGACTATATGTGTATATATATGTCTTTGATAGATGTAATGCAAAAATGCACTCAGAAATATTTCTAATAGGTAACTTGAAGAGCTTTTGCATGCACTCAGGGGCAGTTACCTGAAATGTCCAGGTAATAGATGTTTAAAAATCCTCTGCAAGCACAGCAAACTGCAGTCAGCTCCACACACCAGGATGTGCTCTGGCTGCCCAGTCCCTGGAGCTCTCTCGCCTCCTGACTTGGCTTCAGGAAGATTAATTTATCCTCGAGTTGTGGCGGGTGCTGCAGGAGGCAGAGCAGGGGAAGGAGACCCTGACCGAGCTCTGAGCAGCCAAAGCAGGACAGGCTTGTTTACAAGCAGTAAACCAAGGTTTGGAAAGATTTAAGTGCGTTCAGCAAAGGCCACACAGGAAGCCCCTGATCAAGATTAACGATGCATCCGACTTGGGAAGCTAAACTGAATCCCAGACATAAACCTGCCTTGGTGCAGGGAGCGCCACCTCGCCTGGGATGGAGCTGTAGGAAGGCAGCCTTGTAAATCCTTCTCCTAACAGCCGTGATGGTCTCTCTGAAATCCCTCTTGTTTGTTAAACAGGTGAAGGCATCCAGGTATGGAAACGCGCCGCAGCTATTTATAGCGGTGACTGGAAGTTTGGGAAGCGGGACGGTTATGGCTCATACAGCATTCTTGACCCCGTAACCAAGGAATACAAGAAGGTGTACACAGGCTGGTGGAAAAACGACAAAAAATGCGTAAGCGAGATTTCCTGTGCCTGCTGGCGGCAAGACAGTGTTCCCCAAAATGTGGGGAAGTGTTGAATGCACACATGCAAAAAAAATCACTTAAAATACTTATTTTTCAAATACTGAGGCTGAATTGAAGAGTTTTGGGGAAATGAATAAGTGGAACGAGAAAATGAAAGCAAGAGCAAAAGCTCTGGTGTTCAAGCCCTCTCCCGCTGCCCTTCTCACCTCGCTGCTCCTGGTATTACTCACCTCTCCACATCAGATGCTGCAGGAGCTGCACCATGGCCCACAGCAGGGAAGCAGCAGTGTAACTCCAGGCAGAAGCTATGGGAACAAACCTTCCTCCAGCCTTGGGCTCTCTTTAAATCTTAACTTGAACCTGCAGAAAGCCCAGGAAGCTTCAAGAGTAAAAATCCATCATTCATAAAAAGCCAAGCGTGGCCGAGAGCACCCCATTGCCCGGCCCCTCCGCCCTGGAGAGGAACCCATCCCACCCATCTGCTGGTGACCGGGCTACAGCCCCAACCTCCCACCAGCTGCCACAGAGCAGCAATCGCTGCCCAGACTCACCTGCAGCTCAGCCAAGCAGGATGAGAGGTTTCAATATCCTGTGTCTTAATCCTCCCCACCTATCCCCTTCATTCCTCTCATCCTTGAAGCCATCGGAGGAACCTGTATTGTAAGCACTGGAGGAAAATGTACCTTCTTCTGGGAGTTTTACAGCGTATTAGACAAATAACATGAGTTCTTTTGGAAATTAAGCCTGTCGGATAGATCACTGTTTTTTCTAAAGGAAACATAATGAGGAAGTCATCTGGTAAAAATGACTGCAATCTTACGTGCAAAATCCTTGCAGGAACGTTTTCTGGTCTGCCAATGGAAACCTTGTGTTCGTCTTTGTGTCTGCTCTTAAATTAAATTAATAGCCTCTTACGCTTCTAATTGGCGTGTGGCTCTATGGCTCCACTTTCTTGGAGGGAGCTTCCCCTCCCATTCTTTGAGGATATATTTTGGATGATTGAGCTCTGGTGAAAGATTTATAATGACATCCAAATATCACTAGAGTTGTTTTTTTCTTCTACAAAATTCTCCCTTTTACATCCATGCAGTTTAATAAAATTAATGCTTAGAAAAATCAGTTATTTCCAGAACTGATTTTATTTTTTGTTCAGCAATAAATTAATACTTTATTCCTATGGGAAAACTCATTAGGAATATGTAAATATTTTTTACTGGTATCACTCCTTGGTATAGGGGGTACCTCTGGACTCAAACACCTCCTTGGGGCCCCCAGCTTGCATGCACACAGTGCTCTTAATTCATAAATTCACCAACCAAACCTGCCAGTGGCATCGAGCCCAAGGAGAGAAAGGAAAGAGCGGAGACTGCTCAGCATCAGAGCTCTCCTGTCCCGTCAGGGTGACGCCTGCCGCCCTGGGAGCCTGGCCTGGCGCCCGGCCGCGGGGAGGCACGCGTGGCATCGCTGCCTGCGCCTGCCGCTCTCACCACAGGTAGCCTTCTGGGCTGGCTTTATTTTCTTGTGAAAGAGGAAGGAAGCAAGGCAAGGGGCTGTTTAGGACATCGCCTCTTTGGGGGGTATGGATGGAGGAGAAGGCAAAACCGTTTCAATGGTCAGCATCACTTAGAGACCTTCAGTCTGCTCAGGGGCAAGGGAAGGAGTTGCCCAGCCTGGGGCACACTGGGCTGTAGGAAGTATCGTCAGGGTTGAAAGGCATAAAATCCCCATATTGAGAGACAGGTCTTGTTTATGCTGCCTATCCCCAGGCAGCTTTATATACTAGTAAAACCCGCTTTTAGCTAAATATTAGCAGCGATTGTGCCAATAATAACACACTGAGACACAAACCTAACGTTTTGTTGTGGGAATAAAATAATTTGCCAAAAAAAAAAATCCCATACCATCACCTCTCATTTCCTTCAACACATGAATGGCCACTGAGCTGGGCTGCCAGCAGCCATGTGTAAGAGTACTAAGCAAAGGAGTAGCATATCAAGAAAGTGATATCCCAAAATTGAACACTGACCCCTTTCAATATGAAGACTCCTAACTGGCCATCTTTGTGCTGTCCTTCAGGGCTATGGGGTGACGTTTTACCCTGGCATGGAGCGCTACGAGGGCGAGTGGAGTGGTGGGCTGCGGAGCGGCTGGGGACGGATGTACTACCGGGACGGATCGATCTATGAGGGGCAGTGGCTGGAGGACCGGCCTGGTGGGCAGGGGATGCTGCGGCTGCGTAAGTACCAGCCAGCTTCACCCAATGCATCTGCCTGACCCTTCAAGGTATTCAGTGTTGTGCTGCTCTCCGGATGCCTCTGCCATCCAGATTTCTGGATGCTACATCGCATTTTCCCACTGCAGCCTTGCCTCAGGGTTGCGGCTGCTCCCCTGTGTCATATCCCCCCTCCTGGTTTGGGGCTGGAGGCAGCACAGGCTGTGCAAGGGCCAGCATTGCACTGCTCAAGCCCACACACAAGAAAGCTTATTTTTGCTGTGATTTACATTTAAATGACTGGGATGGTTAGGGTTAGAGATAATATACTGTTGGGTCAGAGAAGAGCAAATCTCTCTTTTCAAGCCAGGCACTTTGCCAGACGTACTTTCTAACTGCTGCATACCAAAAAGGAGTCCAGTTTCCAGCACATAAAAAAAAAAGAGAAATTTTCGTTTTGAGTTCGCTCCATCCCCTCTCTTACTTCTGACACTGGCTCATGTTGAGTGAACACAGGGGTTTCATTAGTACATGATCCCTTCCCAGAAATAACACCAAGCACATCACAGATTGGGAATGTTGGGGGCAATCTCAGCATAAAAATAGAAATTTGGAATTTTTTCCCCTTATTTTGCTAGGAGTTTAACACATTTTTCCCCAAAGCCAAGAATCCTAGTCCTTTGCAGTACAAAGCTCTGCATTCCAGGAACATTTGAAGAAATACTATCTCCATATTAGTATTCATCTTCTTTTTGCTTGAAAGTGATCTCAAGGTTAGTAATTAGCTAAGCAAAGCAGCTGGGAAGAATGAGCACAACGTTCACTGCACATCACAGGCAGGAGGCGTAATGGTTTTAAGCTGAAAGAGGGGAGATTTAGATTGGATATCAGGAAGAAATTCTTTACTGCGAGGGTGGTGAGTCCCTGGCCCAGGTTGCCCAGAGAAGCTGTGGCTGCCCCATCCCTGGAGGGGTTCAAGGCCAGGCTGGACGGGGCTTGGAGCGACCTGGGCTGGTGGGAGGGGTCCCTGCCCAGGGCAGGGCAGGGTGGGACTAAATGATCTTGAAAGTCCCTTCCAACCCAAACCATTCTATGATTCCATGACTGCTCTCTCTGATGACTGTAAAGTCACTTTGGACTGATGGCTCATCCAGATGAAATCAGCATCTGCTTCCAGGGGTAACTCCTTCCACTGATCTGCTTCACTCCTGTCAAAGTCACCCTCGGCATTGTAAACTGACGACCCCTCAGGGCTGAGCTGCGGCTGATGCACCATTTCAGAGCCCCGTTGCCTCCAGCATAGCCTGCTACCGATTGCGAGTTGGATTCCTTTTGGTTAAAATTAGCCAGAGCAATTATTTCATACCCACAAGCTTAATTTATTCAGCTCAGCCGCTGGAAGTGTGCCCACGTGCTGGCAGCTTTGCGATGGTGAAAGAAAAGGAGTTCTTCAGTGGAGGTCACGATGAGCTGCAGCTCAAGATTAAATTGCTTGTAGTGGCAGTGTGCCCGGTGAGGGCGAGCTTGGCTGGGAGCACCGCACCGATTCGCCGCCTCTGCTATAGCCCATTCCCAAATGGCTTTTAAACCAGAGCATTGGACATCTGCAGAGGAGATATCGGCTGTGAGCAACACAGCCTCCGAGGTGCTCCGAGAGCCGATGGGAGCAGCCAGGTGCTGCAGTGCACCCAGCATGTTCCATGGCCCCTCCATCACTGCTGGGCCTGTGATTTCCGTGGTTTCTGTGTTGTTGGTGGCTGGAGAACAGAAGCTGAGCTGCTCCCACCAGTGGGCAGGGCAGGTCGGTGTTGCAGATAAGCTCACCACCAGATGCAAGCTGAAGATATGCACCGCCACGGCTCCAACCTGTAAACCAGACCCTGCCTGAAGAGCCTGACAGCCATGCTCTCCACAAGCATTTTTGGTTTTTCCCTCTTGCCTTACAGAGTTCTGGCAACCCCCAGCTACCTCTGTGGCACTGCACGGGGTGCCCTGGTATTTTGGCCGCCTCTTGCCATGAAGAATGGCAGAGTTCAGCTGAGTCCCAAAGATATTTCCACTAAGTAACTTGGTCAGAAATCCCCATGGTTTTTGGCTTTGAAACACTATAAGTATGAAAAGGGGACAGCAGAGGACTCTCCTAGTGAGAGGTGGGTGGCCTGGATGTATCCCAGCCCCAGCCGTGGGTATGGTGCCCCTTCTCAACCAGTGTCCCTGGATGAGTCTCCTCTCTTCCCCTTGCAGCTCTGCTTTCACTGTTCGTGATTCCTGGAGAGCAGCACAGAGCTCAAAAAAACCTCTCTTGACTGGCAGAAAAACGCCAAGAGATGCAGTACAGCTGGAAAAACAGTCTGTAACTGATTGCCTGAACCATTCAGACACTCACAGCAATTCTCGCTCTGTAATTCATTGAGGAAAAACATAACTACAAGTATTATTTGAAATCAAGATTATTTTGACTGGACAACGATCAGACAGTGCTGCTGTTCCTTGCCCAGACAAGCAAACCTTTTCAAGCCAGAGATCCTGAGTGATTTGTTGCAGTGACAAATTCAAAACTTGCGTGCTATAATTTTTTATGTTGTGAAGAGTGACTCAGCTACTAGTCTTACCCTGGGCTCACTCGCTCCGCTTATCAGCAAAAAAAATGAATATCACTGGGAGAAGAGCAAAGCAGGTGAATGCAGTTCTTGTTCCAAGGGGGCAAGCGTGGGCTTCTTCCAAAGCCTTTTCTCCCTCTGCGGCACAGCAAACAGAGCACTGTGAAAGTAAAGCGACACACCGTGCCCGCAGCCCCCTCGGAATTACTAGGAGGAGCCAAACAGATTATTTCCTCTTCTGTCAGTCTGCTGTGTTGATTCGTTTTGTTTGAAGCCCTGTAATGAAACAGTGCAAATTTCACGGTCTGTTCATGTATTTAATTGCAGCAAATGAAAATCGGTACGAAGGAGGATGGAAAGATGGAAAGAAGCATGGTCCTGGGAAATTTTTCTACTTGGATAAGGGACAGTTGTTTGAAGGTATCTGGGCAGCAGATATACCAAAATGTGGAATTCTGATTGACTTTGGCAGAGTCAAAGCTCCTGCCCCTACTCAGTATCCAATCCCAAAGGTAATTGCTTGGAAATTCCAGTTTTGCTAGTGATGTTTGCATTCATCAGCGCTCGGGGCAGCTCTCCAGGTAGCATTTCACTCTTCAAGTGATTACCCCCATGGGGTTCCCAGCTCACAGGGTGTGTGCTCAGAGTCTTTTGGCCAGCACTGTCCTAAACGACCCCACAGGGACGAGTGGCCCATCCAGCCACTGCTGAAGCCTCCTAATTGCCTACAGCTGAAAAAGTGCAGTTCTCATGCACCAAAACTGCTTAGAGACCTGGAGCAGCACAAAGGAAATGGGGACAATAGAGGCAGAGACAATAGTGGGATTTGCGTCAAAATAAAATGATTTCACCAAGCCAAACTGCTAAAGGCAACTAGACCTTACTGAAATCCGAGCAGCTGCAGTGCTGGTATCAGCTATTTCCTTTACCCAGGCACCCCGAGTCAGGGGCTGGTAGAGGGACACGTGTAGCAGATGGGTGTCGAGTGGGGAAGCTCCTCCCTAAGGCCGAGAAGAGCCACACTGGACAACCACAGCGCCCTGCTTTATTCCATTAACACAGGGAATAGCATGGCCCTCTGTCAGGTAAAGCCACTTGCCTTCCTCCTCTGCTCCAGGGACAAGGTTGTTGCAGATGATATTGGGCACGCACAGCCTACCGAAGCTCACAGCTGTTACGTCTTTGCTTCCCTCATTTTTTTCAAATCTGGTTTCTGTAGCAAGAGCCCTTTGAGCACAGACGTTTTTGACAAGCCAGTTAATCTGCAAGTACTAGGCACACCCACGGCAGTGCAGAATAATAAACACCAAACATTCACCAGGGAAAAACAATCTCGATTTTGAAAAAAAAGTGAAAGGCACAGTACTTCTGTAGCTAAAAATATTTACCTCAGGTTTGTCAAAGGTCAGCTGAGAACAGCTTTGGATTCCAACAACCCAGCCCAGCAGCCCTGGGATGAATTACCATTTCGCTAAGGCAGGATGTTCAAGCCTGGCTGTTATATTTAACTCCCTGAAGACCAAATTATGACCCGGTTTTCTTCTGCTCTATGAGCAAAGAGAAAGCATCAACTTTCACTGCCGTTATTGCGCTTTCCATTGGAAGAGATTTATTGACCTCAGAATATGAAGGAAGTAACAGATAAAAGGAGAAAAATTGACTTCAGATTTTCATAAAACTTTTGCCAAATTACTGTCACAAGCAGCTGTAGAGAAAAGTAGATACAAGGTGAATGTTAGAAACAGCCAAAACCAGAGAGGGACTAAATAGCGGCTTTTGCTTGGCAAGAGGTTAACAGTGAGGATCTGAGCTTCTGCATGGGAGAAGCATCACTGCGTGTCTTCATTAGCAGGTAAAAGGAACAAAGGGTGGGGATGTGCAGGACAGAAAATGGCTGAAAACTAGAGCGCGATTATCCCAGCCTTTGAAAGAATCCAGTATGTAGGTGATGGGGATGCATCAAAGCAGAATTTGAACATAACTGCTGAGACGGGGAAAGGCACACCATGGTAGACTTGGGATATTTGCTGTTCTAATTATTGAAGCCAAGGCTTCAGAAAGCGTAACAAAATACATGAGAACAAGACGGGATGTCTTCTGCATGGGAGAACACCACACACATGAACCCCCTAGAAAGCATCAGGACATACAGCAGGTCAGAGTGAGACGACAAGCTCCTGGCAAGGCTTTGGCACTTCCCTCTCAAGAATCTGCATCCAGTTGCATGCAGGTTATGTGACTCCAGGCTCCTGCTTTCATGTGACCTTTGATGCTCACTTGGGCAACTGCAATTACTCACCTTTTGAAACAGTATGAGACACCCAACAGGCTACAAATCAAAAGCAGTTTTATCTAAGAATGCATTAAAGAATAATCAGTCCACTCCACACAGAGCTATTTCAAGGAGATAAAGTGATGTTCAACATGCTGATAAAATTAGGAAAGCGTAGCAATGTTTTGAAAACAGTAATTGAAAGGCTGCAATATAAACTAAAGTCCTGATACACAGGAGATTCTCCATTAATGCTTGAGTAATCAATATCTATAAAACCTTAAGCTTCTTCAATTACACTGCATAACTGATTCGTATTCTTTTTATTTAGATTGAACTAGCTGATCCAGATGGTGTTTTAGCAGAGGCCCAGGCGATGTTTGATGACAGCCAAAATTAATAACTGGACCGGATGATAAAGGAAAAAAAAAGCCGTAAGATAAGAACACGATCCTGGGTTACTTATTCTTTCGAGTCTCAAATCCACACTGGGGTCTATCATGTCGTGGTCTGCCTCGCTTTCCCCTCAAGGCTGCCCATGTATGCTTCACTCTGCAGGTGGCTTTGCTCAGAGGCCTCCTCCCACTCCCCATTATTTTGGAAAAGAAAGCAAAAAAGAAAAAAAAAAAAACACAAAAAAAAAAGAAAAAAAAACACAAGCAGCAAAATGCTGGAAGACCGGCACAGTGACCCTTTGCCCAGCTCCTCTGGCTTATTCCTCCCGTGAAGAAATCGCACTGTTGGTTTCAAGGTCTTTCACATTGCCTTAGAGAAGAAGCAGGGGTTCTGTTATATGCTGTAAAAGCAAAGCCCTAGAAAAGTACAGTCAAATAATTGGCCCTTCCCACTTCCTCCCAAATTTAGCCCGATACATACCTGCGACACAAGATGGCTTTTGAAATTGTAACAGATCATGTTTCAATTAATATTTTTATTCATGCAACTTCACTTGCTCTCTCTGTGCATTTTCCATAATGTGATGCCGGCTCTTGCCCCTAACCCTGGGGAATGCAGAGCACCCGACCTCACCCCGGCTCTGCCCCTGGGCCGGGCCATGCGCTGGACCCCATCACTCAGTGGGGCTGCCGTGGCCCCTCCATTTCTACCCAACCCAGGGACCCCGCGCCAGCCGCGGCGTTGGGATCAGCGAGGCACTGCTGAGCGACACCCACAAGCCCGAGGGAAGGCGGCACTGCAGCCGGCTGGTGAAAAACAAACTGTGGGAGTGGGTCATTAGTTCAGCTGATTAATACCATACTTCTGAGCATCACCACTTCTTTACAGTTCATTTGGTCCCTTGACTCTTCATGTTTTCTAGGCTGAAAGATAACCTACTTCTCTGTTTAAGCACTTGAGGGAGTAAAAATACAACACGCTTAGTCCTACGATTTAGGCAGTGCTGACAGGAGGAAAAACATTTCAACTACATTATATTCTTTATACCTGCCTGCGTGAACAGGAAATTTTATCTTCGTGTTATGACTGAAACGAGTAACTGAAAACATTTAAGAGATCCTCAGAAATACACAAGATTAGCACAACATAGCTGAAGAGATAAGTGATACAGAAAAAAATCAGCACATTTTAGGCCTATAGATAACAAATAATCAGCAACAATTGAGTATATTTTATTTCAGTAAAGTATTTTATATCTAAATAAGTGATATACAATAACCAATGTTTAAAATGCTTGAGGTAAATGCGTAATACCATTAGTATAAATAAGGGATAAAAAACAAATTCTAAGTGCACTCAACGTTTAGATCCACATGTTTGGGTCTGGTTACTGCCTCTGGCCCACAGTTACAAGACTGTGCTCAAGGTGTAACTTTCATGACCATTTCCACAGCTGGAAAATGAGAGAAACATACTCAATATCATGGCTTAAAGTGCAGAAAATACTCAGAAAAGCAGCTGTAATAACAGCGCCATTAGCTCAGAACCTATCAGCTTGAGAAAGTTAAAAATAAGGCGGTCCCACTAGCTTCTAATTCTGTATTTCTAAAAAGCAAAAAAACCCACATGTCTCTGTCACTTTGTAAAAGATCCACAAGCTAAAGAGAAACTCAGCTACTTATCCAGGACAGCAAGTAATTTTACAAAATAAACTTGGAAAATATATTTTCTGGACTTCCATTCAAGATAATACTGTAACGTTTAAATACACAATTTATGGACAGAAGCATAATTTTTAAGCCTGAAACCACCCTTTCAACGATTTGCCCTAGTGTGAATACTGAGTCAGGTTTTCTTTCTTCACTGAGAGTTTTTAAGAGTCTCTTTTTTCCCCAAGACAGGAAAAGTATTCCAGTAAAGGATGGGAAGATACATTTTGTGCCTACTACTAAGATTTTGTGTTTTAGAACGCTGCTTCATTAATGCCTCTACTAACATAATCCTTCCAGTGCACCATGAACGAACACCTGTGGGACTGTAGTGACAATTCTCACCACCAGCAGACTTACATCAGTAATAGAATATACTTGAAGCATAACGTAATGGCAGAGCTGGAGAAAATGCAGTCTGACATCTGTATGCCAGAAGGACTTGTGAAAACGGCAAGTGGAAAGCTGCCTTCTGCTTGTGAACCAAGAACACCCCTGCAAGAACACCGCTGAAAAAGCAGCCCAGCAGGGTTTTTTTAATGGTTATTTTTCAGAATACAAATACACCACAGGTAACCTCATCAACACTTCGCACAGCGGTGGTGCTGACACGAGACATCAGTCCTATTCCCTTCACGAGGCTGCTTCAGTAGTAAACATGCTCTGCCACCCTAACTCTGTAGGCACATCCTACAGTGATGAAATCCATTGGGATAACCTGAGATAGAGGTTGGGTGTGAGCGACCATGTTCAGCCCAGGCTCAGTCAGGTACAGCTCCACCGTCCCATCCCGTTCACTCCTGTCTAATTTCAAACCCCCAGGTTTCTATTCCACAGTGTTAGCTACGATAGGGAGGTCAATTTTGTTCCACTAGACTTGAAACCTGTCTCAGTTTGTGTTCTAAAAACAGCTTTTACCCATTAAAGCCCAAAGCTGCTCCACAGCAGAAGTGCATTCCAAAAAATTCCACCTCTAGACATAGCTAGAATTACTGGAGCTGCCTGGGACAACGGCTGAAATCTTTCTTGGACAAGCCTCTTATCTGAGAGACCAAATGGAAGTTTTTGCTTAAAGAGGAAATAAAAAACGACACAGTAGCCTCGCTGTAACAGACATGTGTCTGAAAGTAAGCAGCAATATTAATTACAAATAATCTATTTTCATAAATAAATCTACATAGAGAAAAGTAGTCTTCCAGATCCTTTGGAAGCAAAAATGTATAACGAGTTATTAAATACAACACTTCAGCAAGGAAAAGACTTTTTCTAAACAAGGAAGACCAAGGCATAGCTAATTACTTGGGAATCCAATGCAGAGAAAGCACCTTTTGCTGCTTGTATCTGAGGATTTATTAAAAATATATTTTTAATATAAAAGTACAAAATAATTACTCCTTTGGCTTGGAAAAAACCCAGCAGTGGTTCTGATTTTCAAGCAAAAAAAAAAATTATCCAGTAATAATTTCCATCTAGTTCCTTCTTTTTAAAAAAAGATTCCTAAATGGGAAACAGGCAAATCTATCTCTCCAGATAATATGTGCCAGCTCATGAGAACTTTAAAACAGTTATTGCTTTTATTTTCTTCCAAGGAAGAGTAGAGTAGAGTCTCATTCCTACTCATGTGGCCATACCACATCGCAGTAAGACTAGTCATAGGTGTTTAGCGAGTTATAAAACGTGTAACTGCCATGGGAAAAAGGCGCTGGAGAAATCAGTAAAGTAATAATTACTTGGCAGCAAAACATACTGGGGAAAGCGGTGGGAAAGCTTTCACTTCTACCATCTGTCAGGCTTTCTGGAGAGAACAGCGCTAGCACTGAAACCGAGTGCTAATTGCTGCATATCCCAAGTAATTTGTATCATGCCATGCAATATGGATCGGACAAGCAGTATCTTCTAGTAAATGCCAACATCAAATAAAGAGAGGAAAAAAAAAGCTTCTCTACCATCCCTAACAAATACCAAATTTACAATGTTATTTTCCATGTATTTATACAATCACCATTCAGCGTTAACAAGAAGCAATCTAGACAGTGCCCACAAGAGGAGGGATGCACGTGCAGTGCAAACATACCCCACCATCCATTCCTTCAGATGTCAGAGACAAAGTCGTATGAAAGGAACGGCATTTTTTTCCCTCTCTAAAGGGTTAGAACAACATTTATAATCTCTCTTTAAACAGTAACCCACAGTTCAACCAGTTCATCCACAGGGGAGTCAACATAACAAGGCAGAAGCAGAATAATGGGTTTATTTTCTTTTAGTACAGGTTTAGGCAAAATGGGTAACGGCTGAGGAGACAGTATCACCTCTGTGATCCAGCTGATCCTGGAGCCGTGCAAATTCAGCAAGTTCATTCAGTTCTTGAAATTGCCTATCTGTTTTATGGCTCACCAGTGACCTGTAGAAGTGGACTGCAAACACAATGAAAATCAATCCAAAGGGAACCATAATAGACGTTGATGCAATGGCTGCTGCCTGTCCTGATGTGATGGTAGAACTGTTGCTCTGGGGGGGGTTATCAGTTTTCTTCTTTAAAGGAAGAAACTTCACCCAACACAGTAACACCACCTCTGCAAGAAAGAGCAAAGTCCCAATGACAGTAGAAAATGCCCACGCGAGCTCAATGTGCCGATGCATACGCTCATGAGGAGATTCCTTTACAGAGTTGAGATTATGCACATTACTAACAGCCTCTATATTTGGAAGAATGCAGGTACTTATCATGAGTGCAAAAAGGTGAACTGCAACAAGGACAGTAGTACAGGCACTGAAGGCTATCAAGAGACCTGGAGGGTAGTCATGGTCTGCGTCTAGCTGAACTTCCACCATAGCCACCTAAAAAGGAAAGAAAAGAGTGATATAATTACCTACTTTACATATTATTTGACTATAGATAATATTTTAAGTTTTAATCATGTTTCCAGAAGATCACCTGATACAGACACAAATAATAGTCTGCATTTTAATGTCTCTTCAAGTCAATCTGCACCCTTTTCATTATGCCCAAATTTAGGTCTGAGCAAAGGCCACTGTTTTCATACTTACTGGTCTGTTCCAGAGCAAACCACCAGCATGCACAAAAGCTCTGAACAGCACAACCACCTTGCTACCTCCAGCTCATCCCAGCAACACAGACAAACTTTGTGATCAACATACTTGGACTCCTAAAGTGAAACATTTCTTCCTTCCTGTGTTATACCGTAGAGGAAGTTTTTGATCTTTTACTATAGATTATAAATTTTGCTGGGTATTAGGAAATGTTTTGTGTCCCATACATATGTAGAATGAAAACCGTATGAAGTCTTTTGAGGCATCTATAACATGAAAGCCTGTGAAGGCAGCAGACTGCCCACCACAATCTTGATGGTCCTTTCTCCTTGGATATTTGTTTTTAAGTTCTGAAGAACAGGAGCCTTTCATTAGAGAGATCACCTTTCCATAGGGCTCTCAGCTATATTCTTTCACTCAAAATAAGTATTTAAGCAGAATCTGGAATACAGATTCAAAACATGAAAGTCTTCACAATGTCCATGGCAGCCGAACAGGCCTGTTAGAGGCTGGAGGAGAGACAAACAGTGGCCGCCCAGAAAAGATTAATATAATTAAGAGTGCTCCCAGACATCATTAGTTACTCTAACCCTGGAAGCTGTGTCCAGCCTCATCTCTGGGCGAGCAGCGCTATCTCATGAAGACGCTCCAAGGTCTAGTCCTTCCTATGGTACACAGCCATGCCCTTTTATAAACTGAGATCTCCGAGCACGCCTGCGCTTAGGGAGCAGAAATTACCATTAAGTAACAGCACTAGGAAACTCATAAACCCGGCTCTTGCCTTTTGGACAAAGCACAGTTCCGAAGAGGGAATAATACAACAATGTCTCTATGTTTAGTTCTCTTTCTCAAAGGAACTCATTAAATAGACAAAATATGTTTAAAATGCAGAAAAAAAAATTAACCACAGTCTTAACTATAAACACACGTACACTATATAAGGAAGGCACAGGGGCTGCCATTCAGCACAGTTCAGACTGATCCACACCAGCCCTTTCTGTGCCTTGGCTGCCCACTTTTGATCCTTCATTGAAATGACTCAACTTGCTAGCCCAGTGAAAGCTAACCTGGTTAAGACGTGGTAATCTTCTCCTAGCTTAGCGAGCTGAGCTGCTTCTGCAATGCCTCTGATAGACAAAGAAGCTGGCACAGGCCCGTGTAACCGAGGAGGAAGCAGCTGTACCAGGACCCCAGACCCTTGGCAGCACTAAGCTATGAACCTAGTTTTTTTGTAATGTACAAGTTTGCTCCCCCTGCCCCCACCGCCCCCCCCCAAAAAAAAAAAAAAAATCAGTTTGTACAACACAGTGCCTAAAACATCAGCTTTTCTGCATCCCATCAATACAGGTTTAGCCCTTTACCACATTAATGGTTTGGACACTCAACCTATAGCATACATTTACAACACCTCAATTCTCATCAAGCTGATATGAAGGAAATGTCGTAAAGCATGGATGCAGGGAGACGTAGAAACTAGGACCCAAAGACAGCTGCAAAACCAGTAAGAATATTCAAACCTCAGTATTTCGCAAGAGCTGAGCCAAGTTACACCTAGTCCGGGATCCCATCTTCTTATACTCCCAGAACCAGCATGTTCCAGGACACCAGAACTCTTAACCACTAACACACCAAACATACTAAGCCAACCGAGGGTTTTGCCCAGACATGTTCCAACAGGCATTCAAGGCCATTTGCCAATATTTTAATCCCTTTATTGAAAGCTTTTGTTGTCATAAGTCTAACCACCCAGCCAACTAGCAAACAGTTTCCAAGTGTTTGAAGAAACTCAACAAGAAATTATATTAACGCATATACCGTTCTTGCTTGAAGATTTAAAAATACCATTTCTCAACTGTGGGAAACTTCACATTTGAGAGGATAAACATTTGGTCGTCAGGTCTCTCTTCTGCAGAATTGCTTGTGAAGTCAATGTACTTGTGGGAGGTTGGGCTTCCTGTGTTTTTCACAGATCAATTGCAAGCCTTCACCACTGAGGAGTCATTTTCATACTTAATCAATGTTTTTTCTTGTAAATTTTCTGGTGCAGGTCTGGACTCAAAAACATCCAGCATTGCAAGACATTTTAATCCTTTATCCTGGTACTTATTATGTTAACATGAGACTAAAGAGCGTCGTAAGATGAAGACTTTATTTTCTTTTAAGAACTGATGTATTTAATTCGCCAAATATTTAAGACAATTTCTATTTCCATAAATCAATGTCTCCATGTAATAATGGTATGAAGCATCTGATTTTGAAGTTCAGTCAGACTCTCTTAATTCCAACATACCAGCTGTCTTGAAGCTGCTGTTCTCTTTCCATTTCAACAGAGCATCAAGAAGAAATCTTTTCTTCCTCTTCTTAGCCTAGCCTGAGCTAAAAAAGAAATGCTGAATAATTACGTTTAATCTAAATGTACCTGTTTCTCATTTAGCTATAATTATGTGCATGATCAAAACAAAATATTGCAAGAAACCAGCTTAATTTAAGTAGCATTCAGATATGCAGACAGCTCTGTGTCTAGATAAGTAATGACAGAATCACAGGGACAACTATTAAAAGGAAACATCCAGACCAGGAATCCAAGTTATCCTGGGTTAAAAAGATTTAACATTTCTGGGTGTTTCCCTAAAAGAGTGACCCCAGGAATACTGACAACTATTATACACTGATGGGATAGCTGAAACCCAAGATTGAGCTACACGAACAAGCAAGGCTTCAGCTTATATGGCTGACAAATACATTAATGCAGACCTGCCTCGCACAGGAAGCTTGTTGTGTAGGTAGGCCCCAAATCACCTCTCAGAGGAAGAGCTGTCTAAAATCCAGCAAGACTGTGGCTGTTACTCAACACTTGCCACTATTCACCCCCTGAGCAGGAAGAATGTAACTTCCTTCAGCTCAAACCATACCATGCAATTACTTACTGTAATTCGAAGTGTACTCTCTCTTTAAGAATAATTGTGGGTAGCATCAACATCACTTGACAGATAGCCTAAGTACTAGTCTTCTGACATGTGCAAAACAAGCTGGCAGCCGGGTATCCATACACATTGACAGTTATTCCCAGTTTGGGATGCTAACAAGCTGTGAAGGCAGAAGCAGGGCAATCGGCCATCCCAACCTTGAAGCCTCGCATACACATCCACATGGCTGAAAGCTGCTGGAGGGAGGTCACGTACCACAAAGCACCATGGGGAAGACAAGCTCCCAGAGGAGACTCCTAGAAAAGACAAGGACATCCCACATGGGATGCACAACTGGGCCAGTTTCAGCATCTTCTCCCAACTCAGTCCCTCCCACAGTAGTTTTCATGCAAGCACAGCCCTGATGCTAAACACCAAGAGAGCCCAGCAATCAGGAATGACACCTGAAGTCCTACTTGGCTACCCCACCAACAAGCAACATGACCTCCTGTCCACGGCTGGAACTAACAGGAAGAGTACTAACTGCATCAACTGCTGGGCCAGGAAAGATCCTACACCAAAGTGACACTGAAAGGATCACAGCTTTATAGGCTCAGCCCTCCAAAGGATAGGTGTAACAGACCCCCAGCTTTGAACGTTCAGGGTATACTTACAAGACAGACACATCAGATGCAGCTCCACAACACACTGACAACTCTCTGCACACCACAAGTTCTCCAGAAAGGGAGTTTGATGTTTTTCTTAAACTGACCAGTGACAAAATGTGATAGAAACTATAGAGTATGTGCGCAAGAAACAAAAGACAGAAGAGAGTTTTTCATGGGTTCACAGAGAGGACAGGAAAAAACGATGCTGAAGCCAACTGGCTGGACTGAGACACCCATACACAAAGAGAAAATGCACTAAGTTGCAGCTGTAACTGACACCAGCGTTAGAAACACCCTGAAAGCAGGAGTGGGGAAAGCAACACTTCTCTTTACCATTCATTCAGGATTACCAGATACTTCAGAACTCACTTCAGATTGAGACTTTTGGGGAGGCTACAGGATACAGAATGCTGAAGGATTTCAGAGTCTGCTGAAGCCGATGGAAAGTCTCCAGGAGGTCACAGCAAAGCCTCCTTGTGCTCATGCCTGGCAGAGTAACTCCAGCCTGACCCGTAAGTGAAAAATCACTTCATGTTTTCTGTCTCCTCCAACTGCCAAAGGAAGCTAATTTAGGAACCCTTTCACTAAAAACTCGAAGAAAATCTGCCAACTCAATTCTTTACTTCCTGGGCCAAGCTTAAGCCAGGCACCTAAAACAAAAAGCTCCATTTTTCATTATGAGGCCCCGTGCCTGTTTTCAAACAGTGAAGCGAAGCATCAGAGTTCTTCTCTCCTTTGCACTTGCTGCGATTTCAAAATGCACAGATCACAACTGCTCTTGTAAATTAAAACTTGCAAAAACAGGGCCCCGGTGAGCTCATCTGATACAATCCAAATCCAAACAAAGCCTGAACTCATAGGTACAAGCTGATGTTCCACGCAGGAGGATGTTTTCATGTGTCCTGTTTCTACGCTGGTTCAGAAGACGGGCCACTCAGGGCAGGTCATTGATGTCTGCACAGAATCCAATGCAACATGTTTCAGCAGCTTCTCCTTCACCACTTTCAAAGCTTCTTTGCTTACAAACCATTCTTGCCGCATGGCTTCTACTGTGCGGCTGCCATGCTGCAAGCATCCTGCTTTGCTGCATAATCATAGAATAACATAGGTTGGAAGACACCTCAAGAGGTCATCTGGTCTAATCCCTGGCTCAAAGAAGAGCTAACTTCAACTTCAGATCATCCTACAGATACGACTGCAAGATTTACTACAGCTCTTGACAAAGCTATAAATCTGAAATACAGCTTCTTGACAAAATTAAAGGACTCTCATGACATTAGGATGCAGGACTGGAGTTCTCATAGCCTAACGAAGACGGGTATTCAGATTTTTTCAGAAGATACTGAATTTGTGCACAGAACCATGATAAGGCTTCCAACAGTCCTGGATTTCAGAGTCACGGCAGCCTGAATACTACAGTAATGCACGAAATTTAACAACTTGTCCCCTAGAAGAATCTGCATTTCAATTTTATTTGAAGTTTAATATCCTGAAATAAGTTCATTTCACTTCCTTGTTTATAATGCTTCCACGTCTTATGAGACCAGAGGGGCTTCAAGTTCCTGCTTTTAAACGAAAAAAATCAAAGTCCTGCATGCTCTGAAGGTTTCTATTTCTACAAGAATACTTAGACAGTGCCTCTGACAAATACTGACTCCACCACTTTGCAAGAAGTGAGCTGTGATACATTAATACAACAATTTTCACCAGCAGTAACAATTAATATAAAGAACCAGTCACATATATAGCTGCAAACGAAGCTTATATTGCTACAGAAATGCAGGATAAGCAACCGTCCTGGTTTGTCACTTGTTCATTTTTACCAGAGCAGCAGAACAGAAATTAATGACTTGCTCCGAATTTTAGCATTATTTTCCAGTTTTATATGCTACTAGACAGTATGTTGGTTTTACTTAGGCTGGTTTTAATCCCAGCATAACACAAGCTTCAAATCCAATTCCTGTTTTAAGATAGGGGTTTCTGAAATAAGAAGGGAAACTAAAACATAACAGACAACGATCAGAAGGAAAACAAAAGGAAGAACTGTCTTAAGAGCCACCCATGCAGCAAGTCATATTGACACTCAAGACTTTCAACACAGGCAAAGAGGTAGCTGCTCTTTGTTATCATGTGTAATAGCAACAGCAGCGAACAGAGTATCTGAGAGCTTTCTGACTGAATCACAGGCTTGCATCTTTTCCCTACAACAGCGGCTACTGATTCTGAAAAAGGAAATAAAATGCCTTCTCTCAAGTAAATCTGTATTATCTATGAACTATTCATAGATGTCTTCCTCTCCTCACTTTCCCCGCAAAGATGACTCGGAGCTCTGATTGGCAGGAACATAACACGGGCTGGGAGCCGGCGTTGTAACTGCCATACTGTCTCTCACGGTATCGAATACTAGCGCTGACACACAGCGGTGAGTCACGATCGAGTTCAGCAGGCCATGGACAGACAGCTTCAACCTGATAGAGCAACAGCTAATTCAAACTCCTTGGTGCTTCTCCACTAGACGCCTGATTTTAGCTAAATAGATTCTGTAACCAGGGGTTTGCCGACAACAACTACTGACAGCCCCGCGATGAGATGGCTCGATTTGTCTCCCACACCTCACGCGATGCCATCTGACCAGCCCAGAGCTCCAATCACAAGTGCTCTCCTGTCCTTTGCATCTTGCAGATTCAGACAAGAATCACAGAGCAAGACACCAATCTTATTAAAACTTACTAGGTTTAAATATAGACTATCTCATAATGACCCATTTAATGGAATACTTTGAGAAAGACCGGCTCTCGATATGATCCCATTCTTACTATGTCTACTGCTCATGCAGTTAGCTGCCTCACAGATTGTAACAAGCAAAACCCCTTCAGAAAGGACAAGGTCAGCTTCAAACATCAGTCTTACTAAAGACACCGTCCAACTATTAATGAACACAAGTCTAGAATTATCTGCATACCCTTCCAAGATTGTTCTCACCTCCTCTTCCCTGGCCACAGCTACCATTCCTAAACAGGAAATTGATTAAGAGGAAAAGATAATTTTTATATAAGAGTCTAGCATGTCAGGAGTGGCTTAAAAGAAAGTTGTGTTGATCAAACATCATGGTTGCGTTTTGTAACAGTCCATCCACACAGCGAGAGGAGGATGCGAATCTCACCTGGAGAAATGTATCAGTGCTACAACACCTTCACTTCACTGGAACAACACACACCAAGGTAAAATTGCATAGTGATCACTAAAGTATTTTAGTCATCACCTATCTGCAGGAATATTTTCTTACCTTCACTTGTTGCAGCTAGGACTAGACTTGACTATATCTGGTTATCCATACAGATACACGTGCAAGTGACTCTTCATAGCACACGCTACTCTTAGCAGGAAAAAAACCCCACGCACACAGAAATGGTTTCTACAAGTCTTGAGGTTCACATCAGAAAGTTATTTCAATAACAAGTTCCATCTTCTACCCCATTGCTTGTCTATTTGTGGGACCACAGAGAAAAGTCAAGAATGAGACGGGTGTCATGGCCATCACTAGAAACCAGCACTCCTCTGGCTGCCTCCTGGGCTCCCAAGTCAGTCAGTTGGTCTCTGTTTTCCTGACAGTACTATTCACTCCCAGAGACAGAGGCGCAGAGCCAGGCTATCCCAGAGTGTCTGCACCATTCATTAAGAGTTATAAACAACTCATAAAAAATCAGAATCAGTCACCGGAAATTAAAAAAAGGTAAGTCAAAATAATGATCTTATTACTGGTTTTATATAGAAGAGAAGCTAAGCATCATTTATCCATTAGAGCCCTAAGTACTCCAAGCTGCCTGCCTTGCTTGTCTATGACCTTGAGAGAGGGATGCTCAAAGGAGCAACAAAACGTTGCTTTTGTAACTGGAAAAGAAACCTTTTACATGGGGGAAGATTCTTCAGAGCACAGTGCTAATAAGTGCATATATAAAAGATAAGTGGTGGCAGAAGCAACACTTTGCTGCAGGTTACAAAACGCAGCAGTTGAATGTTGCTCTACCAGCAATCCAGTTAACTACAGCTAAAACAACTTCTACAGTATCTGTTCAGCACTGACAGCAGCTGGGCCTGGGTCCTACCTAGCGTTACTTCAACATCAACTGTTATTATGGAAATCAGTTTCATAAATATTTATCAGTGCAGTCAGTCTGCTACAAAACATGACTGAAGCTGTCTTCAGAAGACTGCATTGGCTATATTTCAAAGGCAAGAGTTGACAGTTCTTTGCTGATACTCAGTATTTGAAGCATGTATATTACTATCTAGACCACAGTCTAGCCAGCTTGAAACACTACAGGTATTTACAAGAAAAAGCATGCTGTCTGGTAACTAATGTCCTCCAAATCCCAAATATATCTAAGTCAACCACAGTGGCCATATAATTTAAATACCTAATCCAGACCCAGGTATTTTCACAGAGCTGTTAACTGGTGGATGGGAGGCGATCTTTGAGTTTTCCAGTTTGATGACTGTTGGGATTTAACAACTTTCCTATGATATTTGTGACTCTGGCATCATGATGTTGTCATACTACTCCGTGATACATCCCTGGTGACAAAAGGATGCCAACAAGTCGGCTTAATTGTTCAACCAAAATAACCTGCCAGCAGCCGATCTGCACTGGAGCTCTCGATACTGCTACTGTAGGTGTGAATGAGCTAGTGCTTGCAATATTGGATACAATCTGCAAAAATATTTCCAGCATTCAGATAAACTGGATTAAGAAATAAAAGCAGATAAAGCCAGTCATGGAGGGGGAAAAAAATAAATCATACATCAAAATGAAGCGAGAGTACTCAATGCCTCCACTACTCATGGAAGGAATCCTCCATTCTTTCATGGACTACACATACCCTACAGTCTACAATTTCTTTCTTTACCTCTAACAATTTGGGGGATTGATATTACTTGCTGGCCCCATAAATTGGAAAAGTGTACTAAAGGCAAGATTATAAGCTTCATAGATTTCCTCTTAGACGTACGGCCCTGGATGACGGCATCCATGGAAACCTGCACAGGGTAAATGCTCAGGTTTACTCGTGGGAGCTTAGCTCCAACATCAGCTTGCAACTGCCAGACCCTGCAACTCTTTCTGAAGCTAACACACAGCGGCAAATCGTGATGTGGTGCTCTAAAACAAAGCTAATTGTAAAACCGGTTTTTAATCAATCTTCTCCGTGGAAGCATAACGCTTCTGAGTTTCAAACCTGGCTGAGCATTTCATACTCTACACATCACTGACCCGGGCAATCTCTCGACTTCTTGACTTTGGCTTGCATCATTTAACTGGGGCACGCGTAACCAATCTTGAAGGAATCAACTTTGCAAAATGGCTGCAGTTATGCACAAAATTAGTCCAAAATAAAGGAACAGTTTAGCAGGGATAAACTTTAGCTCATACTAGAGGATGCAAGTACTGTTTAACTGAAATGCAAGGATTAACAGGGCTGGCATGGAAACCAGCACATTCCACTCCTGACAGTTCCCATCAACTCCTGACAATTCCCATCAACTTGCTGGGCAGTCTCGAATGTGTCATTTAGGCTCTTTCTTCCTTGCATCCATAGGGAAAACAGAGGAACAGTAACGCTTAATTGCTGTTGTAAGCTTTAGATCCCAGACTAGATTGTACTTTAGCAGCATTTTGTTCGAATACCAGGTGCCAAAGAATCTGCTGAATTTAGTAAACAATGCATAGGCATGACAGCAGAAAGAAGGCCCTGCTTTTCAAGGCAGAAATTGTGAAGGACAACTTTAAAAGATAAGCAAAGTTAACTCAAAAGAAATCTAAAAATACTTGAAAGTTAAGTCAGCTCTTCTGAAAATAGATGAGGAAGTCTCAGCTAGAGGACTATCTGTCATCGCAAAACCAATGAGGTTACAAGTTGATTTCCAGTGTGACCTTGTTAAAGGAAGAAAAAAAAAAAGTGGAATTTTTTGAGAGGTAGCTTCCAGAAAATTAAAATACGATGAACGTTCACATGTAACATTCCTGGCAACCAGAGATTTTGTTAATCGGAACAAAGTGGCTTTTTCCTGAAATACCCTAAACACCATCAATTCAAAATCAGTTTTCAACTGCAGGACACTGAACTCCTAGAACTTTGGTCGAAAATCAAGAAAGAAGTAGAAGAAGCCTCACCTCATACATCCACTGGATTTTCATAGTCCACATAGTATATATTTAGAGAAAAGCCAAAGGGATTTAAGAGCTTAAGTATGACTTTTAAATAATAGTATTTTTATTAATGGAGATGCAACGTCACTTAGATGAAAATTTGTAAAAACCAACAAACTACAGGAGTTTCCCCCGTCCTCTTCCTCAGTGTAAAAGCCTGACTCAAGAAACCACCCTGACAAACTGCTCCGACACAGGATAGGGGGCGGACAATAAGGAAAACTCATTAGCAGCAGCGGAGTATGAGCTACCAGCCCGATGCGTGTTACCCAAGGAGAACCAACTCAAATATGCCGCTGCACTAACACAGTCGCCTGTCAGTCAAACGAACGGCAGTCCACCACCACCCCTGAGGAGCCGTAATCTGTTTTTAGCCATTGAAGGAGGACAGTGACATTTATTTGACCGTCAGAAGGCTGCTGCAGACCGGCTGCTATGTTGTCAAACAGCATCCTCTCATTAGAGCAATGGCTCTTAAGGGGAATATATCCTGCTGCTGACAACGCTCACCTTGTTAAAAGCGGGGCAAAAATCAAAACGAAGCAAGTCAGAGCTGTACAATTCGGTATTTACAACTATGAAGCGTTTTTAAGGTGAAGAATAAAGGGGCTGACTGCGGAGTTAGCAGCTCAGCACGTTAGAGGACCGGGCATGTGATGAAGCCTGTGAATTACCCTATTTCAATCTGCATGGAGCTTTCATTTGAGACAATTAGGATTACTAGACTACGTTTCTATAATCAGATGTGAAAGCAAAAAAAAACCAAACATACGAACAAAAAAGAAGTTCCTAAAACACGCAGAAAACTCTGAACTAAGGAACACTCAGGGCTGGGTGAACAAAAGAAACATCGTTAACTGCAAGTGACTAACGACGGATGTGGCGAGCCGGAGGGACACCGCCAACTGTAATCAGTTATTTTTCCCAATTTTTTCCTAAACACGGCTCCCGTGCAACCCCCGCCCCCGGCGCGGGGCGGCCGGGGGGGGCGGCGGGGCTGCCCCTGCGCCTCGCTCCTCACACCGCAGAGAAACGCCGACAAAACCACGCCAACCTCCACATTTCCAGCTGTTTCCTACGGGAGCAAGCGGGAGGAACGTCCCGCCGAGCGTGGCTTTTGGCACGCCGAGCATCCCCCGCAGGAAAAATAAGCGGCGAGCAAGAACTCCTGCAGGAGGTACCGGAGCTGCGCGGAGGTAACAGCCGTGAGGCAGCTTCTAACCTGTGGCGTGACAACTCTCCACAGAAAACGCCCTACCGATGCCAGCCCAACGGGACACCCCACCCGGCCCCGCTGCTGCCGGGGCTGCCCCGGCGCCTCCTCCTCCTGCCCGGGCCGGTGCGCAGACCCCGGCTGCCCGAGCGCTGTGGGGAAGAAGCCCCAGGGCCCGCCCC